>OU612060.1:117659386-118224386 GCA_914767635.1 Melanostoma mellinum
AATCAGCAACAGGCGTTGCACTTTCCAGTTTATCAAAAACTCCATCTTCCATGCAGCTGTTGAACATATTCAAGAGCAGCTAGGGGCATATTCGGACTACCAATTTCAGTACTTCTGCAGGTATTCCATCCGAGCCGGAGGCTTTCTTGTTTTGTACAGTCTTCGTAGCTTCTTCTAGTTCTTTCCCGCTGAAGTACGGTATTTCCAATACTTGGGCCAGTGTAGAGTCGGGTGTTCTAGCGAGGTGAGTAGGAAAAAGTGCTTCGACAGTATGGTTCATCTGTTCTGCGCTGAGAGTTGTGGGTTTTGGTTGTGCTCCCATTTTTTTCATGACAAGCTTGTCCCCAGGGGTCCCTGTCGATGTCCCTACGGAGTTCTTCCCATTTTGCTTTCTTACTATCTCTGGTAGCTTTTTTTAGCTCTGCTCTTTTCCTTCTGAAGTCCATAAGGCTCTCATCTGAGAGCTCAACTTGCCTTCTTCTTCCTCTGGTGGCTATACGCCTCACTTGTAAACATCTTCGATGAGATTCCGCTATCTCCTCTGTTCACCAGTAAACTGGGTCTCGGTCCCTGTTTTTTATAATGTTTATAATAATAGTCATAAAAAACAAAATTGAAACGCGCCTTAAAAATTGGCCGGAAAAGAAACTTTTTCAGGTTTTATCAGATTGACTTGAAATTTTAATTGTAGCTTTTTGATATGTTTATCTAGAAAAGTACTAACGATTAAACTATAATTGGTTTTTTTTTTTTTGAAAAAGTTAAAAATATTTTATTGAATCTATTTTTTTTTTTGTCAAAATGCATGTTTTTATTGAAGTCGTTAACATATTGCGAATAGTATAAATAAAACTATTATATTTTGCAGTTCACTATCAAAACGGGTGTTCATAATGAAAAAAAAAGTTGATTTTTCCAGATGCCGATAGTACTGCGTAGTGTGGAACAGCTTTTTAAAACCCTAGTTAACATTTCATATTATAACGCTGCCATTTTGTTTTAAATTTCAAATATAAAATTTTTATTTTACTTTTGAAGAGCTGCCCCATTATTTTCAGTATGTCATTTGTATAAGCTTTTCCCAAAATCTATTTAAAAAAATCCTGAAAACCACTTTTTTAGCCTCAGTAATTTTTTTTTTTTGTAAATCTCATATCTTTACAGAATAACCAACTTACAGAAGCTTTGTATCAGCAGGATATTGATCTTGGGTACTTTATGTCCTATGGTACTCCGGAGGGACCTTCGTTTTTAAATAATATATCAAAGAAAAGAGGATTTGACGTTGCTGATAGACCTGATGCCCGTGAGGTTGATAAGGTATGCGTTTTTTATCTTCGTACTTGATAAATAGTTTTCAAATATGATTTTATCTTATCAATCGTGTTTAGTAGTAAAAATATTCCTTGAAAAATAGTAATTATAATATTTTTGTCAGATCTCTCTTCTAGGCTTTTTTAATTTTCTTACCGCACCTTTCGTTTTCGATAATCATCTGCTTAATGAATGCTTTACTAATGAATTATTATCAATACACTAGACTGGTTCAAAAAAGTGACTATTTTTTTCTTGAACAGTTTAATTTATACCTTTGAGGAGGTGTAGAAAGATGCCTGTTAAAAGGAGATCTCTTAGTATTTATTTAGAGGTCGCTCAACGCAGATTTCCATTTCCCATAGAAATAGTGAGGGAAAAAAACTTTTAAACTTTGGAATTTTATATTTCGGTCTAAAAACAAAGTTCCGGAATGAACGATACATATTTGTATATAAAATTAGTTGTTCTACAAAAAAGATATCTTATCATTTTTCGACAAATTTAAAAGTTATTCAAGGTTTTTAAGGTTAGTTTAGAGTAAATTAAATTTTTTTTTCCTGATTTATGAAAACATCTGCATGCATCAACTACACAAAAGTTAAGTAAAGTTTACTTAGTGAATGCTTAACAACTGTAACATAGAATATCTTTAAGGTAGTTATCAGCTAATTTTACAGAAAAGAGCTAGATTGAAAAAAAGAAAAAATTTTCAAAATTAAAAATTAAAAATTATGAACAAAATTTTAACTTCCAAATTCTTCTTCTTCTTCTTTTCCATTTTTGGCGTTACGAGTAGTGATCTTGAAGCGATCACAACTCTCCCACTTTTCTGCTTCACACTAGTGATCCGCCTGTGGGGTACGCCGCGTTGACCTCAGAAATCGTCGGCAAGCCTCCCGGTTTTGGATTGTTCCATGTCTGAGACCAACCAAATGCTGCTGTTTTTGCATTTGCTTGTACCAGGAGTGTTTTGGCCTGCCTTTTCTTTTTCGTCGCGAGTTTGTTGAAACGTTGTACGATATTGCCTTTTTGACGGGGTTCTGCGGATCTCTCCTTTGAACATGACAATACCAACTGAGCCGGTCGTGCTGAATTTTGTCCAAGATGGTACTTTTGACATGAAGGCTTCCACGGATCTTAGTACTTCTAATTCGATCAAGCTTTGTTACTCCTGCTGTCACCCGAAGCATCTTCATTTCGGCTGCCGTCAATTTGCTCTCATACTTTTTGTACAGTGTCCAACATTGTGAACCGTATGTCAGAGCTGGACGGACAACTGCTGTGTAGAGTCTTCCCTTCAGCTTAGGGGGCATTTTTCGATCACAGAAGATAGCGGAGTTTTCTCGCCACTTCATCCACCCTACGCTTACTCGATGATTGATGTCGTCATCACAAGATGCTTCACTATTGATCATAGATCCCAGATATTTAAACTTTTCACAATTGGGAAGCACATTTCCATTCAAATAAATGTCTGGAATAGGCTTGTCTGGATCAGAAAAAGGGCAGCACAGGTATTCAGTCTTTTTAGCGCTAATACGGTACCCATTTCCTTCCAGAACATCAATCCAAACGTCAAGTGCTCGTTGCAGGGATGTAGGATCCTCGCTTATGATGGCTCCATCGTCAGCAAAGAATAATTGTTGTACTTTATTGTCCGTTACTTTTCCTTCGAGCAAATAATCCAGAACAGCAATAAAGAGCAGTGGACTCAAGACACTTCCCTGATGTACACCTACTGTTATTTGGAATTCTTCGGTGACTCCAGCTGGGCATCTCACTTTTGTAACTGCTCCCTCGTACATGTCCATAATTATTCGCACATAGGCTTCAGGAACTCCTCGGTGTCTGAGGGCCACCCAGATCAGATCTCGTGGTTGTCGATCGAATGCCTTTTCGAAGTCAACCAACACAATATGCAAATTTTAACAAAATTTTAACTTCCAAATACGATTTACAAAATCAATTATTAGTGGAGGGCCGTAAGCTGTTTTTCACCTAGGAATCCAGGGCCAGTCCATGGATTTTTATTAAATTTTCGGAAATGTGTGTTTGAATGGCGTATAGAAAAAAGTTAAAACAAAAAATTTCACCACTCTCAATTTTTTAATTATTTTTAAAATTAATTATTAACTTTTGGAATTTTATTTTATTTATTTAGGGTCATTTAGATACGGTTTTTCAAAGGGTAAGGATGGATAGGTATGGTCAGGACAAAAAAAAAGTTGTATGAGAGGGCGGGCTATATCCCTCCGTGTAGGCGCGAGGGGCAATTTTATATGAAATTTACTCTATTTTTAAAAAAAAACTATTAAAAATCAACTGAAAGGTATTGCTTTGTTCTTTAATAAAAATTTTAATTTGAGTTCTTTTAATGAAAAGTTTTGGAGAGATCAAGCCTCAAAATCAAAATATTTAAAAAAGAAAATATTTTTTTCTTAATTAATTTTTTTTTTTCATAATTTTGCGCCACAAAGGGCCATTTTTTCTTTACATGTTCAATGCTTTTATAAATATTTACTCAGAGCAAAAAACCGAACAAAAAAATTTTCTTGGTAAGAGAAATTAAAAAAAAACGAAAGGTACTTTTTTCGTGAAAACAAAATGTCGTTAATTTCCCGCTAATTGAACTTTTTTCCTGGAAGTGAAATATGAAATAATAATCAAAATAAAATTGCCCCTCGCGCCTACACGGAGGGATATAGACCCCCCTCTCATACAACTTTTTTTTGTCTTGACCAAACCTATCTATCCTTACCCTCTGCAAAACCGTATCTAAAACACCCTAAATAAATAAAATAAAATTCTATAAGTTAATATTTAATTTTAAAAATAATTAAAAAATTAAGAGCGGTGAAATTTTTTTTTTAACTTTTTTCTTTACGCCATTCAAAATACGTTTCTGAAAATTTCATGAAAATCCATGGACTGGTCCTGAATTCCTAGGTTTTGCCTTTTTTATGTCTAACGGTCCTCCACTATATATATTACTTCGAAAGTGATTTATTAAGACCTTTTTATCTTGTTACGTTTTGGATTTCTCTAACATGACGAGGTAACGAGTTCCAGAGACGGACGGAATTGATAAAAAACTGACGCTCAGATGTTAAACACGAATGGTGAGGATGAATTAACTGACGAGATCTTACCGAAGTCGCGGTTGTAATTTTATCAAAACAATATTGTGGTTGGCGTGTAATGAGTATGTCAAAAACCAAAATTAAACTTCGAAGCTGAACATATCTGTCAAAGGACATCCCCAGCAACATTTTAGGAAAATTGGATAATCTATCGTATCTTCGTAGGCAAAAAAACTACAATCGGCTAAACCTTCGGCTTCGGCCGAAATAGGCCGAAGTTTTGGCCGAAGCCGAAGGTTTAGTTTTTGGCTGTCGTGCGTTGTGGTAGGGGCTGAAAAAAATTCAATTTCGTTTTTCGTAGAACGTAGAACCGTGTGGAGTTATTTGTTGTTCTTTTCCTTAATTTCAATAAAATATTAATACTAGTTCAATTTGTTATTACTTTTGAAACGTTAATTTAATTTATCCCGTTAATTTGGTTACTACATGCATACATAAGATTCGTTTTGAGCTTTACCCAGAGTTGACCCAGGTTTTTTTGAGAGCTCTATCAGTGCTCAAAAAACTCTAAACCACAAAATCACCACACATTCCTGTCATTTGACAGCCCTCAACTCGCCCAAGCGGAAACCTAGGGCGAATTTTTTTGCACCAAACCCAGGTCAAACCCAGGGCTCAAAAAACACTGAGTGTGACATTCAGGGCGAGTTTAGGTTTTTCAAAAAATTCCCTGTGGCCACCACAGAGCGACCCCATGACCTCAACGAACGAACCTATACTAGAAAAGAATCCAAAAAATCATTATTTTTTTCATTTTTAGTCAATCTGGAACGAAAATTCTTCAAGTTACTGAAGCTTCGGCTTCGGCTTCGGCTTCGGCCGAAGGTTGATGTCAAGCCGAATAATCGGCTTCGGCTTCGGCTTCGGCTAGAAATCGACCTTCGGTCAGACACTACTTAACTGTTTTGCCAATACAATTGAATGGTGGATTCCAAACAAAAATTATTTGGCGACCAAGTTAAAATTTTCAAATGGCTTCTCCTTCATCAACTTCAATTCGCATGGAGCCTCTCTCCAAAGAAAATTATGATACATGGAGCATGCAGGTTGAGGCGCTGCTCACCAAAAATGATATTTGGGACTTTGTAAATGGGTCCTTTTTGGTGCCACTGATGAAACCTTGAAAGCTGTATGGTTGAAGCAAGGCAAAAAGGCGAAAGCAAGTTTGGTTTTATCAATTCATCCGTCTGAATTGAAGCAGATTCGTGGATGTGAATCATCACGAGAAATGTGGCTGAAACTAGAGTAGATTTATGCTTCTAAGGGACCAGCACGAAAAGCAACACTTTTTAAGCAAGTAATGCTCCAGAAGGACAATGTGGCAAAATTTTTTAATGCCGTTGATAAGCTTGAAAGCATGAAAGTGCAAATTAATGGAGATTTGCTCACTATCACGTTGTTGTGTAGTCTCCATTCTTTATACGAAAATTTTCGTTTGAGTCAAGAGATGCTACCATCTGCCGAAGCGCTTAAGGTAAAAATAATTGAAGAGAGCGAGGCCCGGTAACAGTCCAATGGAAGCTCTGTTATAGCATTGGCTGCTGGTAGTATCGCCAGTTCTCATTTTAGGCGAGACACATTGTAACGAAGCATTTGTGGCTTAGTTACATGCTTGAAGTATGCAGGGGGAATTTACTTAGTAGCCTTCTGGGCGACACCAAATAATAACTGCACGAAGTATGCAACGATAAATAGCCAAACACTAATGCATGAAGTATGCAACGATAAATGGCTTAGCACCATATTGGTATACTACAGAATGACATAGTGGTATACTACAGCATGGTAGGCTGTGCTTTAGACAACAACAACTACACAGCAGCTATGTACCTGGCAAAGTACCAAGTGGTATACTACAGCATGGTTAGCTGTGCTTTAGAGTTTAGACAACAACAACTACGCAGCAGCTGTATACCTGGCAAAGTACACACAGCAGAGATAAATGGAAAGGGGAAATAGCGATTGGCAAACAACAATGTACATTGCTTATGGGCTGCACACTACATTGCAGCGATGAACGCACATATGGTTCGGTTGTGGGGAGATAAGCAAATTGTTGTTCGTGTTAAGCAGCAGCATGGCAATCTCACCGTGTAGTTTTTTTTATATGGAGTGCGCATAGCGCACAGAACGAAAACGAGTATAAATAGGGCAGCCAAATGATCGAAAATCATCATTCCGCCGGCACAGTCCAACAGTGCAAGTCGTCTCCAGGAAAAGGTAACCAGCAAGGTAAAAAGGTAAAGTCTTTTGAAAAATAATATTTATTAAGTATTGTGCCACCAGGGGCAGAGAATAGTACCTGTTTGATCCGACCGGCCATAGCTTGAGTTTCTACCCTACCAAGGCCCTCGTGGTGCTTGTCGTTTCTACCCTACCAAGGCCCTCGTGGTGCTTGTCGTTTCTACCCTACCAAGGCCCTCGTGGTGCTTGTCGTTTCTACCCTACCAAGGCCCTCGTGGTGCTTGTCGTTTCTACCCTACCAAGGCCCTCGTGGTGCTTGTCGTTTCTACCCTACCAAGGCCCTCGTGGTGCTTGTCGTTTCTACCCCCGCAAGGCCTTCGGGTGCTTGCTAACGCGGCTACCTATAGGGTGTATTGCCACGTTTGCCGTGCCACTGGTGGCCGAATAAATAACCAGAATTAACACGAATTTGTTCCTCTTTTCCTAGGTGACGAGAATACCAGAGTGACGAACCACTATACGGAATTCACTTGAGCCGCCCCGAATTCTAAGATACCAGAATACGACACCTTCGGAGATACCAACTTTATCGAACGCCAGTGAAACCATATATATATATACAAAAATACATTTATCCTGTAAACAAACCATTGTAATTTGTAACACATCCTTTAAAGACAGTTCTATTAAAGAGAGTTTCCGACCATTGTAAATTTTTCTTGTGTTTATTTTACTTACCCTGGCCAGCCGCGAGTTTTACCCCGGCTGGAAACAAAAACACATCACAATTTGGCGCCCGAGCAGGGACTAATAAGGTCCACCCCGTGAAACGAAAGAAACTCTCTTTAGAACTATAAACCGACTTACCGAAAAGGAAAAAACCAGACATGTCCGACTCAGAAGATAATTTTGACGTGTTCGCGAGTATAGGAGCGATTTACTTGCTCAGTAAAACCGAACTCGTCACTCGCATGCAACAACAAGGGCTGGACACAGAAGGTAACTTGGCCGTGCTACGAGCCCGCTTTAGTTCCTACATTAAGGGAGCTAGGCGTAGAAAGTCCACGCAGAATCTTTGCGAAGACTTAGAGAGGGCCGCAACGGAAAGAGAATTTAAACCGACCTGCGAAACCGAAACCGAGCCGAAATCACCTGTATATACCGAAATCTCTTTCCAGGTACCTTCTTACGTACCGACGCCCGGCGAAGACGTACAACCCAGAACCAGCAATGAACCCAATCCCGACGTAGCCGGTACATCACGTACAATTGGTCCAGTAACGACCAGGTCCAACCTCCGACCAACTGGTCGTTTCATACTCAGCTATGAAGCAGAGCTGATGAACAACGTACGGAAGTGGGGGTTGAGGTTCGATTCATCGGGAAATGCAATGGAGTTCATGGACCGTCTCGAGGAGTTGACGGCCTGTTATGATATCCGCCCCGATGACATCGTTAAGGCCGTCCCGGAGATATTACGAGGCACGGCGTTAGAATGGTTCCGCATTAACAAGGAACATATAAAGACATGGACTCAGTTCCGCACAGCTTTCTTGGACCATTTCCTACCGGCTAGATACCTTTGTAAGCTAGAGGAGGAAATATTACGCAAGAAACAAGGGCCCCGCGAGAAAGCCAGAGACTACATACAGGCGACTCAATATTTAATCTACCGGCATCCTCGGATGAATATAGAGGATAGCGTCGACCGGATTTATGATAGTCTGCGGCCTGAGTACCATCTATATATAAAGCGCCGCGATTTCGAGACGTTGAGCGAGTTAATGAAACTAGCGGAAGAATACGAGTATATAAGAGGGGAAGACCGAACCTCTCACCAAGCACCGCCCCGTACCGCTCCTGCGCCTAACCGTTTTCCGTTTTCACACCGACCAGTAACAGACCGCCTAGCAGTGTTGCCCCCACCCCGACCGAATTTCAATAGCACCGACCAGACGCAGCTCCCACCACAAGTTAATCAATACGACAGAAGCACCCATTGTTGGAACTGCAAGCAGCGGGGACACAACAAGGGTAATTGTCGAAGGCCCTTCCGGCTATTTTGCTCATATTGTGGAGAGGATGGGCGGTTGACAAGAGAATGTAACTGTCATCCGCACAGAGCTGCTGTCATGAGCATTCAACATCGTAACAGTGAGCCGTTACCATTCAACCCCAGCGACTTATCTATTCTTTGTAGTCCTACCTATGCCTGGACCGAACGGCGCGCTAGGCAAATAGAGTTAAATCCTACGCAATACCCAGAAGACCGAATATCAGACAACAAGTTATACCGCAAATTCCCCGCTCATCCGCTTTGCAGTCAAGAACAAGACTGCAAATTATGTGTACCATTGATGGAGAGAAAAAAAACCGTGTTCGAGAATCGTGACGCCAAGACAGATAGACCCCTTGGTATAGTGAAAGGGGAAAGCATCAGCAAAAGAAGTACCGTTCGCGCTCATGCAAGAGTTATGAGAGGATTCTCGTCTGCGAGCGACGAGAATACAATTCAAGAAGATCAACTGAGCTTCATTCAGTCTGTTCTAGTCAATCGCCGAGAAAGTACAACAATGAAACATTCCGAGGAAGAGTCAGACGCGGGTCAGTATTGGAAACACGAACATACTGCGCCGGAGAAGGTAGCAACCGGCACACCAAGGACTGCCATATTTTTACCGGATCTACCAGCCACGACGACCAAGCGACGTATCGCACATACGCCAAAACCAGGTAATACCGCTGTAAACACTAGCCGCCTCGTCAGACCAGCCAGCAACCCCGCAACTACCAGCCGCCGTACCAACCGACCCAGCCAAAGACCATCAACCACCAGTCAAAGGCCACCAACAACCACTCGAAAGCCACCAACCACCAGTCAAAAACCACCAACCACCAGTCAAAGGCCGCCCACCAAGAGTCGAGGACCAACTAACACCGGTCGAGCCCCGTCAACCAAGCCGAAATACCAGGACATGCCCCCAGTCAATCAGGAGTATGCCATACCGAAGACGACCACACCCATGCACATCACAGTCTCGACCAATATCTCCCAGAGGACCGTCAGTAACCCCAATATGAGACTAAACAAGCCGGCAACTATCACTAGTGGGGAGGCACAAACTAGTCAGCCGGTCATAGACGTACCAGCGCCTCAAAGCAGGATTAACTTCAACGCTAGTCCCTGCGGCATGGAGCTAACAGGACAACGCCCCGGAGTCTCCAGCAGCATTCCGACCAGAGAATCCGCACTAGCCTTCCACGGAGACCGCAATGTAAAAGGAAAGGAAGACCCCTTCAAGGGCATCAACATTAAGGAGCATCATTTGTACCACCCGGACAGACGTCGCCAGCGTTTTTACTTCAAGAGGAGGATCGGCACCGTATATTGCCGGATCATAAAGCGAGGTGTGGCCATTCTGCACCATAAAGAGACCGGTCAAACCAAAGAGGTCGTTTTCGAGCCTTAGGCAGTGAAAGCCAATAAGAAGTTCTTTTCATTTCATTTTACCAAGGAGGTTATTTTTTGTTATTACATTATTTTTTATTGAGGATTTTTTTTGTTTTTGTTAAATTGTTTACGTGGAGAAAAAAAGAGAAAATAAAAAAAGGAAAAAATATAATAAAGGAAAAAAAACTATAATGAAGCGTTCATTGTCGTTTATTGAAACATGCAAAGGAAGGAAGAAAGAAGTATACGGAGGAAGATATTTTTTAGACGTGAAGGTTCACGTCTCCGAAGAGGAGGGAGTATGTAACGAAGCATTTGTGGCTTAGTTACATGCTTGAAGTATGCAGGGGGAATTTACTTAGTAGCCTTCTGGGCGACACCAAATAATAACTGCACGAAGTATGCAACGATAAATAGCCAAACACTAATGCATGAAGTATGCAACGATAAATGGCTTAGCACCATATTGGTATACTACAGAATGACATAGTGGTATACTACAGCATGGTAGGCTGTGCTTTAGACAACAACAACTACACAGCAGCTATGTACCTGGCAAAGTACCAAGTGGTATACTACAGCATGGTAAGCTGTGCTTTAGAGTTTAGACAACAACAACTACGCAGCAGCTGTATACCTGGCAAAGTACACACAGCAGAGATAAATGGAAAGGGGAAATAGCGATTGGCAAACAACAATGTACATTGCTTATGGGCTGCACACTACATTGCAGCGATGAACGCACATATGGTTCGGTTGTGGGGAGATAAGCAAATTGTTGTTCGTGTTAAGCAGCAGCATGGCAATCTCACCGTGTAGTTTTTTTTATATGGAGTGCGCATAGCGCACAGAACGAAAACGAGTATAAATAGGGCAGCCAAATGATCGAAAATCATCATTCCGCCGGCACAGTCCAACAGTGCAAGTCGTCTCCAGGAAAAGGTAACCAGCAAGGTAAAAAGGTAAAGTCTTTTGAAAAATAATATTTATTAAGTATTGTGCCACCAGGGGCAGAGAATAGTACCTGTTTGATCCGACCGGCCATAGCTTGAGTTTCTACCCTACCAAGGCCCTCGTGGTGCTTGTCGTTTCTACCCTACCAAGGCCCTCGTGGTGCTTGTCGTTTCTACCGTACCAAGGCCCTCGTGGTGCTTGTCGTTTCTACCCTACCAAGGCCCTCGTGGTGCTTGTCGTTTCTACCCTACCAAGGCCCTCGTGGTGCTTGTCGTTTCTACCCTACCAAGGCCCTCGTGGTGCTTGTCGTTTCTACCCTACCAAGGCCCTCGTGGTGCTTGTCGTTTCTACCCTACCAAGGCCCTCGTGGTGCTTGTCGTTTCTACCCCCGCAAGGCCTTCGGGTGCTTGCTAACGCGGCTACCTATAGGGTGTATTGCCACGTTTGCCGTGCCACTGGTGGCCGAATAAATAACCAGAATTAACACGAATTTGTTCCTCTTTTCCTAGGTGACGAGAATACCAGAGTGACGAACCACTATACGGAATTCACTTGAGCCGCCCCGAATTCTAAGATACCAGAATACGACACCTTCGGAGATACCAACTTTATCGAACGCCAGTGAAACCATATATATATATACAAAAATACATTTATCCTGTAAACAAACCATTGTAATTTGTAACACATCCTTTAAAGACAGTTCTATTAAAGAGAGTTTCCGACCATTGTAAATTTTTCTTGTGTTTATTTTATTTACCCTGGCCAGCCGCGAGTTTTACCCCGGCTGGAAACAAAAACACATCACAATTTGGCGCCCGAGCAGGGACTAATAAGGTCCACCCCGTGAAACGAAAGAAACTCTCTTTAGAACTATAAACCGACTTACCGAAAAGGAAAAAACCAGACATGTCCGACTCAGAAGATAATTTTGACGTGTTCGCGAGTATAGGAGCGATTTACTTGCTCAGTAAAACCGAACTCGTCACTCGCATGCAACAACAAGGGCTGGACACAGAAGGTAACTTGGCCGTGCTACGAGCCCGCTTTAGTTCCTACATTAAGGGAGCTAGGCGTAGAAAGTCCACGCAGAATCTTTGCGAAGACTTAGAGAGGGCCGCAACGGAAAGAGAATTTAAACCGACCTGCGAAACCGAAACCGAGCCGAAATCACCTGTATATACCGAAATCTCTTTCCAGGTACCTTCTTACGTACCGACGCCCGGCGAAGACGTACAACCCAGAACCAGCAATGAACCCAATCCCGACGTAGCCGGTACATCACGTACAATTGGTCCAGTAACGACCAGGTCCAACCTCCGACCAACTGGTCGTTTCATACTCAGCTATGAAGCAGAGCTGATGAACAACGTACGGAAGTGGGGGTTGAGGTTCGATTCATCGGGAAATGCAATGGAGTTCATGGACCGTCTCGAGGAGTTGACGGCCTGTTATGATATCCGCCCCGATGACATCGTTAAGGCCGTCCCGGAGATATTACGAGGCACGGCGTTAGAATGGTTCCGCATTAACAAGGAACATATAAAGACATGGACTCAGTTCCGCACAGCTTTCTTGGACCATTTCCTACCGGCTAGATACCTTTGTAAGCTAGAGGAGGAAATATTACGCAAGAAACAAGGGCCCCGCGAGAAGGCCAGAGACTACATACAGGCGACTCAATATTTAATCTACCGGCATCCTCGGATGAATATAGAGGATAGCGTCGACCGGATTTATGATAGTCTGCGGCCTGAGTACCATCTATATATAAAGCGCCGCGATTTCGAGACGTTGAGCGAGTTAATGAAACTAGCGGAAGAATACGAGTATATAAGAGGGGAAGACCGAACCTCTCACCAAGCACCGCCCCGTACCGCTCCTGCGCCTAACCGTTTTCCGTTTTCACACCGACCAGTAACAGACCGCCTAGCAGTGTTGCCCCCACCCCGACCGAATTTCAATAGCACCGACCAGACGCAGCTCCCACCACAAGTTAATCAATACGACAGAAGCACCCATTGTTGGAACTGCAAGCAGCGGGGACACAACAAGGGTAATTGTCGAAGGCCCTTCCGGCTATTTTGCTCATATTGTGGAGAGGATGGGCGGTTGACAAGAGAATGTAACTGTCATCCGCACAGAGCTGCTGTCATGAGCATTCAACATCGTAACAGTGAGCCGTTACCATTCAACCCCAGCGACTTATCTATTCTTTGTAGTCCTACCTATGCCTGGACCGAACGGCGCGCTAGGCAAATAGAGTTAAATCCTACGCAATACCCAGAAGACCGAATATCAGACAACAAGTTATACCGCAAATTCCCCGCTCATCCGCTTTGCAGTCAAGAACAAGACTGCAAATTATGTGTACCATTGATGGAGAGAAAAAAAACCGTGTTCGAGAATCGTGACGCCAAGACAGATAGACCCCTTGGTATAGTGAAAGGGGAAAGCATCAGCAAAAGAAGTACCGTTCGCGCTCATGCAAGAGTTATGAGAGGATTCTCGTCTGCGAGCGACGAGAATACAATTCAAGAAGATCAACTGAGCTTCATTCAGTCTGTTCTAGTCAATCGCCGAGAAAGTACAACAATGAAACATTCCGAGGAAGAGTCAGACGCGGGTCAGTATTGGAAACACGAACATACTGCGCCGGAGAAGGTAGCAACCGGCACACCAAGGACTGCCATATTTTTACCGGATCTACCAGCCACGACGACCGAGCGACGTATCGCACATACGCCAAAACCAGGTAATACCGCTGTAAACACTAGCCGCCTCGTCAGACCAGCCAGCAACCCCGCAACTACCAGCCGCCGTACCAACCGACCCAGCCAAAGACCATCAACCACCAGTCAAAGGCCACCAACAACCACTCGAAAGCCACCAACCACCAGTCAAAAACCACCAACCACCAGTCAAAGGCCGCCCACCAAGAGTCGAGGACCAACTAACACCGGTCGAGCCCCGTCAACCAAGCCGAAATACCAGGACATGCCCCCAGTCAATCAGGAGTATGCCATACCGAAGACGACCACACCCATGCACATCACAGTCTCGACCAATATCTCCCAGAGGACCGTCAGTAACCCCAATATGAGACTAAACAAGCCGGCAACTATCACTAGTGGGGAGGCACAAACTAGTCAGCCGGTCATAGACGTACCAGCGCCTCAAAGCAGGATTAACTTCAACGCTAGTCCCTGCGGCATGGAGCTAACAGGACAACGCCCCGGAGTCTCCAGCAGCATTCCGACCAGAGAATCCGCACTAGCCTTCCACGGAGACCGCAATGTAAAAGGAAAGGAAGACCCCTTCAAGGGCATCAACATTAAGGAGCATCATTTGTACCACCCGGACAGACGTCGCCAGCGTTTTTACTTCAAGAGGAGGATCGGCACCGTATATTGCCGGATCATAAAGCGAGGTGTGGCCATTCTGCACCATAAAGAGACCGGTCAAACCAAAGAGGTCGTTTTCGAGCCTTAGGCAGTGAAAGCCAATAAGAAGTTCTTTTCATTTCATTTTACCAAGGAGGTTATTTTTTGTTATTACATTATTTTTTATTGAGGATTTTTTTTGTTTTTGTTAAATTGTTTACGTGGAGAAAAAAAGAGAAAATAAAAAAAGGAAAAAATATAATAAAGGAAAAAAAACTATAATGAAGCGTTCATTGTCGTTTATTGAAACATGCAAAGGAAGGAAGAAAGAAGTATACGGAGGAAGATATTTTTTAGACGTGAAGGTTCACGTCTCCGAAGAGGAGGGAGTATGTAACGAAGCATTTGTGGCTTAGTTACATGCTTGAAGTATGCAGGGGGAATTTACTTAGTAGCCTTCTGGGCGACACCAAATAATAACTGCACGAAGTATGCAACGATAAATAGCCAAACACTAATGCATGAAGTATGCAACGATAAATGGCTTAGCACCATATTGGTATACTACAGAATGACATAGTGGTATACTACAGCATGGTAGGCTGTGCTTTAGACAACAACAACTACACAGCAGCTATGTACCTGGCAAAGTACCAAGTGGTATACTACAGCATGGTAAGCTGTGCTTTAGAGTTTAGACAACAACAACTACGCAGCAGCTGTATACCTGGCAAAGTACACACAGCAGAGATAAATGGAAAGGGGAAATAGCGATTGGCAAACAACAATGTACATTGCTTATGGGCTGCACACTACATTGCAGCGATGAACGCACATATGGTTCGGTTGTGGGGAGATAAGCAAATTGTTGTTCGTGTTAAGCAGCAGCATGGCAATCTCACCGTGTAGTTTTTTTTATATGGAGTGCGCATAGCGCACAGAACGAAAACGAGTATAAATAGGGCAGCCAAATGATCGAAAATCATCATTCCGCCGGCACAGTCCAACAGTGCAAGTCGTCTCCAGGAAAAGGTAACCAGCAAGGTAAAAAGGTAAAGTCTTTTGAAAAATAATATTTATTAAGTATTGTGCCACCAGGGGCAGAGAATAGTACCTGTTTGATCCGACCGGCCATAGCTTGAGTTTCTACCCTACCAAGGCCCTCGTGGTGCTTGTCGTTTCTACCCTACCAAGGCCCTCGTGGTGCTTGTCGTTTCTACCCTACCAAGGCCCTCGTGGTGCTTGTCGTTTCTACCCTACCAAGGCCCTCGTGGTGCTTGTCGTTTCTACCCTACCAAGGCCCTCGTGGTGCTTGTCGTTTCTACCCTACCAAGGCCCTCGTGGTGCTTGTCGTTTCTACCCCCGCAAGGCCTTCGGGTGCTTGCTAACGCGGCTACCTATAGGGTGTATTGCCACGTTTGCCGTGCCACTGGTGGCCGAATAAATAACCAGAATTAACACGAATTTGTTCCTCTTTTCCTAGGTGACGAGAATACCAGAGTGACGAACCACTATACGGAATTCACTTGAGCCGCCCCGAATTCTAAGATACCAGAATACGACACCTTCGGAGATACCAACTTTATCGAACGCCAGTGAAACCATATATATATATACAAAAATACATTTATCCTGTAAACAAACCATTGTAATTTGTAACACATCCTTTAAAGACAGTTCTATTAAAGAGAGTTTCCGACCATTTTAAATTTTTCTTGTGTTTATTTTACTTACCCTGGCCAGCCGCGAGTTTTACCCCGGCTGGAAACAAAAACACATCACAATTTGGCGCCCGAGCAGGGACTAATAAGGTCCACCCCGTGAAACGAAAGAAACTCTCTTTAGAACTATAAACCGACTTACCGAAAAGGAAAAAACCAGACATGTCCGACTCAGAAGATAATTTTGACGTGTTCGCGAGTATAGGAGCGATTTACTTGCTCAGTAAAACCGAACTCGTCACTCGCATGCAACAACAAGGGCTGGACACAGAAGGTAACTTGGCCGTGCTACGAGCCCGCTTTAGTTCCTACATTAAGGGAGCTAGGCGTAGAAAGTCCACGCAGAATCTTTGCGAAGACTTAGAGAGGGCCGCAACGGAAAGAGAATTTAAACCGACCTGCGAAACCGAAACCGAGCCGAAATCACCTGTATATACCGAAATCTCTTTCCAGGTACCTTCTTACGTACCGACGCCCGGCGAAGACGTACAACCCAGAACCAGCAATGAACCCAATCCCGACGTAGCCGGTACATCACGTACAATTGGTCCAGTAACGACCAGGTCCAACCTCCGACCAACTGGTCGTTTCATACTCAGCTATGAAGCAGAGCTGATGAACAACGTACGGAAGTGGGGGTTGAGGTTCGATTCATCGGGAAATGCAATGGAGTTCATGGACCGTCTCGAGGAGTTGACGGCCTGTTATGATATCCGCCCCGATGACATCGTTAAGGCCGTCCCGGAGATATTACGAGGCACGGCGTTAGAATGGTTCCGCATTAACAAGGAACATATAAAGACATGGACTCAGTTCCGCACAGCTTTCTTGGACCATTTCCTACCGGCTAGATACCTTTGTAAGCTAGAGGAGGAAATATTACGCAAGAAACAAGGGCCCCGCGAGAAAGCCAGAGACTACATACAGGCGACTCAATATTTAATCTACCGGCATCCTCGGATGAATATAGAGGATATCGTCGACCGGATTTATGATAGTCTGCGGCCTGAGTACCATCTATATATAAAGCGCCGCGATTTCGAGACGTTGAGCGAGTTAATGAAACTAGCGGAAGAATACGAGTATATAAGAGGGGAAGACCGAACCTCTCACCAAGCACCGCCCCGTACCGCTCCTGCGCCTAACCGTTTTCCGTTTTCACACCGACCAGTAACAGACCGCCTAGCAGTGTTGCCCCCACCCCGACCGAATTTCAATAGCACCGACCAGACGCAGCTCCCACCACAAGTTAATCAATACGACAGAAGCACCCATTGTTGGAACTGCAAGCAGCGGGGACACAACAAGGGTAATTGTCGAAGGCCCTTCCGGCTATTTTGCTCATATTATGGAGAGGATGGGCGGTTGACAAGAGAATGTAACTGTCATCCGCACAGAGCTGCTGTCATGAGCATTCAACATCGTAACAGTGAGCCGTTACCATTCAACCCCAGCGACTTATCTATTCTTTGTAGTCCTACCTATGCCTGGACCGAACGGCGCGCTAGGCAAATAGAGTTAAATCCTACGCAATACCCAGAAGACCGAATATCAGACAACAAGTTATACCGCAAATTCCCCGCTCATCCGCTTTGCAGTCAAGAACAAGACTGCAAATTATGTGTACCATTGATGGAGAGAAAAAAAACCGTGTTCGAGAATCGTGACGCCAAGACAGATAGACCCCTTGGTATAGTGAAAGGGGAAAGCATCAGCAAAAGAAGTACCGTTCGCGCTCATGCAAGAGTTATGAGAGGATTCTCGTCTGCGAGCGACGAGAATACAATTCAAGAAGATCAACTGAGCTTCATTCAGTCTGTTCTAGTCAATCGCCGAGAAAGTACAACAATGAAACATTCCGAGGAAGAGTCAGACGCGGGTCAGTATTGGAAACACGAACATACTGCGCCGGAGAAGGTAGCAACCGGCACACCAAGGACTGCCATATTTTTACCGGATCTACCAGCCACGACGACCAAGCGACGTATCGCACATACGCCAAAACCAGGTAATACCGCTGTAAACACTAGCCGCCTCGTCAGACCAGCCAGCAACCCCGCAACTACCAGCCGCCGTACCAACCGACCCAGCCAAAGACCATCAACCACCAGTCAAAGGCCACCAACAACCACTCGAAAGCCACCAACCACCAGTCAAAAACCACCAACCACCAGTCAAAGGCCGCCCACCAAGAGTCGAGGACCAACTAACACCGGTCGAGCCCCGTCAACCAAGCCGAAATACCAGGACATGCCCCCAGTCAATCAGGAGTATGCCATACCGAAGACGACCACACCCATGCACATCACAGTCTCGACCAATATCTCCCAGAGGACCGTCAGTAACCCCAATATGAGACTAAACAAGCCGGCAACTATCACTAGTGGGGAGGCACAAACTAGTCAGCCGGTCATAGACGTACCAGCGCCTCAAAGCAGGATTAACTTCAACGCTAGTCCCTGCGGCATGGAGCTAACAGGACAACGCCCCGGAGTCTCCAGCAGCATTCCGACCAGAGAATCCGCACTAGCCTTCCACGGAGACCGCAATGTAAAAGGAAAGGAAGACCCCTTCAAGGGCATCAACATTAAGGAGCATCATTTGTACCACCCGGACAGACGTCGCCAGCGTTTTTACTTCAAGAGGAGGATCGGCACCGTATATTGCCGGATCATAAAGCGAGGTGTGGCCATTCTGCACCATAAAGAGACCGGTCAAACCAAAGAGGTCGTTTTCGAGCCTTAGGCAGTGAAAGCCAATAAGAAGTTCTTTTCATTTCATTTTACCAAGGAGGTTATTTTTTGTTATTACATTATTTTTTATTGAGGATTTTTTTTGTTTTTGTTAAATTGTTTACGTGGAGAAAAAAAGAGAAAATAAAAAAAGGAAAAAATATAATAAAGGAAAAAAAACTATAATGAAGCGTTCATTGTCGTTTATTGAAACATGCAAAGGAAGGAAGAAAGAAGTATACGGAGGAAGATATTTTTTAGACGTGAAGGTTCACGTCTCCGAAGAGGAGGGAGTATGTAACGAAGCATTTGTGGCTTAGTTACATGCTTGAAGTATGCAGGGGGAATTTACTTAGTAGCCTTCTGGGCGACACCAAATAATAACTGCACGAAGTATGCAACGATAAATAGCCAAACACTAATGCATGAAGTATGCAACGATAAATGGCTTAGCACCATATTGGTATACTACAGAATGACATAGTGGTATACTACAGCATGGTAGGCTGTGCTTTAGACAACAACAACTACACAGCAGCTATGTACCTGGCAAAGTACCAAGTGGTATACTACAGCATGGTAAGCTGTGCTTTAGAGTTTAGACAACAACAACTACGCAGCAGCTGTATACCTGGCAAAGTACACACAGCAGAGATAAATGGAAAGGGGAAATAGCGATTGGCAAACAACAATGTACATTGCTTATGGGCTGCACACTACATTGCAGCGATGAACGCACATATGGTTCGGTTGTGGGGAGATAAGCAAATTGTTGTTCGTGTTAAGCAGCAGCATGGCAATCTCACCGTGTAGTTTTTTTTATATGGAGTGCGCATAGCGCACAGAACGAAAACGAGTATAAATAGGGCAGCCAAATGATCGAAAATCATCATTCCGCCGGCACAGTCCAACAGTGCAAGTCGTCTCCAGGAAAAGGTAACCAGCAAGGTAAAAAGGTAAAGTCTTTTGAAAAATAATATTTATTAAGTATTGTGCCACCAGGGGCAGAGAATAGTACCTGTTTGATCCGACCGGCCATAGCTTGAGTTTCTACCCTACCAAGGCCCTCGTGGTGCTTGTCGTTTCTACCCTACCAAGGCCCTCGTGGTGCTTGTCGTTTCTACCCTACCAAGGCCCTCGTGGTGCTTGTCGTTTCTACCCTACCAAGGCCCTCGTGGTGCTTGTCGTTTCTACCCTACCAAGGCCCTCGTGGTGCTTGTCGTTTCTACCCTACCAAGGCCCTCGTGGTGCTTGTCGTTTCTACCCTACCAAGGCCCTCGTGGTGCTTGTCGTTTCTACCCTACCAAGGCCCTCGTGGTGCTTGTCGTTTCTACCCCCGCAAGGCCTTCGGGTGCTTGCTAACGCGGCTACCTATAGGGTGTATTGCCACGTTTGCCGTGCCACTGGTGGCCGAATAAATAACCAGAATTAACACGAATTTGTTCCTCTTTTCCTAGGTGACGAGAATACCAGAGTGACGAACCACTATACGGAATTCACTTGAGCCGCCCCGAATTCTAAGATACCAGAATACGACACCTTCGGAGATACCAACTTTATCGAACGCCAGTGAAACCATATATATATATACAAAAATACATTTATCCTGTAAACAAACCATTGTAATTTGTAACACATCCTTTAAAGACAGTTCTATTAAAGAGAGTTTCCGACCATTGTAAATTTTTCTTGTGTTTATTTTACTTACCCTGGCCAGCCGCGAGTTTTACCCCGGCTGGAAACAAAAACACATCACAACATCGAAAATTTCACAAAGGTCAGGAGAAATCACTTGCTTTAAGTGTGGCATTTTGGGTCACAAGGCAAATGTATGCCCTACAAAAAGGTCAGATGACGTCAGAAGAAAACCAAAGTTATCTGCAAAAAGTGTTGATGACTCCTACTATGCGGTTTGTCATGTGACATCAGCTGATGCAAACAATGCAGATTCTACCACAAAGAAGTTTGCGGTTAATAAAGCATGGATACTTGACAGTGGTTGTACAGCGCATTTCTTTGGCGACAAAAATCTTTTCGAGTCGATGATAAATTATTCAAGATGAAATTGAATTTGGCAAGTGAAGAGCAAAAGGTGTTGTGCATGTGTCAGTTGCAAGTGATAGTGGTTTTCGAAAGATTGAATTCAAGGATACTTTGTACGTACTTGAGCTTCGAACGAATCTCATTTTTGTGGCAAAAATTACAAACAAAGGCCATGAAGTTACGTTAGAACGATGCATATATTCGTGATGAACTTGAAAATGTATCAGTAGTCGCTGATCGCAGAGGAGAACTTTATTATGTTCGTGAAGCTGCTCATTGTGCAGCGGCGTGTTTCCGATCTAAGTGCTTCGAACTGTTGAAGTGGCACGAAAGATTGGGTCATTTGAACAGCAACAACGTATTTAAGCTGGTTCAGATCGGTAATAACCAGCGGTTGATATGCAGGAGGCTGATAAATTATTACTTTGTGAGGTGTGCCTTAGGGAAAATGACTGCTTTAACATTTGCCAAATGCAGAGAACCCTGTTCAGAAAAACTAAGCATCGTTCACCCAGACGTGGTAGGGCCATTTAGAGTGGAATCATCGGAAGGTGCGAAATTTTTTTTTTACCTTTATCGATGACAGTTCACGATGGTCAGAGGTCTATTTCTTGAGGCAGAGAAGCGGTGTTTTTGAAGCGTTCAAACTTTATCAAAAGCTTGTGGAGAAGCAGACTGGGATGAAAACTAAGCATTTGCAATCGGATAATGGAAAAGAATATTGCAATTTAGAGTTTAATAAATATCTATCCGATCAAGGTATTGAAAGAAGGTTGACGGTTCCTCGCACTCCCCCAGAAAAATGGGGTAGCGCAACGTATGAATAGAACATTTTAAGATATAGCAAGATGTTTATTGCTGCAGTCTGGTTTGAGTGCATCTCATTGGTCTGAAGCTATTGCGTCGTCCTACGAGCACTTTGAATGGTATTCAAAGTGTTGCCACTTCCTATGAAATGTGGACTGGAAAGTCAGTAAACTTGAACTATTTAAAAATATTTTGTTCGAAAGTACTTGTTCTGAACAAAGATCCTAGCAGAGACAAGCTGGCACAGAGATCTAATGCAGGCGTGTTTGTTGGATATCCCCGTGATAGAAAAGGGTATCGAATATGGCTACCAAACAAGCATCTAGTCATTCATTCTAGCGATGTTAAGTTCCTCGAAGATGCAAACAACATGGCACCAAATATTCATGTACTTGATCAGTTGCTACAAACAACAAAGGAGGCAGAATGCGAAGAGCATGAGCTGAGCACTGTTGAGTTTTCTCCTCGTCCATTGGTGGACTTACAACCAAAGCAGTCAATGAAAAGAAAAGCTGATGACGAACTGTTGGAAGACCTAGGCTGATGCGAGACCTAGGCTGATGCGAACGGGAATCATAGGCCCACCAAGAAGGCTGTTTCGCGTTACACGTTCTACTGCAGTAGAACATATGGATAGAGAATCACCGTTTTCGGTTGATGAATGTGAGCCCGAGCAAGAGCAAGAAGAAAATTTTGCTGGTGTAGCGGAAATCAGTATGAAAGATGCGCTGGTGGGTGATGCTTGTGATGAGTGAAGGCTGCAATTGAAGAAGAAGTTATGAGTTTGATTAAAAATGAGACTTGGCAAATTATTAAGCACAATTCGCGCATTTATGTTATTGGGTATCGTTGGGTGCTTACAAATAAGCCCAATTCCGGTGGAGAGATAGAACGGCGTAAGGCTCGGCTTATAGTGAAAGGATATAGTCAGAAGTTTGGCGTTAATTACCCTCCTCTCAAATTTCTTCAGCACGAGCAAAGATGTTAAACAAGGATGTGTATTAAGTGCGTTATTGTTTATCCTGTTTTTAAATGACCTACACTCTGAATTTCTTATTGGAATATTTTTGGAAGGACTTGGAATAAACGTTCTTTTGTATGCCGATGATGACATTGTGCTCTTAGCTGACAGTCCCAACAACCTGCAAACTATCATCAATGAGTTCAGCACCTATTGCCAAAAATGGAATCTCGAAGTAAATCTAGACAAGTCTGAGATTGTTATATTTGGGAATGGAGGTCGCAGAGCTGCCAGTGAAATGTGGTACTTTAACGAAGCTGAAATTAAAATAACAAACCATTACAAGTATCTTGGCGTCATATTTACCTATAATATGTCATGGTCTGAACATCTGATAGGAAGACTGGCATCATCGAAAAATGGAATAAACGCAACTTGGTCCAAATTCAATAAATAATTCTTAAAAAATAAATACGTCTCATGCTCAGCCAAATTTAAGGTACACGACGCAGCCACCAGATCGATAGTATATTACTGTGCACAAGTGTGGGGGTACAAGGAATACACCCGAGTTGAAAAACTACAAAGGTTCTTCGCTAAAAGGTGTTTCAACCTGCCTGATAATACACCAAACTATGTAGTAAATATCGAAACTGGTCTGTCCAAAACATTTGTCACAACACTGAATTCTCATTTCGGATACATACGAAAAACTTTATGTCTTCCTCGTAGTAGATTGCCCGTGTACTCACTGTGGCAGTACTTCAAAAAAATATTTATTGGGCCCAAGACTTTATTAAGTTATTGTCCTAATTAATTTTGTAAACCAGCATTATCTTGTTTTTATAATTATTTTTTCGAAAAATAAAATAATTTTATCTATCTATCTATCTATCTATCAGACGTTTGCACCGGTGGCAAGGTTGGAGACGTTGCGTTTGTTGTTGGCTTTAGCGGTTCAATTCCATCTAAAGGTGTGGCAGTTTGATGTGGTGACGGCATATTTAAACGGAACATTTGACGAATAAGTTTTTATGAGAGTTCCTGATATTTTAAATGAAAGACTTGAGAGGATAATTTTGCAAACAAGGTAAAAATTCTCAGTTTACTCATCAATCCGAAAAAGTTTTCAAAGATATAAGAGATGGTGGGAATGCATGCAAATTAAAGAAGGCACTTTATGGTTTACGTCAATCTGGACGTCAGTGGTGTGTTAAACTCAGCGAAAAACTTATAAGTATGATTTGAAACTAACACAAAATGAGCCATGTCTATTTTACAAAACATGTGAAGATGATTTGCTATTCGTTCTTATTTATGTTGATGACATTCTTGTTGCGTCAAAAGAGAAACATCACATAATAAATCTGCGTGACAATTTATTAGAGGAGTTTGAAATTAAAGATCTTGGTTTAGCCAAATATTGTCTTGGACTAGAAATTAATCAAGGTGAAGGACAAATAGAGCTTGCACAGACTGGATATATCCGTGGACTTCTTAAGCATTATAGGATGGTTAAGTGTAACCCTGTGGCAACACCTTCAGAAGTCAGCATGCGTTTTGATAATACTAGCAACAGTTTATTAGAAGAAATGTATCCATATCGCGAGCTTGTTGGTGCACTCATGTACTCATCAGTAGCGACACGTCCGGACATAGCACATACAGTTTCAAGCTTAGCACAATTTACTAGTAAACCAAACAAGTCACACTGGCTTGCTGCGAAACGGGTTTTGAGGTACCTAATGGGAGGTGCCAACATTGGACTGCAGTATATAAAAACAGATAAGCCACTTATTGGCTACACCGTCGTTCGTTGTTTAGACTTTGATGATGACAAAAGGCTTGAGAGGGCGTGTTAAGTGGCAACACTCTCGTCATGTGGATTTCTATACGAGTTAATGGTTGTCATGTTGACATTTCACATATACCATACATGAGGTACCTAAATGAATTAACCTCATTCGTTTTGGATATGTCTTCCGGTGGAGTTAAATAAAGACTACTTATATTTTAATTTTGTCTTTTTATTCTAACAATCCGGGTGAATTCCTGACGTGAGAATAGTGTTGAACAAATAGGTGAGATAAGGCAGTAGATATTATTGGTAGAATAAGGTACAGAAATTTTTGATGGATTTCATCCAAACCAACTGCATTTGACTTTATAGAAAGTAAAGCTTCAACTACATCAACACTATCTGCAGCACGGAAACCAAAGCCTGGATGGTCTGACTGGCCGGTAAATAATGACACATTTCCTTCGATAGGCAATTGAGCTAGTGTTGATTGCACGGCAAAAAAAGTTCGCTATGGTTTATAGTTAGACATTAAAATTTTGGTCTTTACGGGGACGTAAGTACCAAACAGAATTTTTATATTTTGAGTTAAGAACTCCAGCTGCTCAATTGATGACTGCATATAAAAAATATCATCCCAGTTAGTTGCTCTTACATGTTCTTCTAAAAGTTGAACATTGATGTTATTGAAATAACGATACAAAATTACCTTACTCGAGTAATCAAAACTAAATTTTAGGGTTAAAAAGATCAGGTCATGCTTGGAAAAAGCAGGAGAAAAGAGCTGATCATATAAGGCTACGTCCTTTAAGTTACTTACTAGAAATACATACAGCTCTAAAGAAATGAGTTGTAGTACTTTTATTTACAGGTTGGAGATTAAACGTAAGCATGTTAGATGTAAGATTATTTGTCTTCAAGAGGTTGCTATTGAAGTCACCACATAAAACAATGTTCGGGGAGCTTAGCGAAATGTCTTGTGATGTGAGAGTGAACAGGGGTGACAAGTCTCTATTCTTGTTAGGCCTATAGATTGCGCCTAGAAGGCTAGAAGCAGATAACCCACATTGCCCAAAATTTCAACGAAAACGTACTCGATATTACTACCCGCATTAGAAAACAGCTTCAGTTTGCATTTAATATTGTCTTTGACATAAATTGCCACACCTCATCCAACACGATTTATTCTACCAAAACGAAAAACACTGTAACCCTTTAGACGGCAAATCCCATCACTTATAACCTCATTCAACCATGTTTCCGTAACACAAATTACAACCACATCTGATTTAACAAAAGTATCACGAAATCCATCTATTTTTGGTGGTAAGCTTTGCGCGTTGATATGACAAATCCGGAGCCTACATTTCTGCTGGCTCAAAATTGCGACCATGGATCGCAATGTTCCACTGTTATTCATCCTGCGCAACAAGGATTAGAAAGGTATACGACTAAAGAATTAAAATAAAAAAAAAAAAAACGAAGTTAATTGAAAAGTTTAATGTTTGAATCAAAAAGAAATTATTAAAGAATTCAAAATGAAAAGAAAAAAGAAGTTATTAAAATAAGCTAATTGAAAACAAGTGAAAAATTAATTTTAAAAATTGATATTGATTCGGAAAATAATTGGTATAAAAAAAAATAGTATAATAAATATAATATTATTAATTAGACTTCTGATATGGCAACGTCCTCGAGTCCCTCGATGCACAGATGCACAGCTGTGTCTTCTTTTTGTCGTTTGACATAAACAATTCCTCGGGCAGTGTACGTACACAGTTGACAATATCCTACGTTTTTTTAATGCGTGTGCTCGTTGCAGAATATTTTTGTTGTGCTGTGATTAGCTCTCGCGTAACATGGCCAAGCTAAGTTTAGCATTGAACTTCGGACCTATTTTCAAAGGAACTAAATTAAATTAATACTAAATGCATTGGCTTTCAAAAGTAAAGCGCTTAACATTGATGAGATGTATGTATAAGAATTAAATCGATTTAAAATAAAGAGCTGAAATGCTTAAAGTAATGTACAGATTTGTTTATATTCAACGAGTGTTTAGATAAAAATTGGAAGAAATGTTTGTAAATAATTTTTCTAAGAAGTAGCCTTCTCACTGTTTTTATAATGTATTCTCTTTAGCATAACACTATCATAAAAGATATCTTTCATACTGTGTATCAATGAATAAATCTAAATTCTAAATCAAAATCTAAAAAAAAGATGAATGTCTTAAGCAAAGCGGTTTGTTTTTATTTTTTTCCTGTATTTCGCGATAGAAGTTAAAACATAATTTTTGTCGAATGGTGAATTGAATTTTATAATTATCGCGGAGTTGGGTTAATTTGGTTTTGGACGAGTTCTTTATAGTTTAGTTAGTTTAGTTTTTTTAGTTTTAATGACTCCTTTTATTTCTCAAATAAATTATAATTTGATAAAATATAAAAAGATTATAAATTATGGTATTAAAAGTATTCTTAAGTCTTAATGGTATGGCCTTTGGCCGTCTACCAGACTGACATTACTTAGAATTCTCAATTAAAAAATCGCAAATAGTTTTACATGTATATAAAAGAAAAGAAAAGAAACATTAAGTTCGATTTGAATTCGATTATTATTTTAAAGAATCTCTTCAATTATAAGTTTTCTGTACCGTAGAGCAGCAACCACATATGTAGTTGTAGAGTTCATCCCAGCCTTCCTCTCCATTCAGTTTTTTGAACAGTTCAGTTTCATTCAGAATGGGTTCACCGAAATATCTGATTCGGAACTCTTTCAACATCGGGCAAATTGCAACAAAGTGATAAGTGTCTTCACGTTCCTTCATATTACAGAGGGTTCATAGAAAAGGCAAATCCGGTCGGTGTGGCATGAAGTTCAGGTTCAATAGTTCTCTTCTCGTTTTAAGAATCGTGCTTATTTTATCGACTGAGTTGCTGTTGAGAAGATACGTGTTGTTTTGCAGGTTGAAATTCAAACGACTATAGTAGCTCCTGTACAACGAGGCCGTCGCTTCAGATGCTTATATTTCATGCACATTATTACCAAATTTTTCTAACAGCTCGTTGAACTTTCTTTTTAAAGAGGGAGGATGTTCGATTGGTCTAATTTCTAGATCAATACCGCATAGGGAAGAAAGACTTTCCAATTCTCTCAACATTGCTCCTTTGTTCTGCACTACTGTCTTTAGTACTATTTTTGGTATTCTTCTGTCCTCCATATTCATATTGCCAGTGTATCCATAAACATTGGAGCTGT
The DNA here is from genome assembly GCA_914767635.1 of Melanostoma mellinum. Classification (NCBI taxonomy): domain Eukaryota; kingdom Metazoa; phylum Arthropoda; class Insecta; order Diptera; family Syrphidae; genus Melanostoma; species Melanostoma mellinum. The sequence goes on from OU612060.1 coordinate 117,687,133, forward strand.
TGCTGTTTCAACGTAAAGCAAATAGTTAGGCGTGTTTCGTGGTAGTCGAAAAATCCTCTTTATGAAGTAGCGAAAGAATTTTTCTATGGGTTCAGAAGTGCTGTATCCCCAGACTTGAGCTCTGTAGAGGAAGATGGACGTTGCCGTAGAGCAGAATAACTTTGGCTCTGCGCTATGCTCGATATATTAACATTTTATGCACTGCTCCCATATCGAAGAGATTGCTCTTTTGGCCTCAGATAGTTTCAACTCTAGATGTCTATTCATGTTCAAGTTCGATGTAATTAATATACCTAGGTATTTGTAGTCACGCACAATTTCCACTGCCTCTCTGTTAAATGTCCACTTCTCATTCTTTGCATGTCTGCCTCCTCCTTCTCTGAAGATCATCTTTTTTAATTTTTGAAGGTGAACTTCGAGATTTCAGCAAATGCAATATTCGCCGAGGCTGTTTATCATGCTTTGCATTTTTTCCACAGTACCAGAAAGAAAAACAACATCATCTGCATATAAAAGGGCGGGTATTGTTATTCCCCAAACTTTATTCCGCCTCTTACTTCCTCCGTAATGTCATTTTGAAACATGACAAAAAGCAATGCACTTAAGACGCAACCCTGTCGTGAATTCTTCCAATATAGTGTCTTCGTCCCAGACCTAAGCTGTATGATTGTCATACATCGCTCTTAACTGGCATATGGTTTTACTTGACACCTTCATTCCGTTAAATTTCCAGAAAAGCGCTTCACGGTCAATGGAATCGAAGGCCGCACGAAAATCGACGAAGAACCCATATAGTCTCTTTCTTTTCCTTTTATATGTCTCAGCAATATTAAAGAGTGAAAATAAGTGGTCGAAAGTTGAGTACTTTTTCCTAAAACCGGCTAGAAATTCGGTGAGGATATTTTTATTCTCTACCCATTGTGTTAACCTGTTATAGATGATCCCTGTTAACAATTTAGTAAAGGTGTTCAGAAAAGAGATCCCTCTATAATTCGACGGAAAGTCATACCTACTTACTTAGGTGGGCATTACAGTTCGGAGTGAACTTGGGCCTCAACCAACATAGAAGGATAACGACTTCGATTTTCGGGCGAGCTCTTTATAGTTTCGCACTCCAAGTCGGTTGAGGTTTTCATCCACTTGATTGCGGGACCTAATGCAATGTGCTTTCGAAAACCCGTCGAGCCGGAGCGTTTGGGTCCATCCGCTCTACATGACCCAACCATCGTAGCCTCGCGATGCGTACTCTTCTGGCTATGCCAGGATGATTGAGGTCTTATACAAGATTACTTTGGTTTTTCTGGAGAGGATTTTGTTTCTCAATTGCTTTCTTAACCCAAAGAAGCAATGGTTGGCAAGAGTTATTCTCCGTTCGATCTCCGCACTCAGGGTGTTTTCCGTGTCTAAAGCGGATCCTAGTAAGACGAAGTCCTGTACTGCCTCGAAGTTATGTCTGTCTATTGTGACGTTTTGTGCAATTCGTCCATGTTCTGTGTCTTTGTTTGATGACATCATATACTTTGTTTTTCCCTCATTAACCATCAGACCCATTTTTGCCGCTTCTGTTTCAATACTCGCAAAAGCACCTACGACATCACGCTTTTTTCTTCCCATTACGTCAATATCGTCTGCATAGGCGAGTAATTGTACAGACTTTTGAAAGATTGTTCCTCTGGTGTTGACGTTTGAATTTCTTACAATCTGTTCAAGTATGATGTTGAGGAAATCGCATGATGTCGCCTTGCCTAAAACCTTTTTCAACATCAAAGGTCTTGGTGAGTTCTTTACCGACCATGACGGAGCAGCGTGAATTCTCCAGAGTCATCCTGCATAGTCGTATGAGTTTTGCAGGGATGCCGAAACTAGACATGGCTCTGTACAGCTCGTCTCTGTATATACTGTCATACGCGGCCTTGAAATCGATAAAGAGATGGTGAATATCGATATTATGTTCTCGGGTTTTTTCCCAGATATGCCGTAGTTTGAAAATTTGGTCTATTGTGGACTTCTCTGGTCTAAGACCACATTGATAAGGACCTATGTTATGTACAAATTACTTTTAGTGAAAACACGACCTCGCGTTTCGGTGGTTAACAATAGACTCACCATATTTCCGTTGACCTGCCTGGAACTTTTGATTGAACTCCAGAATGCATTGCTTAACTTGCATTCTGGAATTCAGCTTGACCTACTTAGCCATGTCGCAATAAGTGTGGCTGGAAACTGTTAGTATGCATATTATTGATAAAGCAATAATATGCATAATAACAGTTATGCTTACTGGCATAGTAGGTTAAGGTGAAGGCACTAAATGTAGGTATAACATCCCTCCGCCGTTGGGAAGTTCAAGCCAGGTCTCCAGAAATAGGTTTGTCTTCTTTTATTCAATATAATGTTTAATTTATTCTAAAATAAGATGTTAAATAACAATGTCTATTTGCTATTAATTCAAATCAAATAATATTAAACTAGAAACTTAAACACACAGACAAAACATTACACATACATTTATAGTGAGTAATGCTTAACAATATTTCACGTAGTATGATAATGTGTAAATAATATTTTTTTAGCTATGTATATTAACTCGAAATCTTATACAATATATATTGGCTTCAATATAACACTGAAAAATATGCATTTGCTTATAAATCTACATAAGATGTCATATTCACATGTTTATTTTTATAAATTTTTTTTTTTTATTCAGAACATGATTTTTGCTTGCTTTGTAGTAAGTATATGCGTTATGTGTACATGTACATACTAATCATTTCAATAATAAAAAATAATTACATATTTATAGATAAATTTTTTTTTTTTTTTTTTACATTAAAAGTTAATGGGATTTATTTTTATGCGTTTGTGTTGCTTGTCAGAAGGAAATTATTAACTTATGGGGCTTTGTTTTTTTTTCGGTAGTATCTACGTTAATTTACATATAAGTTGATATAATTCTACGATCCCAAATTAAATAACAGCTTTTTTGAAAAGAATAATTTAGTTTTTTTTCTTCTCTTACACCCGAGCAGAGGTGACTCCGTAGACTGTTGAACGTTCGTTGACGGTCTGTCTGGTGGTGGTGGTGGTCGTGTTACAGGCGCTCTTTTGGTTTTGGTGATTCGTTTTGGCTCCGTCATCGCTGATTTGTGACGATGGCAAACGTTGATCCATGCATATGACTGTATTGGTTGCTGTTGGTTTCGGATTCTTCCTTCTCCTGCAAACTGCCACAAACACGATGATTGTATATCACTCCCAGGGTAGATAACGAAAATAGCGAATATCTGTGGAATGATATTTCCCATGCCATGTTCCTCGTATTTCTTGTGGTTTCCAAGTTTGCGAGGTTTTGATGCAATTCTTGAAGGGAACGCTTACCATCCAGCGATGTACTCGAATCTGCTGTCGATGACTAAATCCCAATCCTTATTGTATACTGCTGGCATTGGGTAGGTATACCTTATGTAACTCATAACGACAGTTTTCCGGCAGTGGTATGATGATTTTTATAAAGTAACTGCCTCGGTTTGGAAAAACTGACGTTTCTGCGGCTTGATGGAGTAATGTAAAGTCTCCAAATACGTCTTCACTTCTTACACCTGCTGCCTGCAAGGTCTTAGTTAAATTGCTTGCATTTAAGATAAAAGGATGCAGCCTGTTTTTGTAGAGATCATCTATAATAGATAGCTCAATGAACTGACGATGTTGCAATTCTATCATTTTTGCCATAATGAGTGCAACCAGTTCGTTGATATCCAACTTCATTTGCATTGTGTTGATTTCGTTATTTAGCTTGCTCAGACTTTTCCCAATTGCATTGGACAATTCTTCTGTTTCTGCCGCTATGTTTTCGATTTCGGCTGTCAGCTGCGTAATAGGCTTAGAAAGTTTTTCATAGTTCGAGGACACAACCGATACTTGATTTTTCATAACTTGGATGGTCTCATCTTCACCTTTCTTTAAAATCTGAAGCCGGCTATACACTTTCTGTGAGTCTTCACTGTCCATAGTGCCAAAGGCCCATTTTGAGAACTGTCCAATGAAGTCCAGAGCTCGTTTTTGGCGGTTAGAGGGGAATTGAAAAATGGCGTTTAAACGTTGGCCATCTTGCCTGTCAAGATTGAGCTCCAGCTGTTGCAACCTCCGCACGCAACGCTCCTGGTATTGGTTGTCAGGAACATGTTGACAGATTTTTCCAACCTTTTTAATGCAGTCCTCCGTCACTGCCACTACGGTCGGATACTCCAACGGCGTAAACTTTGTCAATACAGTCCACGTGTCCTTGTAAAAAACTGCACGCCCCACTGTTTCGAAAAAGACCGGTGACTCCCGAAGACGTTCAATTTCGTATGGTGGTCTACTCAAGTCTACCCCTATAGCTACCAATGAAATTATTATGAATATATACATTTTAAATGTTTCCTTCCTTTTACCCCCTTTTTTTTAATTTATAAGAAATATGAAACTTAATTTTGCTTACAGATATAAAATTTAAATTTAATTTAACAAACGTAATTTTGTATTCGTACAATATTTTTTTTTTTTTTTTCTTTTTTCAGCTTCTTTTGGTGACCCCTTGTTTTAAGATTCTGGAAAGACAAAAAGAATTAGTGAAATTAAACGAATTGATGATCATAAATTCCCATTTTGGCTTTTTCTAGATTGTTTCTAGCTATCTCATGCGACCTTTGGAGTTGAAACCTTGCGGATAGTCTTCGATATTATATAATGGCGTAGTTTTACCTTTTAGATTTGTAGGCATAACAAAATCGAGGCCAAACAAACTGTGAAGTGGTGTCAGTTTGGTGGATGTATGCTGAGTATTATTATGGACATGCATAGCCTGCCTAAGCCATTGATTCCAATTTTGGCTGTCATTATCAACAAAACTCCTTAGATATTCCGCTTAGGGTCTGTGACTTCGCTCTAGAGAACCATTGGCCTGTGGATGGTAGGCAGTTATATGGATTTTCTTAACTTTCAAAAGTTTACATGTTTCAGAAAACAGTTTTGAAGTAAAACTAGATCCATTATCCGTTATGAGCTTTTTCGGTATGAGAAAACGTGTTATGATTTCCTCATAAAAGGCTCTAGCAACAGTGGCTGCCTCAGCATCCGGAATTGCTACACAAGCCATGTACTTCGTCAAGTCATCTTGGAACGTTAAAATATACCTGTTTCCGGAATGCGTTAGTGGAAGGGGCCCTACCATGTCCATTTATAGTTTTTCGAAAGGGAGTATCCGTTAATTCCATTGGCATTTTCGTTAGATTTCCAGATTTATTCTTTTGGCATTTTTCACAGTTCCTTATATAGCTTGCGATGTCTTTGTGCATGTTCTTCCATCGAAACTGACAGCGAATGCGCGCAAACGTCTTTGATGTTCCCTGATGTCCACCAAGTGGGGAATCATGAAAATTACGGAGAACTGTTAAAATATCAGCAGGATCCGTTAACGTGACAAGCCTTTTGTTTGGAGCAGTGACTATTTTGTCATTGAGTTCGTTATTACCTTTTGGAGGTTTTTTGTTCTCAATTATTTTTGCCTTGCTCCTATAGTTTGTACAGCTTGTATTGGATGTGTATCTATTGGGATCCTACTGAGTGCATCCGCATTACAGTTTGTTTTGCCTGCCTTATACATTATCTTATAATCATATTCCGACAGCTTATGATGGAACCTAACTAGTCTTGTTGTTCGGTCCTTAACGTTAAAAACACCAATCAGAGGGCGATGATCCGTATAGATAGTAAAATTACGACCAAGGAGGTATGTTCGGAAATGCTTACAGGCCCAAACTATGGCAAGCAATTCTTTTTCTATGGTTGAATAATTTTTTTCGGCCTTATTTAAAGATCGACTAGCAAAAGCTATAGGTTTATCTTCACCAACTTTGCCCTGAGACAACACGACTCCCAAAGCTTCATTACTCGCATCGGTTGTCAAGATAAACGGCAACGAAAAATCTGGATATATCAGTATAGGTGGTAAGGAAATAGCTTTTTTAAGAAATCTAAATGATTTTTCGCAATCTGGGGACCATTGGAACACCTCCTTTTTTCTCAATAGCTTCGTGATTGGAGCGGCTATTTGAGAGAAATGAAGTATGAACTTTCTATAGTAGTTCGCAAGCCCCAAAAATGATTGTACCTGCTTCACTGTCCTTGGGATGGGAAAATTGGAGACACATTGAATTTTTGATGGGTCTGGAGTAGCTCCGTTTTCAGAGCACACGTGCCCTAAATAGGTTACTTCACGGCGAAGAAAATTACATTTTTCAATATTTAACTTCAGGTTGTGTTGCCTTAACTTATCTAAAACCTTTGCAAGCTTTTCGTTGTGTTGTTCAAGATTTTTGCCATACACGACAATATCATCCAAATAAACAAAACAATCAATGCCATGCAAACCAGTCAGGATGTGATTCATGATCCTTTGGAAGGTTGCTGGGGCACCAGTTAGCCCAAACGGCATTCTATTGAATTCGTAATGCCCTTTGCTAGTGCTAAACGCGGTTTTTGCCTTGTCAGCCAGATCGATCATTACCTGGTGGTAGCCACTTGCCAAATCCAATGTGGTAAAAAATTGGCAGTGTCCCAATTGGTCAAGAATTTCTTCGATTCTTGGTAAGGGAAAAGCATCTTTTATCGTTATTTCGTTTAGTTTTCTGAAATCCACAACGACCCTCCACCTTTTCTGACCTTCAATGGATTTCTTAGGTACAATAAGCAATGGTGACTTCCATGGAGATTTACTTTCCGAAATTATGTTTTGATCAAGCATCTCTTGTACTTGTCTTTCAATTTCTTTCTTATGAATCTCCGGAGTTCGATATTGCTTAGTGTTAATCGGTCCTTAGTCAGATTTAGTGAGTATACTGTGTGCTAAGACAGGTGTGAAGCTTAAGTTATCACCCTTCAGTAAGAAAACGTCATTAAATTTGGAGCATAGCTTTTCTACTGACTCCTTCTCTTCCCTATTCAGGTTTTCATCTAACTTTAAGGAACTAATCAGAGTACTGACCCGTTCACTAAGCTGTTGTCTTGGAAAATTAGCCAATATTCTGTTTTCCGCACTCTGGTTAATAATTTTAAAGTTTTTGAAATTCGAATGTTTTGGAACAAAATTTCCGTCCAAACAGTAGTCTTGTGTGGTACAATTCATGATAGGAACATAGAAGTAGCTATTGTTTGCTTTTACTATTGCATTTCCCAAGTAGATTCCGCAATCAATCTCTTGTGAATGTATTAGCAATTCATATGATTTTGAGTTGGGAATATAAAACCTAACAGCTGTTTGTGTCCGAGCTCCTATTTTGAACTTCTCTTGTGTTTCCTGTATTGAAGATATTTTAGAAGGTAAACACTTTAGAGGTAATTCGATTATAACTTCCCTTTTCCCATTAAATAATGTTATTCTTTTTGAAACAGCGTCGATGATTGTTTGATTCCATAGGATATCACGTCCTAGGATACCGTCAGCAGGTATTTCATCTAAACCATCGACAACGTTCCACTTAGTACAGAACTTATTGTTGGGGAATGATAAGGAAGTTTTGATTGTACCTTTTGTTGAGCCTATACCACCAAAAACGCCACCCAATTGCTTAGTTTCGCGGATGTTGATATTGCACGCATTGTTTAAAGAACTTCGTTTTAGCAAACTCGAGTCTGCTCCCGTGTCGACAAGTACCAAAATCTTTCCGGATTTGGCCAACGACATCGGCAATTCCACAAACACGTCATGCTTACGATTGTTTTTGTATGCGTACAATATCTTTCCGTCTTTATTTTTACTGCCCAACTCAATTAATTTTGCAAAGAGAATACAAAAATATGAACGTAATTTGTACACAGCAAAGACAGTCCATTTCTTAAGCTTAAAGCACTCATTCAAAAACAAACAAAGTAACAAGAGATCGGTTTGACCTAGGCTAACTTTATTTCTGTGTACCTCATTTTTTCTCTGTTTTGTTTTACAGACTGACTGAAAAGTGAAGAAATTTGACTCCCGGTCGTTTACATTTAGGCAACTCTTCACTTTTCGTTGCTGTTTGTTGGTTGAGGCCAGCGATGGCTTTGCTTTGTGGTTTTTTTTTTTTTTATAGTAGTCTCTTCAGCTTTTGATATCGTAGGCAACTTATTATTGCATACTTCTGACAATATCAACGAAGCTGGAGAGTTACTTCTTTGTTTTGAGGAGGATACATTTTTTGGATACATTTTTTTATGAATGTTTTATAAAATAACAGACAACAGTAGAAAAAAAAAAAAAAACAATGGTATACTTACCTTGAACAATTTTTCGTTTTTGATTGCGTGGTTTTTGGTGTAACTTATTTACTTTATCACAATTTTGTAGTGTTTTTGTTTTACTTAGTATGGGTGTCAAAGCATACGATTTAGAAACTACTATTTAGGAAAAGATGTCGCGAAAACACACAGAGTAAACTCAACGACCCGCTTTCTGCTTTTGCACTTTTTTTTCTTTTTATTTTACTCGAAAACGTATGTTCGCACGAACATGTTATGTACAAATTACTTTTAGTGAAAACACGACCTCGCGTTTCGGTGGTTAACAATAGACTCACCATATTTCCGTTGACCTGCCTGGAACTTTTGATTGAACTCCAGAATGCATTGCGTAACTTGCATTCTGGAATTCAGCTTGACCTACTTAGCCATGTCACAATAAGTGTGGCCGGAAACTGTAAGTATGCATATTATTGATAAAGCAATAATATGCATAATAACAGTTATGCTTACTGGCATAGTAGGTAAAGGTGAAGGCACTAAATGTAGGTATAACATCCCTCCGCCGTTGGGAAGTTCAAGCCAGGTCTCCAGAAATAGGTTTGTCTTCTTTTATTCAATATAATGTTAAATTTATTCTAAAATAAGAGATTAAATAACAATGTCTATTCGCTATTAATTCAAATCAAATAATATTAAACTAGAAACTTTAACACACAGGCATAATTTTTTTTTTTTTTTTTTTTTTTTTTTTTTTTTTTTTTTTTTTTTTTTAGCTATGTATATTAACTCGAAATCTTATACAATATATATTGGCTTAAATATAACACTGAAAAATATGCATTTGCTTTTAAATCTACATAAGATGTCATATTCACATGTTTATTTTTATTAATTTTTTTTTTTTTTTTTATTCAGAACATGATTTTTGCTTGCTTTGTAGTAAGTATATGCGTTATGTGTACATACTAATCATTTCAATAATAAAAAAAATAATTAAATATTTATAGATCAAATTTTTTTTTTTTTTTTTTTTTTTTCAATTAAATGTTTATTGGATTTATTTTTATGCGTTCATAGTTTGTGTTGCTTGTCAGAAGGAAATTATTAACTTATGGGGCTTTGTTTTTTTCGGTAGTATCTACGTTAATTTACATTTAAGTTGATATATTTCTACTATCCCAAATTAAATAACAGCTTTTTTGAAAAGAATAATTTAGTTTTTTTTTCTCTTACACCCGAGCAGAGGTGACTCCGTAGACTGTTGAACGTTCGTTGACGGTCTGTACTGGTGGTGGTGGTGGTCGTGTTACAGGCGCTCTTTTGGTTTTGGTGATTCGTTTTGGCTCGTCATCGCTGATTTGTGACGATGGCAAACGTTGATCCATGCATATGACTGTATTGGTTGCTGTTGGTTTCGGATTCTTCCTTCTCCTGCAAACTGCCACAAACACGATGATTGTAACGGCTATCACTCCCAGGGTAGATAAAGAAAATAGCGAATATCTGTGGAATGATATTTCCCATGCCATGTTCCTCGTATTTTTTGTGGTTTCCAAGTTTGCGAGGTTTTGATGCAATTCTTGAAGGGAACGCTTACCATCCAGCGATGTACTCGAATCTGCTGTCGATGACTAAATCCCAATCCTTATTGAATACTGCTGGCATTGGGTATACCTTATGTAACTCATAACGACAGTTTTCCGGCAGTGGTATGATGATTTTTATAAAGTAACTGCCTTGGTTTGGAAAATCTGACGTTTCTGCGGCTTGATGGAGTAATGTAAAGTCTCCAAATACGTCTTCACTTCTTACACCTGCTGCCTGCAAGGTCTTAGTTAAATTGCTTGCATTTAAGATAAAAGGATGCAGCCTGTTTTTGTAGAGATCATCTATAATAGATAGCTCAATGAACTGACGATGTTGCAATTCTATCATTTTTGCCGTAATGAGTGCAACCAGTTCGTTGATATCCAACTTCATTTGCATTGTGTTGATTTCGTTATTTAGCTTGCTCAGACTTTTCCCAATTGCATTGGACAATTCTTCTGTTTCTGCCGCTATGTTTTCGATTTCGGCTGTCAGCTGCGTAATAGGCTTAGAAAGTTTTTCATAGTTCGAGGACACAACCGATACTTGATTTTTCATAACTTGGATGGTCTCATCTTCATTTTTCTTTAAAATCTGAAGCCGGCTATACACTTTCTGTGAGTCGTGTCTTCACTGTCCATAGTGTCAAAGGCCCATTTTGAGAACTGTCCAATGAAGTCCAGAGCTCGTTTTTGGCGGTTAGAGGGGAGTTGAAAAATGGCGTTTAAACGTTGGCCATCTTGCCTCAGCATGTCAAGATTGAGCTCCAGCTGTTGCAACCTCCGCACGCAACGCTCCTGGTATTGGTTGCCAGGAACATGTTGACTGATTTTTCCAACCTTTTTAATGCAGTCCTCCGTCACTGCCACTACGGTCGGATACTCCAACGGCGTAAACTTTGTCAATACAGTCCACGTGTCCTTGTAAAAAACTGCACGCCCCACTGTTTTGAAAAAGACCGGTGACTCCCGAAGACGTCCAATTTCGTATGGTGGTCTACTCAAGTCTACCCCTATAGCTACCAATGAAATTATTATAAATATATACATTTTAAATGTTTCCTTACTTTTACCCCCTTTTTTTTTTAATTTATAAGAAATATGAAACTTAATTTTGCTTACAGATATAAAATTTAAATTTAATTTAACAAACGTAATTTTGTATTCGTACAATATTTGTTTTTTTTTCTTTTTTCAGCTTCTTTTGGTGACCCCTTGTTTTCAAATTCTGGAAAGACAAAAAGAATTAGTGAAATTGTACGAATTGATGATCATAAATTCCCATTTTGGCTTTTTCTAGATTGTTTCTAGCTATCTCATGCGACCTTTGTAGTTGAAACCTTAACTGTTGCGGATAGTCTTCGATATTATATAATTGCGTAGTTTTACCTTTTAGATTTGTAGGCATAACAAAATCGAGGCCAAACAAACTGTGAAGTGGTGTCAGTTTGGTGGATGTATGCTGAGTATTATTATGGACATGCATAGCCTGCCTAAGCCATTGATCCCAATTTTGGCTGTCATTATCAACAAAACTCCTTAGATATTCCGCTAAGGGTCTGTGACTTCGCTCTAGAGAACCATTGGCCTGTGGATGGTAGGCAGTTATATGGATTTTCTTAACTTTCAAAAGTTTACATGTTTCAGAAAACAGTTTTGAAGTAAAATTAGATCCATTATCCGTTATGAGCTTTTTCGGTATGAGAAAACGTGTTATGATTTCCTCATAAAAGGCTCTAGCAACAGTGTCTGCCACAGCATCCGGAATTGCTACACAAGCCATGTACTTCGTCAAGTCATCTTGGAACGTTAAAATATACCTGTTTCCGGAATGCGTTAGTGGAAGGGGCCCTACCATGTCCATATATAGTTTTTCGAAAGGGGAGCATGGAGTATCCGTTAATTCCATTGGCATTTTCGTTAGATTTCCAGATTTATTCTTTTGGCATTTTTCACAGTTCCTTATATAGCTTGCGATGTCCTTGTGCATGTTTTTCCATCGAAACTGACAGCGAATGCGCGCAAACGTCTTTGATGTTCCCTGATGTCCACCAAGTGGGGAATCATGAAAATCACGGAGAACTGTTAAAATATCAGCAGGATCCGTTAACGTGACAAGCCTTTTGTTTGGAGCAGTGACTATTTTGTCATAGAGTTCGTTATTACCTTTTGGAGGTTTTTTGTTCTCAATTATTTTTGCCTTGCTCCTAGTTTGTACAGCTTGTATTGGATGTGTATCTATTGGGATCCTACTGAGTGCATCCGCATTACAGTTTGTTTTGCCTGCCTTATACATTATCTTATAATCATATTCCGACAGCTTATGATGGATCCTAACTAGTCTTGTTGTTCGGTCCTTAACGTTAAAAACACCAATCAGAGGGCGATGATCCGTATAGATAGTAAAATTACGACCAAGGAGGTATGTTTGGAAATGCTTACAGGCCCAAACTATGGCAAGCAATTCTTTTTCTATGGTTGAGTAATTTTTTTCGGCCTTATTTAAAGATCGACTAGCAAAAGCTATAGGTTTATCTTCACCAACTTTGCCCTGAGACAACACGGCTCCCAAAGCTTCGTTACTCGCATCGGTTGTCAAGATAAACGGCAACGAAAAATCTGGATATATCAGTATAGGTGGTGAGGAAATAGCTTTTTTAAGAAATCTAAATGATTTTTCGCAATCTGGGGACCATTGGAACACCTCCTCTTTTCTCAATAGCTTCGTGATTGGAGCGGCTATTTGAGAGAAATGAGGTATGAACTTTCTATAGTAGTTCGCAAGCCCCAAAAATGATTGTACCTGCTTTACTGTCCCTGGGATGGGAAAATTGGAGACACATTGAATTTTTGATGGGTCTGGAGTAGCTCCGTTTTCAGAGCACACGTGACCTAAATAGGTTACTTCACGGCGAAGAAAATTACATTTTTCAATATTTAACTTCAGGTTGTGTTGCCTTAACTTATCTTAAACCTTTGCAAGCTTTTCGTTGTGTTGTTCAAGATTTTTGCCATACACGACAATATCATCCAAATAAACAAAACAATCAATGCCATGCAAACCAGTCAGGATGTGATTCATGATCCTTTGGAAGGTTGCTGGGGCACCAGTTAGCCCAAACGGTATTCTATTGAATTCGTAATGCCCTTTGCTAGTGCTAAACGCGGTTTTTGCCTTGTCAGCCAGATCGATCATTACCTGGTGGTAGCCACTTGCCAAATCCAATGTGGTAAGAAATTGGCAGTGTCCCAATTGGTCAAGAATTTCTTCGATTCTTGGTAAGGGAAAAGCATCTTTTATCGTTATTTCGTTTAGTTTTCTGAAATCCACAACGACCCTCCACCTTTTCTGACCTTCAATGGATTTCTTAGGTACAATAAGCAATGGTGACTTCCATGGAGATTTACTTTCCGAAATTATGTTTTGATCAAGCATCTCTTGTACTTGTCTTTCAATTTCTTTCTTATGAATCTCCGGAGTTCGATATTGCTTAGTGTTAATCGGTCCTTAGTCAGATTTAGTGAGTATACTGTGTGCTAAGACAGGTGTGAAGCTTAAGTTATCACCCTTCAGTAAGAAAACGTCATTAAATTTGGAGCATAGCTTTTCTACTGACTCCTTCTCTTCCCTATTCAGGTTTTCATCTAACTTTAAGGAACTAATCAGAGTACTGACCCGTTCACTAAGCTGTTGTCTTGGAAAATTAGCCAATATTCTGTTTTCCGCACTCTGGTTAATAATTTTAACGTTTTTGAAATTCGAATGTTTTGGAACAAAATTTCCGTCCAAACAGTAGTCTTGTGTGGTACAATTCATGATAGGAACATAGACGTAGCTATTGTTTGCTTTTACTATTGCATTTCCCAAGTAGATTCCGCAATCAATCTCTTGTGAATGTATTAGCAATTCATATGATTTTGAGTTGGGAATATAAAACCTAACAGCTGTTTGTGTCCGAGCTCCTATTTTGAACTTCTCTTGTGTTTCCTGTATTGAAGATATTTTAGAAGGTAAACACTTTAGAGGTAATTCGATTATAACTTCCCTTTTCCCATTAAATAATGTTATTCTTTTTGAAACAGCGTCGATGATTGTTTGATTCCATAGGATATCACGTCCTAGGATACCGTCAGCAGGTATTTCATCTAAACCATCGACAACGTTCCACTTAGTACAGAACTTATTGTTGGGGAATGATAAGGAAGTTTTGATTGTACCTTTTGTTGAGCCTATACCACCAAAAACGCCACCCAATTGCTTAGTTTCGCGGATGTTGATATTGCACGCATTGTTTAAAGAACTTCGTTTTAGCAAACTCGAGTCTGCTCCCGTGTCGACAAGTACCAAAATCTTTCCGGATTTGGCCAACGACATCGGCAATTCCACAAACACGTCATGCTTACGATTGTTTTTGTATGCGTACAATATCTTTCCGTCTTTATTTTTACTGCCCAACTCAATTAATTTTGCAAAGAGAATACAAAAATATGAACGTAATTTGTACACAGCAAAGACAGTCCATTTCTTAAGCTTAAAGCACTCATTCAAAAACAAACAAAGTAACAAGAGATCGGTTTGACCTAGGCTAACTTTATTTCTGTGTACCTCATTTTTTCTCTGTTTTGTTTTACAGACTGACTGAAAAGTGAAGAAATTTGACTCCCGGTCGTTTACATTTAGGCAACTCTTCACTTTTCGTTGCTGTTTGTTGGTTGAGGCCAGCGATGGCTTTGCTTTGTGGTTTTTTTTTTTTTATAGTAGTCTCTTCAGCTTTTGATATCGTAGGCAACTTATTATTGCACACTTCTGACAATATCAACGAAGCTGGAGAGTTAAGTTACTTCTTTGTTTTGAGGAGGATACATTTTTTGGATACATTTTTTTATGAATGTTTTATAAAATAACAGACAACAGTAGAAAAAAAAAAAAAAACAATGGTATACTTACCTTGAACAATTTTTCGTTTTTGATTGCGTGGTTTTTGGTGTAACTTATTTACTTTATCACAATTTTGTAGTGTTTTTGTTTTACTTAGTATGGGTGTCAAAGCATACGATTTAGAAACTACTATTTAGGAAAAGATGTCGCGAAAACACACAGAGTAAACTCAACGACCCGCTTTCTGCTTTTGCACTTTTTTTTCTTTTTATTTTACTCGAAAACGTATGTTTGCACGAACCGGCTGCGCCAAAATGTTATGTACAAATTACTTTTAGTGAAAACACGACCTCGCGTTTCGGTGGTTAACAATAGACTCACCATATTTCCGTTGACCTGCCTGGAACTTTTGATTGAACTCCAGAATGCATTGCGTAACTTGCATTCTGGAATTCAGCTTGACCTACTTAGCCATGTCACAAAAAGTGTGGCCGGAAACTGTTAGTATGCATATTATTGATAAAGCAATAATATGCATAATAACAGTTATGCTTACTGGCATAGTAGGTAAAGGTGAAGGCACTAAATGTAGGTATAACATCCCTCCGCCGTTGGGAAGTTCAAGCCAGGTCTCCAGAAATAGGTTTGTCTTCTTTTATTCAATATAATGTTAAATTTATTCTAAAATAAGAGATTAAATAACAATGTCTATTCGCTATTAATTCAAATCAAATAATATTAAACTAGAAACTTTAACACACAGACATAATTTTTTTTTTTTTTTTTTAGCTATGTATATTAACTCGAAATCTTATACAATATATATTGGCTTAAATATAACACTGAAAAATATGCATTTGCTTATAAATCTACATAAGATGTCATATTCACATGTTTATTTTTATTAATTTTTTTTTTTTTTATTCAGAACATGATTTTTGCTTGCTTTGTAGTAAGTATATGCGTTATGTGTACATACTAATCATTTCAATAATAAAATAATAATTAAATATTTATAGATCAAATTTTTTTTTTTTTTTTTTTTTTTCAATTAAATGTTTATTGGATTTATTTTTATGCGTTCATAGTTTGTGTTGCTTGTCAGAAGGAAATTATTAACTTATGGGGCTTTGTTTTTTTCGGTAGTATCTACGTTAATTTACATTTAAGTTGATATATTTCTACTATCCCAAATTAAATAACAGCTTTTTTGAAAAGAATAATTTAGTTTTTTTTTCTCTTACACCCGAGCAGAGGTGACTCCGTAGACTGTTGAACGTTCGTTGACGGTCTGTACTGGTGGTGGTGGTGGTCGTGTTACAGGCGCTCTTTTGGTTTTGGTGATTCGTTTTGGCTCGTCATCGCTGATTTGTGACGATGGCAAACGTTGATCCATGCATATGACTGTATTGGTTGCTGTTGGTTTCGGATTCTTCCTTCTCCTGCAAACTGCCACAAACACGATGATTGTAACGGCTATCACTCCCAGGGTAGATAACGAAAATAGCGAATATCTGTGGAATGATATTTCCCATGCCATGTTCCTCGTATTTCTTGTGGTTTCCAAGTTTGCGAGGTTTTGATGCAATTCTTGAAGGGAACGCTTACCATCCAGCGATGTACTCGAATCTGCTGTCGATGACTAAATCCCAATCCTTATTGAATACTGCTGGCATTGGGTATACCTTATGTAACTCATAACGACAGTTTTCCGGCAGTGGTATGATGATTTTTATAAAGTAACTGCCTCGGTTTGGAAAAACTGACGTTTCTGCGGCTTGATGGAGTAATGTAAAGTCTCCAAATACGTCTTCACTTCTTACACCTGCTGCCTGCAAGGTCTTAGTTAAATTGCTTGCATTTAAGATAAAAGGATGCAGCCTGTTTTTGTAGAGATCATCTATAATAGATAGCTCAATGAACTGACGATGTTGCAATTCTATCATTTTTGCCGTAATGAGTGCAACCAGTTCGTTGATATCCAACTTCATTTGCATTGTGTTGATTTCGTTATTTAGCTTGCTCAGACTTTTCCCAATTGCATTGGACAATTCTTCTGTTTCTGCCGCTATGTTTTCGATTTCGGCTGTCAGCTGCGTAATAGGCTTAGAAAGTTTTTCATAGTTCGAGGACACAACCGATACTTGATTTTTCATAACTTGGATGGTCTCATCTTCATCTTTCTTTAAAATCTGAAGCCGGCTATACACTTTCTGTGAGTCGTGTCTTCACTGTCCATAGTGCCAAAGGCCCATTTTGAGAACTGTCCAATGAAGTCCAGAGCTCGTTTTTGGCGGTTAGAGGGGAGTTGAAAAATGGCGTTTAAACGTTGGCCATCTTGCCTCAGCATGTCAAGATTGAGCTCCAGCTGTTGCAACCTCCGCACGCAACGCTCCTGGTATTGGTTGCCAGGAACATGTTGACAGATTTTTCCAACCTTTTTAATGCAGTCCTCCGTCACTGCCACTACGGTCGGATACTCCAACGGCGTAAACTTTGTCAATACAGTCCACGTGTCCTTGTAAAAAACTGCACGCCCCACTGTTTCGAAAAAGACCGGTGATTATTATAAATATATACATTTTAAATGTTTCCTTACTTTTACCCCCTTTTTTTTAATTTATAAGAAATATGAAACTTAATTTTGCTTACAGATATAAAATTTAAATTTAATTTTACAAACGTAATTTTGTATTCGTACAATATTTGTTTTTTTTCTTTTTTCAGCTTCTTTTGGTGACCCCTTGTTTTCAAATTCTGGAAAGACAAAAAGAATTAGTGAAATTGTACGAATTGATGATCATAAATTCCCATTTTGGCTTTTTCTAGATTGTTTCTAGCTATCTCATGCGACCTTTGTAGTTGAAACCTTAACTGTTGCGGATAGTCTTCGATATTATATAATGGCGTAGTTTTACCTTTTAGATTTGTAGGCATAACAAAATCGAGGCCAAACAAACTGTGAAGTGGTGTCAGTTTGCTGGATGTATGCTGAGTATTATTATGGACATGCATAGCCTGCCTAAGCCATTGATCCCAATTTTGGCTGTCATTATCAACAAAACTCCTTAGATATTCCGCTAAGGGTCTGTGACTTCGCTCTAGAGAACCATTGGCCTGTGGATGGTAGGCAGTTATATGGATTTTCTTAACTTTCAAAAGTTTACATGTTTCAGAAAACAGTTTTGAAGTAAAATTAGATCCATTATCCGTTATGAGCTTTTTCGGTATGAGAAAACGTATTATGATTTCCTCATAAAAGGCTCTAGCAACAGTGTCTACCACAGCATCCGGAATTGCTACACAAGCCATGTACTTCGTCAAATCATCTTGGAACGTTAAAATATACCTGTTTCCGGAATGCGTTAGTGGAAGGGGCCCTACCATGTCCATATATAGTTTTTCGAAAGGGGAGCATGGAGTATCCGTTAATTCCATTGGCATTTTCGTTAGATTTCCAGATTTATTCTTTTGGCATTTTTCACAGTTCCTTATATAGCTTGCGATGTCCTTGTGCATGTTCTTCCATCGAAACTGACAGCGAATGCGCGCAAACGTCTTTGATGTTCCCTGATGTCCAGCAAGTGGGGAATCATGAAAATCACGGAGAACTGTTAAAATATCAGCAGGATCCGTTAACGTGACAAGCCTTTTGTTTGGAGCAGTGACTATTTTGTCATTGAGTTCGTTATTACCTTTTGGAGGTTTTTTGTTCTCAATTATTTTTGCCTTGCTCCTAGTTTGTACAGCTTGTATTGGATGTGTATCTATTGGGATCCTACTGAGTGCATCCGCATTACAGTTTGTTTTGCCTGCCTTATACATTATCTTATAATCATATTCCGACAGCTTATGATGGAACCTAACTAGTCTTGTTGTTCGGTCCTTAACGTTAAAAACACCAATCAGAGGGCGATGATCCGTATAGATAGTAAAATTACGACCAAGGAGGTATGTTTGGAAATGCTTACAGGCCCAAACTATGGCAAGCAATTCTTTTTCTATGGTTGAGTAATTTTTTTCGGCCTTATTTAAAGATCGACTAGCAAAAGCTATAGGTTTATCTTCACCAACTTTGCCCTGAGACAACACGGCTCCCAAAGCTTCGTTACTCGCATCGGTTGTCAAGATAAACGGCAACGAAAAATCTGGATATATCAGTATAGGTGGTGAGGAAATAGCTTTTTTAAGAAATCTAAATGATTTTTCGCAATCTGGGGACCATTGGAACACCTCCTCTTTTCTCAATAGCTTCGTGATTGGAGCGGCTATTTGAGAGAAATGAGGTATGAACTTTCTATAGTAGTTCGCAAGCCCCAAAAATGATTGTACCTGCTTTACTGTCCCTGGGATGGGAAAATTGGAGACACATTGAATTTTTGATGGGTCTGGAGTAGCTCCGTTTTCAGAGCACACGTGCCCTAAATAGGTTACTTCACGGCGAAGAAAATTACATTTTTCAATATTTAACTTCAGGTTGTGTTGCCTTAACTTATCTAAAACCTTTGCAAGCTTTTCGTTGTGTTGTTCAAGATTTTTGCCATACACGACAATATCATCCAAATAAACAAAACAATCAATGCCATGCAAACCAGTCAGGATGTGATTCATGATCCTTTGGAAGGTTGCTGGGGCACCAGTTAGCCCAAACGGTATACTATTGAATTCGTAATGCCCTTTGCTAGTGCTAAACGCGGTTTTTGCCTTGTCAGCCAGATCGATCATTACCTGGTGGTAGCCACTTGCCAAATCCAATGTGGTAAAAAATTGGCAGTGTCCCAATTGGTCAAGAATTTCTTCGATTCTTGGTAAGGGAAAAGCATCTTTTATCGTTATTTCGTTTAGTTTTCTGAAATCCACAACGACCCTCCACCTTTTCTGACCTTCAATGGATTTCTTAGGTACAATAAGCAATAGTGACTTCCATGGAGATTTACTTTCCGAAATTATGTTTTGATCAAGCATCTCTTGTACTTGTCTTTCAATTTCTTTCTTATGAATCTCCGGAGTTCGATATTGCTTAGTGTTAATCGGTCCTTGGTCAGATTTAGTGAGTATACTGTGTGCTAAGACAGGTGTGAAGATTAAGTTATCGCCCTTCAGTAAGAAAACGTCATTAAATTTGGAGCATAGCTTTTCTACTGACTCCTTCTCTTCCCTATTCAGGTTTTCATCTAACTTTAAGGAACTAATCAGAGTACTGACCCGTTCACTAAGCTGTTGTCTTGGAAAATTAGCCAATATTCTGTTTTCCGCACTCTGGTTAATAATTTTAAAGTTTTTGAAATTCGAATGTTTTGGAACAAAATTTCCGTCCAAACAGTAGTCTTGTGTGGTACAATTCATGATAGGAACATAGACGTAGCTATTGTTTGCTTTT
The DNA here is from genome assembly GCA_914767635.1 of Melanostoma mellinum. NCBI lineage: Eukaryota > Metazoa > Arthropoda > Insecta > Diptera > Syrphidae > Melanostoma > Melanostoma mellinum. The sequence continues at coordinate 117,707,237 of OU612060.1, forward strand.
ACTATTGCATTTCCCAAGTAGATTCCGCAATCAATCTCTTGTGAATGTATTAGCAATTCATTTGATTTTGAGTTGGGAATATAAAACCTAACAGCTGTTTGTGTCCGAGCTCCTATTTTGAACTTCTCTTGTGTTTCCTGTATTGAAGATATTTTAGAAGGTAAACACTTTAGAGGTAATTCGATTATAACTTCCCTTTTCCCATTAAATAATGTTATTCTTTTTGAAACAGCGTCGATGATTGTTTGATTCCATAGGATATCACGTCCTAGGATACCGTCAGCAGGTATTTCATCTAAACCATCGACAACGTTCCACTTAGTACAGAACTTATTGTTGGGGAATGATAAGGAAGTTTTGATTGTACCTTTTGTTGAGCCTATACCACCAAAAACGCCACCCAATTGCTTAGTTTCGCGGATGTTGATATTGCACGCATTGTTTAAAGAACTTCGTTTTAGCAAACTCGAGTCTGCTCCCGTGTCGACAAGTACCAAAATCTTTCCGGATTTGGCCAACGACATCGGCAATTCCACAAACACGTCATGCTTACGATTGTTTTTGTATGCGTACAATATCTTTCCGTCTTTATTTTTACTGCCCAACTCAATTAATTTTGCAAAGAGAATACAAAAATATGAACGTAATTTGTACACAGCAAAGACAGTCCATTTCTTAAGCTTAAAGCACTCACTCAAAAACAAACAAAGTAACAAGAGATCGGTTTGACCTAGGCTAACTTTATTTCTGTGTACCTCATTTTTTCTCTGTTTTGTTTTACAGACTGACTGAAAAGTGAAGAAATTTGACTCCCGGTCATTTACATTTAGGCAACTCTTCACTTTTCGTTGCTGTTTGTTGGTTGAGGCCAGCGATGGCTTTGCTTTGTGGTTTTTTTTTTTTTATAGTAGTCTCTTCAGCTTTTGATATCGTAGGCAACTTATTATTGCATAGTTCTGACAATATCAACGAAGCTGGAGAGTTACTTCTTTGTTTTGAGGAAGATACATTTTTTGGATACATTTTTTTATGAATGTTTTATAAAATAACAGACAACAGTAGAAAAAAAAAATAAAACAATGGTATACTTACCTTGAACAATTTTTCGTTTTTGATTGCGTGGTTTTTGGTGTAACTTATTTACTTAATCACAATTTTGTAGTGTTTTTGTTTTACTTAGTATGGGTGTCAAAGCATACGATTTAGAAACTACTATTTAGGAAAAGATTTCGCGAAAACACACAGAGTAAACTCAACGACCCGCTTTCTGCTTTTGCACTTTTTTTTCTTTTTATTTTACTCGAAAACGTATGTTCGCACGAACATGTTATGTACAAATTACTTTTAGTGAAAACACGACCTCGCGTTTCGGTGGTTAACAATAGACTCACCATATTTCCGTTGACCTGCCTGGAACTTTTGATTGAACTCCAGAATGCATTGCTTTACTTGCATTCTGGAATTCAGCTTGACCTACTTAGCCATGTCGCAATAAGTGTGGCCGGAAACTGTTAGTATGCATATTATTGATAAAGCAATAATATGCATAATAACAGTTATGCTTACTGGCATATTAGGTAAAGGTGAAGGCACTAAATGTAGGTATAACACCTATCAAGTTGTTGACGTGGGGTTTCAGACGTTCACATATTACAGCGGACAAGATCTTATAAGCGATGTTAAGGAGGCTTATCCCTCTGTAATTGGCGCAATTGTGAGGTTCCCCCTTCTTTTGGATCGGGCATACCATACTGAGGTTCCATTCATCGGGCGTGCCATATCACGCAGATCAGCTGGTGCATGCTCCTTTCCAACTGGTCTCCAGTTGACTTAAAAAGTTCGGCACCAAGGCCATCTGCACCCGCAGTCTTTTTTGATTTAAGTATTTAAGTATTAAGTGCATATGGCAAGCTTAAATTCTTCTAGGTCGGGAGGACGGCATTTTTGATCATCGTCCAAGCTGAATGGGGCAATCTGCCTGACAGCGGAATTTATGTCCTCATCGACGTTAAGCAGTCTGCAGAAGTGATCTTTCCAGATCCTCAGTAGCGACTGTGACTCTACAACAACTATGAGTTCGGGGTTTGCCACCCTGGCAGGATCTTTTTACCTTTTGGTAAAACTTCCGAATCTCGTTCCTGCCATGGCACCTCTCAATTTCCTCAAACGAGCGCTTCTGATGCTACTTCTTTTTCTTTTTGAGAATTCGGTGTTCATCCCTTCTTTTCTCCTTGTAAATCTCGACTGGCGAGATTTTCCAATAAAAACCATTAATTGGCGAGATTGTCTTCGTTCAATTTATTTTTCTTTTTATTAGTTTTTCTTTTCTTTCGTTTCGCTTACAATACAATATACCTTCTAGGTATTACAAATTGTACTTGAAAAAATTATATATACAGAGTGTCCCGTAATTCGTTTTACATACTTTGGGATATGATTCTTGGTCATATTCTAAGAAAAAAATTGTTAAACAGTAAAGTCCGTTTCTCAAGTTTGACATCACTTTTTGACAATTTAAAAAAAGTCTAACTTTGGTGTACCCTAACCTGTGTTAAATTCAATATCTCTGTCAATACAGATGATAGAGACCTTATCTTAGACTTAATTTTTTGTAGAAATAACAATCTTTAAGACTGTATTTAAGTTGAGCTTTCATAGGTTAAGGGTTGCCAGATTTTCAATTTTAAGTGGTGTCCAAATTTTCGGGTCTATGAAATAACTCCCACGAAATAAGTCCCACTTTTAAAAACGAAATAAGTCCCACCAAAAATTGCTATTTTGAAAGTGGGAGTTATTTCGTTTCAAAAGTGGGACTTATTTCGTTAATTGGTGGGACTTATTTCGTTACGCGTTTTTATTTTAAGTGGGACTTATTTCGTTTTGAGTGGGAATAAATTCGTTTTGTAAAGTGGGAGTTATTTCATACCCCTAAATTTATATTTTTTCTTATGCAAAAAGTTATGGTTGTCCCTTTTACGAAATGTCCAATGTTTCGTAAAAGGGACAATCATAATCTTTTGTCCTTATCTCTCATCTCTCTTCTTGCTTGTATACGATTTTTCTTTATTATTCCTCTGCTTTGATTATTCATATTATTCGACGTGTGTTTTTTTCGAAGAGCCAAATACTTCTTATTTGAAATCGCATTAAACAATGAAAAAGTGGGACTTATTTCGTTTATGAAAGTGGGACTTAATTCATTTAAGAAATATATTATTCAAGGGGGAGTTATTTCATATTGAGTGGGAGTTATTTCATTTCAAGTAAATTTTTAAATCATTTCATTTTGGTGGGACTTATTTCGTTTTCAAAAGTGGGACTTATTTCGTGGGAGTTATTTCATTTTTTAAGCAATTTTTGGTGGGACTTATTTCGTTTTTAAAAGTGGGACTTATTTCGTGGGAGTTATTTCATAGACCCCAAATTTTCTTCCCCAAACAAAGTTTTGACTTTGAGGTCATTTTTTCGCAGAAAATACCTGATAAACATAGAGTTTCTTTATTTTTTACAGATGAACAAAACAATAATAAAAAAAAAACTTATTAATAAGTGCACTCAAAAACCCATACATTTTATGATACTTGGAAAAAACTAAAACAGGTAAAAATTCTAATTTTGTCTTTTTTACGGTTTTTTATTGCAACAACTTGCAAAGGGAGCCGTTTTCCAAGAACTTTTAGTAGTTTTTATGTATTTTATACAAATACAATTATAAGAAGTGCTCAAAGTGCCCTCCTTCGTTTTGAATCCATGCCAGAGCCCGTTTTTGGATTTCATTGTGGATGTTTGCTTTAAATTTGGGATATGAATGTTCGATAGGTAAATAAGTCGTATAAAAGAATAAGAAAATAAATTTGTTAATTAGTTTGTCAAATTAAGTCACGATTGCAGTTTGATCAGAGAGTTTTTTGAAATGCTTTCATTTACGAGAGAAGAATACGCAGATATTTTTTTTTGTATGAGTTTTTTAATGGAAATTGAAGAAAAGCACAACAAAGGATACCAGGAACTTTATCCTAACTGAAAATCTGGCAACCCTTAGCCTACAGGAGTCAAATTTTAACACAGTTTCAAAGATTACATGACTACAAGTAAGACAAGAGTTATCGACAGCAAACACCCACAATGAAATCTAAAAACGGGCTCTGGCATGGATTCAAAACGAAGGAGGGCACTTTGAGCACTTCTTATAATTGTATTTGTATAAAATACATAAGAAACTACTAAAAGTTCTTGGAAAACTGCTCCCTTTGCAAGTTGTTGCAATAAAAAACCGTGAAAAAGACAAAATTAGAATTTTTACCTGTTTTAGTTTTTTCCAAGTATCATAAAATGTATGGGTTTTTGAGTGCACTTATTAATAAGTTTTTTTTTTATTATTGTTTTGTTCATCTGTAAAAAATAAAGAAACTCTATGTTTATCAGGTATTTTCTGCGAAAAAATGACCTCAAAGTCAAAACTTTGTTTGGGGAAGAAAATTTGGACACCACTTAAAATTGAAAATCTGGCAACCCTTAACCTATGAAAGCTCAACTTAAGTACAGTCTTAAAGATTGTTATTTCTTCAAAAAATTAAGTCTAAGATAAGGTCTCTATCATCTGTATTGACAGAGATATCGAATTTAACACAGGTTAGGGTACACCAAAGTTAAACTTTTTTTAAATTGTCAAAAAGTGATGTCAAACTTGAGAAACGGACTTTACTGTATAACAATTTTTTTCTTGGAATATGACCAAGAATCATATCCCAAAGTATGTAAAACGAATTACGGGACACCCTGTATATGCGGGGAAGCCGCCAAAGAAAAAACTCGCTAAGCAAAAATCACGTCTGTCCAGGTTAAAAGCCAAAAAGTAAGAGACAGAACCGCATGTCATGGATGATGTTTCCGGGCAGGCCGGCAGTGTTCACACCATCGCGAAGTTGAGCGCGGTTGAGTATGTATCACTCACTCCAGCACCAGAAATGTGCAAGGAGGAGTGATACATACTACTGAACCGTAGATGGCGTGAACATTACCGGCACCCTTGGCATATAGTACCAATTTATATGTACTTCTAATAGTTATACAATTTTAAGATATAATAATTAATTAATCAATTCAAGGGTTTTGGAATACAAAATGGTTGTAGAACAATGGTCTGATTTCATTTGATTTCTTATTATGTTCTCAATTGTGTTCTCAGTTGTGTGTGCTGTTTTAGAGGTCAAAAAACAAAGTTAAAATTGAGTTTATAGATACTTCATCTAAAAAATATATAAGTTTATAGATACTTCATCTAAAATATGAATGTATTGAATTACGACAGTTCATTTGTTCCTTGGTTCAATTATTTATAGGCAAACGACAAAGTTTGACTATTGGGCGAGTAAAGTCACCAAATCGCGTTTTTATTGTTGCCACCCGCACTCTACCATCTGGACCAGGGAATACTTTAATGATACGACCCATACACCAATCAGTGGATGGAAGGTTTTCCTTTTTAATTAAAACAAAATCATCGATTTTAAAATCTTCAGTAGAGTAATGCCATTTTGTTCGTTTATGAAGCTCTTTGATATATTCTTCCTTCCAACGTTTGCTGAATTCATGCTGAATTGATTTGAGATTTTTCCAGCGGTTTATGAGTGAAAGAGAGTTTTTTTTCGGGCAACAGTTCAGGAAAAGTTAAAAGCGGAGTTCCGGTCAGGAAATGACCTGGGGTTAACGCTAATAGGTCGGTAGGTGCATTCGACATAGGAGATAAAGGTCGCGAGTTTAAGCACGCCTCTATGCGAGCTAATAGTATAGCGAATTCTTCGAAAGAAAAATGAGTATGAAGTCCGATTTTACGAAAGTGAGTTTTGAAACTCTTTACCCCGGCTTCCCATAGCCCACCCATATGAGGAGCACCTGGGGGAATGAAATTCCAGTTCAAGCCTTGAATCCCATATTAGGCTAAAGTTAATTCTGGAAATGATGAATGGAGCTTTTTAAACTCATTTTTTAACGCCGTGTCGACACCAACGAAATTGGTTCCATGGTCTGAATATACAGAATGCGGAAGACCCCGCCTTGCAACAAACCGAGCAAAGGCAGCTAGGAAAACTGCCGATGACAAATCGCTGGCGGCTTCCAGATGTATGGCTTTTTTTGAAAAGCATACGAAGAAGCATGCATAGCCCTTTGTCAAACGACAATTTCTACCAGTGAAGCTTTTGATTGTGAAAGGTCCCGCGAAATCTATTCCGGTATGAGTAAAGGGGGGAGAGTAATTACAACGTTCATCAGGAAGAGCTGCCATCATTTGTTGACCTAACTGTTTTCTGTGGATCGCACAGGTTTTACACTTATAAATATGAGATTTTACAAGAATTTTTACTTTTGGTATGCTTGTCGAATCATCCGTATCATTAAGACGTTTCCACCATGAAGTGTAAGTTCATGAATGATATCAACTAAAAGTTGGGTAAATTTTGCTCCGTAAGGCAAGATTATAGGATGGCGTTCACTGTAAGAGAGATTTGCATTTGATAATCGTCCGTGAACTCGTAGAATTTGGTTGGAATCCAAAGTAGGATTCAAAGATAAAATCGGGCTTTTTGAACTGATACTGCGGTTTGTAGACAGAGCTTTGAATTCTTCGAAGAAAAAGGATCGCTGCCACTGACCTATAAGACGTTGTTGATTGAATTGAATTTCTGGTTGAATAATACGAAAGGAATCATACAAAATTGGTTTGAATTTCTTCGGAAATTTTATACGAATGTAACGATAAATAAAGGAGAGAACTCTCAGTGCTCGTGGTAATGACGAAAATCTCGATAAGATATCGATATCGCTAAAGGCAGTAAACGTCAAAATTGTTTGCGGAGGAAGAGGCGATGCTGAACGAATTGAATTGATGTGATGCGAGCCAGAGCCTCCTAGAGTTCCTTCTGAGGATCGATAGTTCGCTTGTCCACCATATGGGGTTGGATCTACCTTTCCCTTTGGATGGCGGGCATGAGCTTTCGTAGGCATTGATTATGTCTGACGTAAGCTTGTTTACCTGTGTCTCTATGGCTGAGTAGTCAAGCAAAGGCTGATTGTTGTTCTGGCTGAGAGTTAGGGCCAGTTTTTGGTTATAGAGACCCCAGTCAGCTTTCCTAGGGTTTCTATAAGGGATAAATTTTTTCGATTTGTGTTCTATTTCGAATGCTATCATTCTGTGGTCAGAGAAGGTTACGTTGTTGGAGACCCTCCAATTACTGGTTACTAGCGTACCAGAGTTGGTGGAAAGTGTAACGTCTAACACTTCTTTTCCTACCTTTGTTACAAATGTTGGTTCGTTACCTCAATTCATAATTATCAGATTGTTCTCAATAATATATTCAAAAAGTGACTCACCTCTTTCGTTCGTGTTTGTACTACCCCACTGTATATGATGGGCATTAGCATCAAGGTCCCAGCCATTCTTTTTTGTTGTGGCGACCAATTCTGCAAAAGCTGCCGGCGGGGGGTTGGAGGTTACATCGGCCGGCATGTAGACGGAGGCTAGGATTAGGGGTGGAGCCCCTTCTCGCTGTCAGATCATTACTGCTATGAGGGGTTAGAAGGAAGAGATTTAAATTTGTCTTTGATAAAATGCATGTACGATAGTTACCTTCTGTAAGCCCTTTGTTAAAGAAAAGGAAGTGATCTTTGGATTTCAGTCCGCAGATCCGGCTATGATTTATCCATGGCTCTTGTATTAGGGCTAAATCGATGTCAGTTTTTGACATCAACGCGGCCAAGGTGGCAGAGGCCAACTTACTTTGCTGCAGGTTTATTTGTAGCACCTTCATTGTCTTTTTTGTTTACATCATTTTTGTTTTGTAAGTTGGCAGCCGTTGCCGACCTCACCTTAACCTTGTTTAGGCCCATATTAAGTCTATATCCCCTTTCTGGAAGCATAGCTATTGACTCATGATTGGGCATGACTAAGACTTCTTGGCCTGCGCTCGTAGGCTCTTCCATCTCCAGTACCTCCCAGTCAGCACTTGGGAAACTTGGGTTGAGTTTTCGTAAGAAGAGCTCAATTGTTTCAATCTTCAAACGCGGTCCGGGAATGTTTATCTGGACTTTGGGTGTAGTGGGGAGGTCTTTCTTAAATGCTTCTATAAAGTCCGCCATTTCGGATATCTTAGTTTTTAGCCAGCTCAAGGTATATTCCTCATTGCAGGTGAGAATTTTGAAACCCTTCAACGTCGAAATGGCTCCGAAATCAGGCACCGCGCCCGAAGGCGTGGGAAGCTCGTCAGTCATGCACTCGAGTAGCCTTATTTCCACTCGAGTCCAGTCTTCTTCGCTTAGCCTTTTTTCTAGACTCTCCCCATTGATAATGGCTACCTGAAGGCTCTCTTTTATCAATTCCGCTACAGTACTTTTTTTGTCAGTTGTACTGGCCGTCTTGGGCTTTTTGTTTACGGACATTGGAGGTGGGGTCGAATCGTTGTGACTGGCTCTCTTTCTTTGACTGCTTTCTCCGGGCTTCTAAAACCTTTCGGTTTTAGGACCATTCAATGGTGGTCTCCCTGGTGTCTTTTTGGACACCGCAGTCTTTGTCAAAATGGTCTTCTTTTGATTTTCATCTTTAGTGACTCTACCTCTGGGTTCTGCCAAGGACAAGGTCTTGGCTTCCATTTTCTTGATGAATTTCTTAGGCTTAGGCGTTTCCAATCACGGAAACACAGCGTTGAGGTGTCACCTTTGCCGAATCTTCGTACGGTCCTTCTGGCATTCTCGAGCCTCTTTTGACCTGGGTCTTGGACAGCTTTCCTATTCTGTACCCTCGGATTAGCGTCTTTACCTTTAGCCGGCTCTGATGAGCGATGGCTTTTGGTTGGGGCTTTATCCACACAGACTTAAGGATGGGTGCTTTTTTCTGGACCCTTGTTTGGAGTTGAGGTCACTTTGGCCGAATTTTCATTTTTCGCCAGGAATTGGCCTCTTTTGGCCTCTGGCCGCCTCGGGTCAGGATTTTCGGCCACCGTGACATCCACGATAGAGTCGTCAGAACTGGCGAAAGATTGATAGTCGTCTTCCTCAAGGATGCGATGTTCCTCTTCCGACGTTATCTCTCGTCCACCTGTTCCTCCTTCTCCATCATCGGAGTCTGTGAAATCCATAAGGTTCTCCGAGAGTCACTCATTGGTTTCAGCGGCTTTCCTGCTGCAGCCAGGAATGCAATCTGCTGCATTGTCTATCTTTCCTTTTCTTCTTGTCACTGGCGACTTATCTTCTTTCGAAGCCAAGCCATCGCCGACAGCCGTGACTACTGCCGACTTTTGAGCGTATATCCCCGCTCGAGTTTTCTCTTCTTCGTAGACTTTTTCCATTATTTTTTTAGATAGACATCTCTGTTTGAGGTTTACTTGGTTGTTTGACTCTGCAACTGGATTGCTGGAGTGTCGAAACGTAAGCTCCCCCACCACGTCAAGGTGAAACCTCGTGGGAGAGTCCTTTCACAAGTAGTAGGAGTCTTGACGGTCAAGGTCCAGTGGCCCAAAAAACACAACTTGGCTGGACTATTTTTACCGAAACCCCGGTTCATGTCCGAACTTTTACGCAGTTCGCGGACTTAAGGTCGGAAGTACGAGGATTCCAGGAAGCTGAAGAGGTTGTTACTGCAGAAGAAGAGCGCCCAACTCAAACGCTGGAATCTGGACTTCAGATCGCGGTCAAAGCATCTTGTGAGGCTTCTTTGTTCAACGGGTCCAGGGCTTTGTCCCAAGGAAGCTTGAAAGCTTGGGCAGCGACAGTCCAACTTCTAAATAACGAGGCGAGACCCGACAATTATGAATTACAATCCGATTTATTATTTCTTACTTTAAAAAGGAGACAAGAGATGGGTCTTTACAATAATTGATTTAATTGGGTTTGTTGGTTTTGTTTGTTTGGTCTTGTTTTGTAATGCAATAGGCGGCGCGGATCACGGTACAGGCTCGTCGGCCTGCACCGTGCGGGGTGTCTCGGGCGGAGGGCGTTTCTTCTTCGGTTAGAGTGCGGTGGGATGTTTACTTCGTTTTCTGCCGGCACGGGAGTGCGAGATTTCCAAGTAGATAATTTGACCGGGGCGGGCTAGGTATCAACTGCGCTCCTGAAATAAAGTAAAAATACTATAGTTAGGAACATCGTTCGCAAGAAGGAGCGACGCTTGAATGAACCATAGGGGGGGGGGAGGAGTGGCTGTAATAAGACCACAGCGGAGGAATTAACCGACGGCCTCTTTTGGGAGGCTCCTTTTCGGATAATTCGAATTTTTGTTGCAAAAGTATTGCTTGGACTACTTTAATAGTCTCAATGCTTTGAAGGTGCTTTGCAGGAGGAATTAACTGGCGGCCTCTGGTAGGAAACACCTTTCCTTTTAATTCAAAAATGGGTTTTTTGTGAAGTTGACTGGCGGCCTCCGTTAAGAAGCTCCTTTCCAGCAAATTCACAAGGACGGTCGGAGAGCAGAGAAGATGAATATCGCAAATTGTAGTGGTATTGCCACAAACAATTAATAGCTGACGATTCTTCTCTCCCTTTTCCACAAAATTTCACATTATTAATTTTCCGGTAGAGAGTAAATGTGAGGTATATCAGGCAAAAAAAAAATTTTACATCTCATGGACCACGTACACGCTCGCCTCTCGTGTTTACCTTCCAAGGCCACTACATATACATACCATGGTGAGCCGCACCTAGGAGAAAATAAATTCGCCGGTCGATGGCAGCTTACCTGCCGCTGCTCGTTTGAATTTATTTTCATATGGAGCCACACTCATAAAGTGTGCAAACCGAATACTGTGTATGCGCACATGGTGGGCCCTCTACGGTCGCTGCCTTGATGTGTGTTTTTCTATGTAGCTGCATACATTATTTCTTAGTGCCCGTATTACGTCTGGTGTTGCGTCGAGAAGATGGTGCAAATCGTAGGGTGATCTGTAGGTTGTTCGGCGGCGGCGCGGCGGCGGTACAAAAAAAGGTGTGACGTATCGTCACAGACCCCCTTACTTTTTAAGAAAGAACCCTCTCGTCTGACGTCTCCTACGGAGAAGAAAGGATGAACTCTGTTGTAATTTTTAATTAACTTTTAATCGTAACACCAACTAAAACAATTTCTTGTAAACCAAAAAAAACCCATTCTCAGGTCATTCCGAACTAATGCTCATAATAAAAAAAAATATATAATAATAAAAAAAACAATAATAGCGCAAAAAAACTAATTCAAAAAAAAAATAATGCAATTCGTAAGTGCCGATCGCTCCTTCGTCTGCCAATACATGCACTATTGTTGTTGAGTGGCCCCGTCGTGAGCCCGTGCTGCAGCTCGCTTGCGTTGTTGTCGACGGAGAAAGGAAACGCTAACGTTGAATCCCGATGGGCCGGCTGCTAAACAATGATCTGGGCGTAAGGGTGCGGTTGCTATTTCGGCTGTTGGCTGGTCAGTGGAGGCGGCGGATGGATCTTTCAATTACGGCGGAGACGGGACCCAGGAGATGTATCCGGGGACATATCGGGCAGTCCTGGGATCGCGTCGTACTTGCTCTGGGGTCATGCGGCTGGCGGCGAGGTGGATTTGTGCACGCCGTGCGTATTCTGGTGGAGGTATATCTAAAACATGGACTACCCATCCTTGCGGCCGTGCCTCCGGTGCGTGCCGTGTGTCGGGGTTGTGTTTGATGGAGGTTACCCCCGCGGACGCGAGCCGTTTGGCCCATAGCTCCTCTGCTTGGCGTTTAGTAGCCCGTACCTGAGTCATTACGCGTGTTGGGGTTATCGGAGGGCGAATGGGTGCGGCTCCGTTGCTCACGGTTCTCCTGACAGTTACCCGACGAGACGTTGTGGGCTGGGCCGTTGTTCCCCCCAGCGAGATCATCACGGCGTTAGCGGTGCGAGGTGGGGGCCGTGGCCTGGCCCGTGGGGTTGCTGACGTTGTCTGCCGGCTGCGTGTCGAGGTTGATTCTAATTTCGGGAAGTACTTGTTTCGTTATTTGATCTTGCCCGGTGTGCAAGCCACTTACCTCGTGAACGGTCTGTCCAAGGCTGCAAAATGCTTCCGCCGCTGGTGGATATTCTACTGCTGGATGTTTGGGCCGAGATGGTCTGATCGTGACGGTGGTTGCGGACTGACTGGTTGAACTAGAAGTAGAATTTTTTGGCGCCTCATTACTGGAAATATAATTTTTTACATCTCTTACATGAGCCCGGACGTTAATAATGTTGCCTTTAACATCTCTTTTCCGCAATGCAACGATAACGGGAGAGAGTATTTTCGTTACCTCGTAGGGGCCTTCATAGCGAGGAGCCAACTTCTCCGTGAAGTAGTTTACTCCTGAAGAGAGAACTCGGTGTCGTTTGTAGACCTGATCGCCGACAAGGGGGCGCCAGGGGCGATGTCGGAGGTTGTAATGTTTCGATTGCGTTTGAGCAGCCTGTTGAAGATTTACTTTAACGAGTTCAAATAACTCTTTCATGCGTTCCGCTCTTACGTTGATGTCATCTAACGATCCGTTGCTGCTTTCCTCTTTCCCCATGGTGCTGGGCATTTTTAATTCCCTACCGAAATTTAACAAGGCCGGGGAGTAACCAGTTGACTCGTGGCGGCTCGTGTTCATCGCAAAGGTTAATTCGGGGATGTGATCTTCCCAATGTCGTTGGTTGCCTTGGATGTATTGAGCAATCATCGTCTTCAACACGCGATTTACTCGCTCGGTTGGATTCTCCTGCGGAGTGTACGGGGCAGTGAGGCGATGAACTATGCCTAAATCGGAGAGCAACTCTCGGAATGAATGGCTGATGAATTGGCTCCCATTGTCGGAGAGCACCATTTTCGGACTTCCGAACCGAGTAAAAACTCTCTCGTGGATGGCCTTCGTAAGGCTTACGGTAGTCGCAGCAGGAAGGGGAACGGCTTCTACCCACTTAGTGAATCTTTCGGTAAAAACCAGGATCACTGTGTTGCCTTTCATCGACCGAGGCAGGGGCCCTATGAAGTCTATGCATACTACATCCCATGGCCCTTCGGTTTGAGTCGTGTGCATGAGGCCGCTGGGTCTTTGTTTTGTATTTGTATTTATTGGATTCAAAACAGAAGTATATTAAAACTCTATGTTTTTTTTTGCTATACTTTGTACATTGTTGGTAATTTTGAATTTATATGAAAATATTATTTATTGAAAGATAAAATTTTTTTTAAGTTAAAACAGTAGTTAATGCATGGAATGAAGTTGTTAAAATTCGTTAGAATAGTTATGCTAAAAATAGAAAAAGAACTTAAGAATTATTACGATAAATGGTTTTAGCTTCTATAAAGGATTCTCAAGGAACTTTCAAAAGATCTGCAGTTGCTCATTCTTCTTAGTTTAGCAGGCAGGGAATTCCAGAGACCCACCGTGTGTACAAAAAATTGGCGTTTGGAAATGCAAAAGTTAAAACAAGGTACAATCAAAATATTACTTCTTTGTGATGTTGGAAAACTGAGTTTACCATATAGGTACTCAGGGGTTTTCGATTGAATTAATTTGAAAAGAAAGATCAGAGCTTGGAAATCAAGGAATTTGTTCAGAGACATATCAAAGATACGATTCGCATACTCAGAAACATGGTCAAACCGATTTAGTCCATACACAAATCGAGCAATGTTTTTGAAAGCAACTTGAAGTTTACGTTTACTTCTGCTGTCAGGACAGCAAAAAATAAGGCTACCGAAGAGCAGGACAGGAAGCACAAGAGTTTTAGCTAAAGTAAGTTTAGTACTTATAGGCAGGCACCTACCAGTAGTATGTAGTACTCGTAAAGCTGCATAGGTTTTCCCCAGTGCGCATGAGATATGATGTTCCCAGGACAAAGTTTGATTAAATACAACTCCCAGATTTTTAACCTTTTCAACATAATTAAGCTCACAACCACTTAGTTCGATGTTAGGAAAGTATGAAGTATCAAGTACCCTATTACTAATAACAATAGCTTGACATTTTTTAGCGTTTAGTTTCAATAAGTTCTGATTTGACCACTTAACAACACGCAGTAGATCTTCGTTAATCCGAGCGGCAGCATCCTCTAACATTCCAATTCGATAACTTTGATACATTTGTACATCGTCTGCATACATATGGATTTTACAGAATCTGAGGTTCAAAGGAAGATCATTAATAAAGAGAGTGAAGAGGAGTGGACCCAGGATTGACCCCTGTGGTACACCAGCATGCGTTGGAAGAAAGTCAGAGAGGTTGGTATTGACTAAAACAGCCTGCATTCGGCCAGTAAGGTATTCCCGAATAAGAGACACCGCAAAGGTATCAAAACAGAAATGGTATTTTAACTTTTTTAATAACAGTGAGTGCGGAACGGAGTCAAATGCTTTGGAGAAATCAAGGAGAACCATTGTAGTCACAAGATTTTCATCAATGTTTTGGCGTATATCGTCAACAATTTTCAAGAGAGCAGTGTTACAACTATGACCCTGCCGAAAACCAGATTGATAGGGTGAGAGTAATCGACAAGAGTTAAGGAAAGATGAAATCTGCTGGCTAACGATCTTTTCAAATGCTTTCGAAATAAATGGTAGAATGGATATTGGGCGATATTCTTTAAGTTTAGAATTGGACTTTTTAGGAACTGGAATGACTTTAGAAGCTTTCCAGAGCTTAGGGTAATGGGAGGTAGTTAAGATGGTATTGAAAATATGGGAAATATAGGGTGAGAGAAATGGAAGAAGCAATCTAATTGACTTAGGATGAATTTCGTCTAAGCCGATTGCATTAGATTTAATTTTCATTATGGCCGAGTACACCTCAAATTCATTAACTCTTTGAAAACTGAAATTATATGAAAATTCAGTTTCATTGACACGGTTGGAAATGTCATAATTTGTGTCAATTTCTCCGGCAATAGGGGAACTCACAAACAGTTTGTTAAGTGCATTTCCGTCGCAGGTTTCGTCAGGAGGTTCGGGTTGTTTAGTCATACCCAATGATTTCATATTCCTCCACATTTGTTTAGAGTTGGCGTTACTAAACTTTGATGAAGAAAATCTTCGCTTCGAAACTTTTATCTCTTTATTGACCAGATTGCGTAATTTTTTATAGTTATGAAAAAATGATGGGATTCTGAATCGTTTCCAGCGATTGTACGCAGCATTTCTCTTCGAAATCAATTCTTCAATCTTTTTGCTAAACCATCCTATTTCACTATTTCTTATAACAATTGTTTTGAGAGGAATGAATTTTTCAAATAGATTGTTTACAGTTGCGGTGAAAAATTGCACCTGTTCATCAACAGTTTCCAAGTGGAGTATACTTTCCAAATTGGAGTTCAAGGTATGAGAGACCAATGCTTGCATATTAACAGACTTGAAATCTCTGTATGAAATAGTATTCCTAGTCGGGTCTGAAGCAAAGTTAAGGTCATAAAATGCAACAATCAAGTCGTGTTTTGAGAAACCGGGGACATCAAGCTGCTCATAAAAATTTACAAAATTTGGTTGGCTTACAAGAATGACATCTAGAAGAGTAGAACTTGTGGTTGTAAAATGAGTTGGATTGTAATTATTAATAGAAATTAAATTTAACGAGGCTAAATTGTCTTTGAAACATTTCACTTCACTATTTCGATCATCTAAGAGGTCAACATTTAAATCACCAGAAATAATAATGTGGTTGTAATTAGGGGTTACTGCTTCTAATATGTCAGTGATAAAACTGGTCTCGGTTATATTTGGGGGCTTATATACCACGCCGATTAAACATTTCTTTTCAGAGCAAGCAACTTCTAAAACAAAAACTCAAGTTTACTGTCCCTATCTGAAGACGCCACAATTTTGCAGGATAATCCTTTTCTTATAAATATAGCGACCCCCCCTCCTCTAGAACCAACGCGGTCTGATCGAAATACCTTGTACTCTCCAGTATTAAGAACGCTACTTTCGATTTGCTCTGTTAACCAGGTCTCTGAGACACACACAACATCAATTGCCGTGTCATTAAACGTACACCTGAACTCATCTAAGTATTTTCGCAAGCTTTGAGCATTAATGTGACAGATTGACAATCCTCTGTATCTTTTCCGAAAAATGTTTAACATTGCTCTTGTTTTATTAAAATTACGCACACCGTTGGCCTCAGATACCCCACTATTCTCTGCTAATAACTGAGACATTGGTATAAGTTATTAGAGAGAAATGATGAAACCCAAGGGAAAATGAGCATCCGCAGAAAAAGAAGAGTTTGAGAAGAATTAACAATCCCAGAGAGAAAGCTAAAAGCATTTTACAGTTTTTAAGCAAAAGAATGGAAATAAAATAATAAAATTGTAGAAAATAATATTTTAAAAAAGAAAAGTGACTTACAAAATTACTAAATGAAGAATGATAAGAGTTTAAAGAAAAAGTATTAAAAAGTATTAAAAAATTCAGAAGAAAAAAAGCTAATTTATAATTTTTAAAAGTGTTAAAAAAGTGGCAACGCTGCTTGATTTTAGGCATTTGGATGATCTTCATTATATTGTTGCTATCTGCTGTGCTGTTCATCGTTGGTGAGAGGTTTATTGATTCACTCTGTTGTTTACAATTAAACTCAGTTTTTCTAGAGAGTTAACAGTAATTGGCTTATCTTTACTTGTCAGCTTGATACATACAAGACCGTTTGAAGTAAAAGCTGAGGAAAGAAGTTGTTGACGTTTGTATTGTATTGCATGTCGAAGAATGGTTCTGTTGTTTTTAGTTAAACTCTCGTGAAAGTAGATCGGTGCATCGGAGTTCTCGCCAAAATCTCTTAGAGTAAGCTTCCGTTTATTATGCTTCCGGAAATTTGCGAACGCCTTCAGTGTTTTGTTTTTGTCGTGGGTGGAAATAAATTTCAAGATAATGACAGCGTCTTCTCTCGGGCTAGCGCGAAAAATTTTACAAAGTTGTGGTGGTTGAAAGTCTAGTAGGTGGCACATGTTGTTAAAGATATTTTTAAGGATTTCGTTCGGCGTAGACGGTATTCCGATTAAAATCGCATCAGTGGCCAAGACATTCATATTAAGTCTTTCAATTTCAGTTTTTAAGTGTGCAAATTCGGCGCTAGTCGTGTTGTTGTCAAGATCAGTGATTTTTACTGTGTTTGTTGTTGTTGTGACTTTGATTTTATCGATTTCTTCCTCTAGACTATCAACTCTTGTAAAAAGCTCTTCCAAAGCAATGACACGGTTGTTGATAGTTTTAATATCACGGTCCAGATCATCAAGCTTTTTGATATCATTTTCAATAGAAGAAATTCTTTCAGTCAAATTTGCTTCCATGCTCAAGAGTTGTTGTGAAAGGGATTCACCCTGAGCTTTTATTTGTGCTAGATCTTGGCTGATGGAGGCTTTGATTTTTGTTTGGTCTGTCGCAGAGGAAGGAGATAAAGTTGAAAGGGATGTGGAAAATGTTGGCAAATGAAGTGGAGAGTTTTTAGAAGTGAGACGGGTGTTGCGTTGTTGTGACATAGTGACGGTGGTAGTGATGGATACGTTATTTGCGGCAGTGAGATTATTGATCGTGATGGTGAGATGGCAATGTAGGAGTTTAGAGAAAACGGATCACTTCTGTATGTATTAAATAGAGTTTTATAGGTGCTGTTTTTTTTTTAACACTAAGCTATATCAAGCCGGTATTAATATGCGATGATCTTACTCAAACAAAAATGCAATTTAAATTTTAGATATTGATAAGTAATAATTGTCAATTTAGTTCACGGTTGTTTTAAACTTCTCAGATTCAATATAAGCTACACTTTGTCTAGAGTTTTGGTTTATAAAACTTTGGTTGAAACGAAAAAAAGGTTTTAAAGTAAACAGCACTGAGAGAGACGTCTAATCGCTAGCACTCATTGACATACTTATGTTGAGAGGGCGTATACTGGTTGCATGTTTGGCAGTTGCGGATGTACTTGGCGATATCGTGACACATCCCTGGCCAATGATACTTTAACATAACTCGAGATGTTGTTTTGGCGATGCCCAAACGACCAGCTGTCACTACGTCGTGGTTATCGTACAACACCTGTCGACGTTCGGCGAGGGGTACACACAATTTCCAATCGTTGCGTCGGCGCCAGGGTCGGCTAAGGGGTTAGTACTGATGAAGCGGCGGTACAGTCTCTTGTCCGCTATTCGGAAATCGGGGAATTTGTCGGGCGATTGTCTCACTTGCTCGTATTTGATCTGAACCCATTCGGGATTGGCGTCTCGCATCACGGCTAGTCGGTCTATTTCGGTTATGGTTAAGGAATCTTGCGACAGTGCGTCCGCCACTACGTTCAACACTCCTTTCCGGTACTGGATGTCGAAGTCATATTGTTGCAACTCCAAGGCCCATCTCGCCAGTCTTCCCGACGGATTTTCGAGCGAGTGCAGCCATTTGAGAGAATGGTGATCGGTGATAACGTTAAAATGGTACCCTTCCAAATAAGGACGAATTTTGCGCATCCCCCACAGATTAGCTAGGAATTCTTTCTCGGTGGCGGCATACTTTATTTCGAGATCGGTCAGCGTTCGGCTGGCATACGCGATTACCTTTTCGTGTCCCTCTAGTTTCTGTGTCAACACGACGGACGCCCAGGCCATTAAACTGGCGTCGGTCTGTAGTGTGAACGGTTGCGTGAAGTCAGGACACGATAAAACGGGCGCTTCGGTCAATCTAGTTTTGAGGGCATCGAATGCGCTTTGCTGCTCGGTTCTCCATATCCATTTAGATGACTTCTTTAAGAGGGACGTGAGGGGAGTGGCGATAGTGGAGGAATTTCAATTTCAATTTCAATTTATTTCATAATGGTGTACAAATAAGACTGAGTCTTTTATAGTACCTTAAGACAGGACTTGCAAGTACAAGTTGAGTTATTTAAATAAGTAACAATAATAGTACATATACAATATTTTAACAAAAACAAAAAACAAAAAACTAGATAATATTTACAAAATGATTTTAATTTTTTTTTTTGATTTTTGGTAAGAAGAATTTTATTAGACTAAGATTAAATATTTTATTTTCAATTTACTGTTTAAATGTTTAATGAATTAAAATAGTTAAATATTGCTTTTTTAAACTGTAAGATTCCTACTATTTGTTTTAAACTTACTGGCAAGGAGTTCCAGAGTTTGCTGGTATATACATAAAATAGTCTAGAAGAGTTCAAATAAGTGCATAAATGTGTAATTAGATTCAGAGTTCGGGCAGATTGTGAAAACTGTAACTTTTCAAATAAATATAGCGACGTTTTTCTTTGAATTATTTTGTGTAAGAATATACGATGCCGTGAAATAAGGTCGAAGGCAATAAGGCCGAATCGGCCTTATTACCTTTTTTGGGAAACAAGGCCGAAAACAACAACAAAAATATTTTTCTACCCTATTTCCTATTGAAAAGGTAATAATGTCGAAAAGAAAAAACGAAATTATTTGACAAAAATAAGAATGCCAAAAGTTGAGAAATAAAGTCGAAATCCGTTGTGTATTAAAATCGAATTTAATTACTGTTGGATAAAGAAGAAAGAATTTATGGGGCCGCTTCGCTTTGCTTCTCCGCTACGGTCTGAGGGGTTAAAATTTTTTTACAGGTTGGGGGGGCGTTTCTATAGAATAAATTTCAAAAGTTACTTGTGAGTTGACCCCCTAAGTTGTTTTAATTTTTCGGTTTAAGCTCTTATGAGTGTTGTGGTTAGAAAATGAAACTTTTTGTGGTTAGAAATTCATAGAAAAGTTTAATTTTCTAACCACAAAACTAATAATAGCTTAAAATTCGCGCGAATTTTAAGCTATTATTAGTTTTGTGGTTAGAAAATTAAACTTTTCTATGAATTTCTAACCACAAAAAAAAATGAAACCGCCGACTTCGTGCCGACTTCGCGCTGACTTTGCGCCGACCCCGCGCCGATTTCGCGCCGATTCCTCGTTTTGGTCCTAATTCTAACCCAAGTCTTCTTGACTTAATGATAGTGTCAGATTTGTCAAACGTTCTTTTAATCGACCAATTATCTATCGAAGGGATTTCTGACCATGATTTACTTTTTTGCACCTACAATATTGATTTTTCTAACATCTTAACTTTGTCTTCATTTCAATTTCGTGACTTCAAGGCTGTTAACATTGATAACTTGCAAGTTGATGCTCATAATTGCCCATGGAATAGTTGTTATAGCTTGTTCAACGTTGATGATAAAGTCGATTTATTTCAGCATTGTTTGCTTGAACTTTACCATAAACATGTCCCTTTGAAAACTGTCATAGTAAGAAACAAAAACTGTCCATGGTTTACTAATGAAGTGTTAAATTCAATCAAAAGTGGTCGCAAGCTCTATGCAAGAAGGAAAAATAACTCTACAAGTTTAAACTGGGAGATCTTTTGTCGAGCTCGTAATCACTCAACGTATGTTACCCGCAGAGCTAAAAAGAGATATTTTGAATCAAAACTAAGTCCTAATCAGTCCTCTAAGAAGTTCTGGAGTAGCTTACGTACGTTTGGAATTGGTAGAAAAGAAGAAGTTCACAATTATCCCAATCCAAATGACCTAAACACTAGTTTTGTAGCCAATAACTTCCAAACAACAAATTTTAGGCCTAACAACTTAGCTTTTTATGAAGCCTTCACAGAATTTGACTTTGAGATAGTTACTGAAAATGAATTGGTCTTGAACATTCTCTCTATAAAATCCAATTCTATCGGTGAAGATGGAATTCCAATTCGTTTTATTAAATTAATTTTACCGCAAATCATATCTATCTTCACCCATATTATAAATTTTTGCATCACGACCTCTTCATATGCTCAATGTTGGAAACGTGCAAATGTTATCCCCGTACCCAAAAAAAACAACCCTTTAAGCAGTGCTGATTTTCGGCCCATAAGTATTTTGCCTTGCCTTTCGAAAGTCTTCGAAAAAGTTTTATCGCACCAGATCTCTAACTATGTAAGGAGTCAAAACTTATTATCTTCGGTGCAGTCAGGCTTTAGGGCAGAGCATAGTTGCTCTACGGCGATGGTTAAAGTACTTGACGACATCAGAATCCAGTTTGATCAAGGTATGTTAACGCTACTATGCTTGCTTGACTTTACAAAAGCATTTGACCGAGTCAATCACAGTATTCTCTGTGAAAAGCTCAATTTATATTTTGGTTTCAGTAGAAGGTCTGTCCGACTTATTGGAGACTACTTGACACACCGTAGTCAAAGAGTTGAGGTTTGTGACATTTCATCGGATTCAATTGAATTGGTTGCTGGCGTTCTTCAGGGTTCAATTTTAGGTCCTCTTTTTTTCTGCATGTTTATCAATGACCTTCCATTAACTTGTAAAAATGTTATGTTGCATCTCTATGCAGATGATGTCCAAATGTATCTATCTCGACCATTTAACTTGTTGGAGGACTTAACTTGCCGAATGAATGAAGATCTTGAAGAGATTTACAAATGGACTCTGTGTAATGGCCTAACGCTTAACCCTTAACTGATGTGGTGGGTCCATTGGACCCACATTCAATTTTCAAACATGTACAGCAACCGCTGCGATAATCGCAGATACCTGCGCTTTTAGATACCTTCCTACAATAAGTGGACGTGTTTGAATACGAAAGGACGTGTTTCGATATCCTCTCCTTCGGTGAGTTACAGCATGCATGTGGGTCCATTGGACCCACGTCAGTAGATACGTAACTTTTTTTTGGCTTGAACCCGCTGAAACGGCTCTAGCAACAGGCAATGACAAAAACGCCAAATTAAAGAAAAATAAAAGAAAAGGGTGTTTTTTCTGTCCACCGAATAGAAAAGCAAAGACAGTTCATTTATGTGCAAAATGCACACAGCCTATTTGCCTAGCATGCTCCCAGCAGGTATGCAAATCATGCATTTAAGCCCCAAATTTGATGGGTGTCAAAATTTTTGTTTTTAAAGTATTTGAGTTTTTTTGGTGAAAATACTAAGGAATGATATTTTATCTTAAAGAAAAATGACTTTTTGATTTTTTGTTTTTGTTTTTTTTTGTATTTATAATGTGCATTTTAGAAATGCCTTTTTTTTTACTATGTCTAAAGACAAATTTTTTATGTGAAAATTTTATGTTGAAAATGAAGTTCCTGGTTTTATTTATCTCCTTAAATACCTTTGCAAATGATCCTTTTTTAAGTTAAAATAAAGATGTTTAAGAAAAAATGTAAACTTGTCTAATTTTTATCACTGTCAAAAAGCTGGGTCCAATGGACCCACCTCATTAGATACGCAACTAAATTTCACCACATCAGTTAAGGGTTAACCCAGCAAAATCCCAAATCATTGCCATCTCTAGACCGAAATTCGATACAACCAATCTTCCACCTGTGTTCGTATCTCGATTCCAAATTGAGCTTAAAAATGTTGTTACAAGCCTTGGTTTTAAAATCAATCGTTCCATTTCAGCAAACGATCATATTAATACCTCTATTGGCCGCATATATGGTGGTCTTCGAAAATTGAATACCTAACACCTACTGAAACCAAACTGAAAATCAGCAAATCATTGCTTTTGCCCATCATAGAGTATGCTTCAGTGGTTTACGCTTAGCTTGATTCTCGTTCTTTTCATAAATTGCTAGTTGCTTTTAATAATATAATTCGGTATATTTTTAGTCTGCGTAGGTTTGACCATGTCTCTCAATACCATCAACTAGTCCTTGGCTGTACTTTTGAACAGTTTCTAAATACGAGATGTTGTATATTCGGTGCCGTGAAATAAGGTCGAAGGCAATAAGACCGAATCGATCGTATTTCCCAAAAATTGGGAAATAAGGTCGAATTTCTTTTTCGACCTTATTACCAATTTTGGGAAATAAAGTCGAAAATCATTGTGGCACTAAATTTGTGGCGAAAACAGCGTTCGACTTTATTTCTCAGTTGAATTCGACTTTATTTCTTTGATTAATATTTTGCGATCATTGTTTATGAAGGCTTTTACTTTTGGTAGAAACAGAAATGTTCTGAGGAACATTGGATTTAAGGAGTTGAACTTTTCATCCGTGGGGATGGGCGCGGCCCGGTGCACCGCGCGCCGATCCCGCGCCGACCCCGCGCCGGCCGCGCGGTGCACCGGGCCGCGCCCATCCCCACGGATGAAAAGTTCAACTCCTTAAATCCAATGTTCCTCAGAACATTTCTGTTTCTACCAAAAGTAAAAGCCTTCATAAACAATGATCGCAAAATATTAATCAAAGAAATAAAGTCGAATTCAACTGAGAAATAAAGTCGAACGCTGTTTTCGCCACAAATTTAGTGCCACAATGATTTTCGACTTTATTTCCCAAAATTGGTAATAAGGTCGAAAAAGAAATTTGACCTTATTTCCCAATTTTTGGGAAATACGATCGATTCGGTCTTATTGCCTTCGACCTTATTTCACGGCACCGAATATACAACATCTCGTATTTAGAAACTGTTCAAAAGTACAGCCAAGGACTAGTTGATGGTATTGAGAGACATGGTCAAACCTACGCAGACTAAAAATATACCGAATTATATTATTAAAAGCAACTAGCAATTTATGAAAAGAACGAGAATCAAGCTTAGCGTAAACCACTGAAGCATACTCTATGATGGGCAAAAGCAATGATTTGCTGATTTTCAGTTTGGTTTCAGTAGGTGTTAGGTATTAAATTTTCGAAGACCACCATATATGCGGCCAATAGAGGTATTAATATGATCGTTTGCTGAAATGGAACGATTGATTTTAAAACCAAGGCTTGTAACAACATTTTTAAGCTCAATTTGGAATCGAGATACGAACACAGGTGGAAGATTGGTTGTATCGAGTTTCGGTCTAGAGATGGCAATGATTTGGGATTTTGCTGGGTTAAGCGTTAGGCCATTACACAGAGTCCATTTGTAAATCTCTTCAAGATCTTCATTCATTCGGCAAGTTAAGTCCTCCAACAAGTTAAATGGTCGAGATAGATACATTTGGACATCATCTGCATAGAGATGCAACATAACATTTTTACAAGTTAATGGAAGGTCATTGATAAACATGCAGAAAAAAAGAGGACCTAAAATTGAACCCTGAAGAACGCCAGCAACCAATTCAATTGAATCCGATGAAATGTCACAAACCTCAACTCTTTGACTACGGTGTGTCAAGTAGTCTCCAATAAGTCGGACAGACCTTCTACTGAAACCAAAATATAAATTGAGCTTTTCACAGAGAATACTGTGATTGACTCGGTCAAATGCTTTTGTAAAGTCAAGCAAGCATAGTAGCGTTAACATACCTTGATCAAACTGGATTCTGATGTCGTCAAGTACTTTAACCATCGCCGTAGAGCAACTATGCTCTGCCCTAAAGCCTGACTGCACCGAAGATAATAAGTTTTGACTCCTTACATAGTTAGAGATCTGGTGCGATAAAACTTTTTCGAAGACTTTCGAAAGGCAAGGCAAAATACTTATGGGCCGAAAATCAGCACTGCTTAAAGGGTTGTTTTTTTTGGGTACGGGGATAACATTTGCACGTTTCCAACATTGAGCATATGAAGAGGTCGTGATGCAAAAATTTATAATATGGGTGAAGATAGATATGATTTGCGGTAAAATTAATTTAATAAAACGAATTGGAATTCCATCTTCACCGATAGAATTGGATTTTATAGAGAGAATGTTCAAGACCAATTCATTTTCAGTAACTACCTCAAAGTCAAATTCTGTGAAGGCTTCATAAAAAGCTAAGTTGTTAGGCCTAAAATTTGTTGTTTGGAAGTTATTGGCTACAAAACTAGTGTTTAGGTCATTTGGATTGGGATAATTGTGAACTTCTTCTTTTCTACCAATTCCAAACGTACGTAAGCTACTCCAGAACTTCTTAGAGGACTGATTAGGACTTAGTTTTGATTCAAAATATCTCTTTTTAGCTCTGCGGGTAACATACGTTGAGTGATTACGAGCTCGACAAAAGATCTCCCAGTTTAAACTTGTAGAGTTATTTTTCCATCTTGCATAGAGCTTGCGACGACTTTTGATTGAATTTAACACTTCATTAGTAAACCATGGACAGTTTTTGTTTCTTACTATGACAGTTTTCAAAGGGACATGTTTATGGTAAAGTTCAAGCAAACAATGCTGAAATAAATCGACTTTATCATCAACGTTGTACAAGCTATAACAACTATTCCATGGGCAATTATGAGCATCAACTTGCAAGTTATCAATGTTAACAGCCTTGAAGTCACGAAATTGAAATGAAGACAAAGTTAAGATGTTAGAAAAATCAATATTGTAGGTGCAAAAAAGTAAATCATGGTCAGAAATCCCTTCGATAGATAATTGGTCGATTAAAAGAACGTTTGACAAATCTGACACTATCATTAAGTCAAGAAGACTTGGGTTAGAATTAGGACCAAAACGAGTTGCATAGGAGTTGACTATAGATAAGCTAGAAGCTGCAATTTCATCTTTTAGTTCATTTGCTCTAATATCATTGAGAAAAAGATCTGAATCATAATCCCCACATAGAATTATGTTTTCATAGTTCGCCGATATTTCACGAACAATAGAAAAAAGAGGTTCAGGTGAATAACTACTACTCGGATTGTAAGCAACACTTAATATGCATTTGATGTTACCATTAGAAACCTCTAAAAGCAAAAACTCAATCCCAGTGTTATCAGATTTGGCAATGATTTTAGAACTCAGACTCTCTTTGCAGTAAATTGCAACCCCACCTCCAATAGTATTAGTGATTCTGTCGTTGCGAACCAATTTGTAATTGGGTAGTTGGTAAAAACATTCAAATATTTCGGGCTTGAACCATGTCTCTGTTATGCAAATAACATCAACTCCCGAAGAACCAAAAACATATTTAACAAAATCAAGTTTGTCTAAATTTAAACTTCGCGCATTCATACAACAAACCCTGAATCCATCACTAGCATTAGAAAGTATTTTCAACATTGACTTAGTACAAACATCACTACCACCAGACATGATAAAACAAATAGTATTATAGAACAACTACAAATGAAATAGAAAAATCAAAAGTAAAATATCTTTCAAACAGTAAAAAGAATTACATAAGTAAATAAAATAAATGAAAAATTAAGAAATGTAAAATACAAAAAAAGTTTTTATGTATATAAAAAACTAAATTTAAAAATGAAAAAAATGTTATAGGTACCAAAAATATAGCTTAGTTGAATTTATCATTATAATTAATGATCTGCTCCGGTTGACATCACAGGAAGAGTAGTAAGTGAGGAAAAAGTACTAGCATCAATCTTCGTTTCAATATCATCACTGCTTTTTTTAACATAGACAAAACCATTTTTTGTTCTCGCAGAAAATAGAAGACCTTCTCTACGCAGTTTAATTGCATGTCGCAACAAAGAACTATTTAGCGGTGTGAGGCTTTCGTTTATGTAGATGCGTTGTTCGTTTATTCTAGGATGTGTGCTGCTGGCATTGTCACAATCATTAAATAGCTGAGAATAAGTGAGTGTACCCATTGCATGAAAAGCAGAGAGTAGATTTTTTTTCTCAGCTTGAGAAGAAAGACGAATGAGCAGTGGTTTAGCATTGTTCCGGGTGCGGGTGTTAAGACGAAATGCATCAGAATGAGGAGAGAGCGCATGGTTAAGCTTGGCAGCTAGCTTTTTTGCAATTTCAATTGGACTGCATTCAAGATCATCAGGTAAACCACACACAATAACATCACTGAGACGCTGAACCCGCTGGTTGTTCTCCAATTCTTCTTTGAATTTGTTATTCTCTTTTTTTAGTTCAGTTAACTCATTCTCGCACTGAAACAAATAAAAAAAAAAAAAATAGGGTGGCGCAACAGAGCGAGGAGCCCCTGGGCCTAGCGCATTTCTCACAACCATGCCTCATGAAAGAATGGAGGGGGTTGTTTTCGATGTGGGCTTTGACGGACCTTTGAAGAAGAGCAGGAGGTTGCAGTGGTAGTTGTTAATGTGGTGGTGGTTGCAGCTTCGGTTTTTGTCATTGTAGGCAAAGAGAGATGAATAAAATAATTTTGTGCACAAGAATTTTTACTCTTCTGTCAATTTTTTTCGTTTTTATTTATTGTTTAAACTGTAGCTTCACGGTAAAATAAAACTAAATTTATGCAGAAACGTAAGTACATATGTAGTGACAAAATTTAATTCAATTGAAGTTGGTACTTATTAAGACGGATAGAAAATCAATTATAAAACTTTTAACGGAGCGGATCAGAAAAACACGTCTTACTTCGATGACATTCTCTCTCAGTGGATAAGAATAAACCGCCGATACCAGGAACAAATGCCTAAAATGCATCTGAGTTCTCGTATGCTCGTAGGCGCCTTTAAATCTCGTACGGCGGCCACTTTATCAGGGTCGGTACTAATTCCGTCTTTGCAGACGACATGCCCTAGGTAGGTACTTCAGGCTAGGTCGGCAAAAGTGTCACTTGCGGTGCGTAATCGTCGAACTACTTCACCCAAATGTTGAAGATGGTCGTCAAACGTTTTGCTGATGATGATTATGTCGTCTAAATATACCAATACATGCTCTTCCATGTCGTGTTCAAATATTTCGTCCATGTCCCTCTGGAATGTAGCTCCGGCCGAGTGCAATCCGCAAGGCATTACATTCCACTCAAACAAGCCTCGGCCTGGGACAGTGAATGCTGTATACGGCCGGCCTTCAACGCGATCTGCAAATAGCCTTGCTTGAGACCGATGGTTGATAGGTATCGGGTTCCAGGTAACTTGTCCAAAATTGACGAAATGTACGGTAGCGGGTAGGCATATTTATATGAAATTTCGTTGAGCTGGCGGAAGTCAACGCACACCCTCTATAAGGGCTTTTGGACGGACTGATTTTTCCTGTTGCTAACAAGTCGTCGATTTCCTCATTGATGATTTGCTGCATGGCGGGGTTGCGCGGATAGTAACGCTGTTTGAAAGGCTCAGAGTTCTTCAGGCGTATGACATGGGGTACTACGGTGGATATACCCTTTGTTTCGCTAAACCGAGGTAACTCTGCATCTAGAAACTCCTTTAGGCGTGCGGCCAGGTGTGGGTCTTGTCCTTCATTTGTACCTTGACTGCTCCCCAGTTCTTCAGTGAGCGCACATAAGATATCGGACGACCGGGGGCTTTTCCCTTTTCCACTGGAGATTTCTTGCTCTCCTAAAGTTAATTTACAAACTGCCTGACCTAAGAAATCCATTCCTAAAATGGCATCTTCCGCTAATTTTGGCATGTACAAAGCTTCACCCGTAATAGTTTGTCCATTGACGTGCAAGCTAATGTTGTAGTGCTCTGACGTTTGTGTCGAGTGGCCGTCAGCTAGCTCGATAGCGTGTGCCTGGTTCCGTGATGGGATACCTAACCGTCTGCATTCGTTTCTTAATTCCTTGCCGATAAAGGACCGGGTGGAGCCGGCGTTGTAAGTTCGGTCAGCGGTGGGTATCCGTATGAAGAGTCGTGGGTCATCTCTGACCGACATTCGTGCCACCGCGACTTGGTTCTGGTGGCAAGGGCAATTCTTCGTAAGCCGGCCATCCGTACCGCAAAAAGAACAGAACAACCGGAACGGTCGACGGCAATCCCTTTTCATGTGCCCCCTCTGTTTACACTGCCAACAGTGGGTGTTCCTGTCGTACTCAGCACTTGGAGTCGTTGATGTTTGGCCGTGCGGTAAAAGCGTGCGGTGAAAGCGTGCGGCCGGCGGTATTCTTGTACGGGGAACGGTGAAGGGGTTAGAACTCGGTGGGGCGGTGGCGTTGGCGCTAGGCCGGTCCTCTTTCTGGATGAACTCGAACTCGTCGGTTAACTCCATCAGTTCCTCCAAACTACGGAAATCCTTTCTTTTGATGTATAGGCGATACTCGGGTCGGAGGTTGTCATATATCCTGTCTAGGTGTTCTGCGGCCGTCATACGTGGATGTTGGCGGATCAAATACAAAAATGATCGGATGTAATCCTTAGCTTTCTCACGTAGGCCTTGGCGTTTCCGCAAAATCTCATCTTCTAATTTGACCTAGTAACGTGACGGAAGGAAGTA
This sequence comes from Melanostoma mellinum, assembly GCA_914767635.1. Lineage (NCBI taxonomy): Eukaryota > Metazoa > Arthropoda > Insecta > Diptera > Syrphidae > Melanostoma > Melanostoma mellinum. The sequence goes on from OU612060.1 coordinate 117,736,245, forward strand.
TCTGATGAAGGAGCGACGGAAGGCGTGCAGAACCCTTGAAGATGTCTGGGAGGGTACGCACCATCTGGTCAAGAGGGATTTCGTAGCACTGTGCGAGTTCTTCGATCCTCTCTAAAAATTCCAGAGGCTGGCCGGAAGAATCAAAGCGCAGACCCCACTTACGCACGACGTTCATCAACTCCGCTTCATAGCTCAACGGGAACCGTTGTTGGACATGGGGGTCGGACGGGCGTCTATGGGCTGTCCCATTGTCGGTTGGTAGGCTAGTCGGAGGAGCGGAAGTAGCGCGTTCGAAGTGCTGCTGCCGGTACACTAGTTGTGACGTGGACGGAGGAGATGGCATGTGGGCTGGTTGTAGTAGAGGTACTTGTAGGCTGGTCTGGTAAACGGACTGCTTGGCTTTGCGTACGTCCGTTAGATTGGTGTCTTCTTCTTCAGCGTCGTTCCGGGCCACGACTTTTTTCTCCCACTCCGTACATAAGTTTTGGGTGGATGTATGGGCTCGTAACTCTTTCAGGTGTTGACTTAACCGCTGGCGTAAGTTACGTTCGGTGCCGGTGGTATTCAATCCTCGCAGATTAAGTGTTTCGACGAGTTCCGGTTTCTTCAAGAAATAAATGAATCCCAGGTTCTCGTATGGGTTGAAGTCGTCCTCGGAATGGTCGGAGGTCTGGTCGGACATTGCGGGTGTGTTTTCACTATTTGCCATGTTGGACGGTGTTCGGTCGGCTGCGGTCGGTGGACGATGCGTCAGTTCCAGGTCACGGGCGGTCGGTGGTTGAACGTTTAGCAAGGTCCCTGCTCGGGCGCCAATTTGTAGGCTTCTTTGTTCCCAGCTGGGGCAGAACTCAGCGGGTCCAGGGCTTTGTCCCAAGGAAGCTTGAAAACTTGGGCAGCGACAGTCCAACTTCTAAATAACGAGGCGAGACCCGACAATTATGAATTACAATCCGATTTATTATTTCTTACTTTAAAAAGGAGACAAGAGATGGGTCTTTACAATAATTGATTTAATTGGGTTTGTTGGTTTTGTTTGTTTGGTCTTGTTTTGTAACGCAATAGGCGGCGCGGATCACGGTACAGGCTCGTCGGCCTGCACCGTGCGGGGTGTCTCGGGCGGAGGGCGTTTCTTCTTCGGTTAGAGTGCGGTGGGATGTTTACTTCGTTTTCTGCCGGCACGGGAGTGCGAGATTTCCAAGTAGATAATTTGACCGGGGCGGGCTAGGTATCAACTGCGCTCCTGAAATAAAGTAAAAATACTATAGTTAGGAACATCGTTCGCAAGAAGGAGCGACGCTTGAATGAACCATAGGGAGGGGGGGGGAGGAGTGGCTGTAATAAGACCACAGCGGAGGAATTAACCGACGGCCTCTTTTGGGAGGCTCCTTTTCGGATAATTCGAATTTTTGTTGCAAAAGTATTGCTTGGTCAACTTTAATAGTCTGAATGCTTTGAAGGTGCTTTGCAGGGCGAATTAACTGGCGGCATCTGGTAGGAAACACCTTTCCTTTTAATTCAAAAATGGGGTTTTTGTAAAGTTGACTGGCGGCCTCCGTTAAGAAGCTCCTTTCCAGCAAATTCACAAGGACGGTCGGAGAGCAGAGAAGATGAATATCGCAAATTGTAGTGGTATTGCCACAAACAGTTAATAGCTGACGATTCTTCTCTCCTTTTTCCACAAAATTTCACATCTATTATTGATTTTCCGGTAGAGAGTAAATGTGAGGTATATCAGGCAAAAAAAAAATTTTACATCTCATGGACCACGTACACGCTCGCCTCTCGTGTTTACCTTCCAAGGCCACTACATATACATACCATGGTGAGCCGCACCTAGGAGAAAATAAATTCGCCGGTCGATGGCAGCTTACCTGCCGCTGCTCGTTTGAATTTATTTTCATATGGAGCCACACTCATAAAGTGTGCAAACCGAATACTGTGTATGCGCACATGGTGGGCCCTCTACGGTCGCTGCCTTGATGTGTGTATTTCTATGTAGCTGCATACATTATTTCTTAGTGCCCGTATTACGTCTGGTGTTGCGTCGGGAAGATGGTGCAAATCGTAGGGTGATCTGTAGGTGGTTCGGCGGCGGTACAAAAGAAGGTGTGACGTGTCGTCACAATCTCAACGACAAATTTACAAGGATGATCTGGAACAATTGGCTGGATATGGAAGAATTTCAAAAAATCTACGGTCGTTAAACGCATTTATAGACGCCAATGGAGTCTTACGAGTCGGAGGTCGTTTGCAGAATTCTCTTCTCTCATAGAATGCCCAACACCCACTGCTTCTCCAAGGAACTCATCATTTTACTAAGCTGGTAGTGCAAAACGCCCACAAATACACATTACATGGCGGAATACAGCAGATGATGGCGTTCATAAGAGAGAGGTTCTGGATAGAACAGATCCGTAGGGGTGTCAAGTTCCAGATACACGTTATATATATATAGATATACGTTAGAGTAACAATTAATTGATCTGTGATATTAGACTTAAGTTCTGCTGTCCAATAAGTGTTAATTTATTAATGTGTTGTTCACTTCATGTTAAATTATTTTAATTTATTTGAATTCAAAGTAACCAAATTTAAACAAAAAATTTTAAATATCAAAAAAAATAAATATAAACCCCTGAAGAAGCTGGAAAGCAACTGGCGAAACGTAGGGAAAAATATGAATTTTTAAATATTTTTATTAATTAATTGCATCAATAATAAACTGATCATTAAAGCTGTACGAAAGTACAATGTTCAAATCAATGACTAATGTAAATAAAAAACATAGCATTTTGTCACTTTGACCTCTGGTTTATATACAAGAAAAAAACATACTGAATTATAACGATTTGCAAAGTGGACGTGTTTTCATTTTTTTCTTAAGAAAGTTTTCTAAGAGTAGTTTTTTTTCCCTAGTTTTTTTTAGAAGAAATAAAACCTAGTCAGAACATTTGGTCCTTCGAGCCGGAATCTGTGCACTGCAACAACGCATACACAATATTATTTAATAGTAATCATGCTGAAGCAATGCACATATTATTAAATAAACAAATTATAGGCAAGAAGAAATAAAACCTAGTCAGAACATTTGGTCCTTTCGATCCGTTTTTTTTTTTTTTCAAAAACAATTATTAACCTTGTTATACAGTGTGTGTGTGAAAAAACTAAGACTAAAACTTAAAACAATAGAGTGTGTACTACTAGTTAGTTGAAAAATATACATATATATATATATACATACGAAAGTGCTTTTTATAAAATCATTTTAGTGATTAATAACGAACTTTTGTAAATTAAATCCGATTTCGCGTTTACATAAACCGAAACAACATCGCGTCGCGCAACAAATATAATATTCAAGAAGACACAGGAACTGACGGCGGCTGCAGCTGATTGTATAAGTGAGTTTGCACAGATTTTTTTCAATTTGTTGTATTCTGAAAAACAAATATATATTGGTTTAAAATGACATACAAATATGGGGAACTTCAAAGTGGTTTACTTACGACCATTAAAAGAGATTTTACAAACTTTAAAAAATCCCCAAAAGAGCGCCTGACCCGCTCGTATGTGGCAGCAAGGCTGACAAAGTTGGAGGAAGATGTCGCCACATCAAAAGTCTACAACGAGGCTATCATCGGTGGTAAACATCTGGAATCAACTATGAAAAAGGAAGATCTTTTAGAGGTTTACAACCAAATTATGGACATTACCTTTGAGTACCGTGTGGAACTAATGGAGGCTCTAGAAAAGCACAAACCTGTGCCCACAGGGGACGTCAAGGAATCATCTTTGGACGCAACGTCGCAACAGTCGTCATCTCGGTCGGAGATACGGCTCCCCCGCATTGACTTGCCCAAATTTGATGGTGCTTATACCAGCTGGCGAGCATTCCACGACCGTTTTTGTGCGTTGGTGCACAACAACAGCAGTCTGGCCGATATAGATAAGCTGCACTTCCTGCATTCATGTTTGGTTGGTGACGCCGAGCGTTTCCTGCAGAATTTGTCGGTCGAGGCGGCAAGTTATGAAAAGGCGTGGGAGTTGTTGAATGATCGTTACGATCACAAACGCATCCTGGTATATTTACAGATGCAGGCTTTGTTTGGGCAGTCTCCTATGGCCCGGGAAACTGCGACTGGTTTGAAGGAGTTGTTGTTTACAACACGGGAGTGTATGTCGGCGCTGGAAAACATGGACGTTCCGGTCGATCAGTGGGACACGGTGCTTATTTGGTTTCTGCAACCGAAGTTGCCGTCATCTACGCAGAAGCTGTGGGAAGAAAAGATAGGAAACAGGAAGGATTTACCGAAATTCGTCGAGTTTGCGGACTTCTTGGACATTCGTTTCCGTACTTTGGAAGTTGTTGACCAGCAGGAGATGTGCTCCGCGTCAAAAACGAAAGCTGAGACACACGCCAACAACCGTTCTCGCTTTCAGAGCACCAAAGTGATGTTTGCGACGCCAGCAGCTAGGCCAACAGTTAAGCCAGCCAGTAGGCAAGTAGGTAGGCCAGCAGTTCGGTCAACCTTTAACAGAGAGTCGGGAGTGTGCAGTTTATGCAATCAGCAGCAACATTCCATAAGGAAGTGTCAGCGGTTCCTGAACATGGACACATCGGAAAGGAAGCAGACTGCTCGACGCCTGAGAGTTTGCGACAACTGCCTTTCTTTAGGGCATTTTGCGCCGGATTGCCCCTCACCTGGATGCTGTTACTTTTGCCAACAGCGTCACCACACGCTTTTGCATGTTAACGTGGCCCAACATCCAGCTGTGCGTGCAAATATGGTCAACAACACGAGGTCAACAACAACTTCAAGAGGTAACAATGCAGTTTCCACATCTTTTAACGCAAACGCGCTGGAGTTTGAACCGAGAGAAGTGCAACAAGCTTCTACAAGTGGTCAAGTTTTCAATTACCACACGTCGCATGGTAGCAGAACACACCAGGTGCTTTTAGCGACAGCAATTGTGAAGGTGCGAGCAGCCGATGGTCGTCAACACCATCTCCGAGCCTTGATCGACCCAGGATCGGAAGCATGCTTCATCACTGAAGATGCAGCACAACAATTGCAGCTGAAAAAGCGACGTACCTTTGTCGAGGTGTCAGGGTTAGGGTTAGTCAGCAGTGGCACAACGCAAACATGCGTGGATATTGAGCTTGCGTCATGCAACTCAACTTATGAAGGTGCGGTGCGGGCACTGGTTTTCAAGTCGCTGACTGGCCATCTCCCGGCCCAACAAATGATACCTGACAAATGGCAACACCTTAAAGGGTTAACGTTGGCAGATCCAAATCTCCACGTTCCTGGACCTATTAATTTACTTCTCGGCAGCGAAGTATATGCTGATATACTCCTTCCAGAAGTGAGAAGACCTGCAGATGGAGTCGGACCAACCGCTCAGAAGACGCAGTTAGGGTGGATTGTGTTAGGGAAAGTTCAAGCGGAACATCCCCGGCAAATACGCAGTTTTGTGCAGACTGCTGATCTGAATTCTCAGCTGCAGAGATTCTGGGAGATGGAAGAATTGCCGTTCCAGACACATGAAACTGAGGAGAACATCGCATGCGACGCGCATTTCGATGAACACACGAGACGCCTTCCTGACGGGCGTTATGAAGTGAAGCTGCCGTTCAAAGGTGGATGTCTTCCAGCGATGGGACCCAGCAAGCAGAGCGCGGTCCGACGATTCCTGCACTTGGAGAAGAGGCTGGAGGCAAACCCAACTCTTCGGGCAGATTATGCCAAATGCATACAGGAATATGCAACCCTGAAGCATATGGAAGAAATTCACGTCGGCGACTCGGTGTTGGCAACCCCATACCACTATTTTTTGCCTCACCATGCAGTTTTCAAGGAATCGAGTTCCACCACGAAACTGAGGGTCGTGTTCGACGCAACAGCGAAGACTTTGGATGGAAGTTCGCTCAATGATCGACTTTTGGTGGGCCCAAAATTACAGTCGAGCATTATTGATCTGGTTCTTCGATGGCGAACCCACAGAATCACGTTTACGGCTGATATCGAGAAGATGTATAGACAGGTGTTAGTGGATATTCCGGATACTTACTATCAGTTGATCCTGTGGAGAAACGATCGTTCATCTCCAATCAAAATGTATCGGCTTAAAACGGTAACGTTTGGCACAGCAAGTGCACCATATCTTGCCATAAAAATTCTGAAGCGTGTAGCTGAGGATGAAGAATCAAACTTGCCGGAGGGTGCGAAGGTTGTCCGAGAGGATATGTATGTGGACGATCTCATCAGTGGTGCCGATACTGTGGAAGAAGCACGAACAAAACGCGACCAAGCGAATCAACTTCTGGCGTCCGCGGGCTTCAATTTAAGAAAATGGACAAGCAACGTGAAGGAACTCGTTGAAGACATACCTGTAGCAGATCGAGAGTTGGATTTTGAGGTGCCGTTCAACATGTCAAATCATGTCAAAACCCTTGGCATAAAATGGTTCCCGGTAGACGACTACTTTTCTTACCAAAATGTGCAGCAGTCATCAGCAGCCACAACAAAAAGGTCAATGTTGTCCACCATAGCCAAACTGTTCGACCCACTTGGCTGGATATCACCCTGCGTCATCACGGCAAAATTAATGATGCAGCGGCTTTGGGAACTTAGTTGTGATTGGGATGATCCGGTTCCAGCTACACTGAAAAAGGATTGGGATGCTTTTCATGGAGAACTTCCGATGATTGAGACACTTCGAATACCACGCTGGACCTATATCAGCAAGACCAACAAGGATATAGAATTACATGGATTCTGTGACGCGTCTATGAAAGCATACGGTGCCGTAGTATACGTTCGTGTACTGGACAGTGATGGGAATATCCATGTTAATTTGCTCCTGGCAAAGACGAAGGTAGCTCCAAGTCAACGTACGATCACGCTTCCACGTTTGGAACTTTGCGGAGCAGTAGTGTTAGCGCAGTTGATGCAGTATACGAAGGACGTTTTGGCTGTTCCCGACATCAAAATGTTCACATGGACCGACTCAACCATCGCGCTCGCGTGGATACGAGCCACTCCCGCTAAATGGACTACGTTCGTGGCCAACAGAGTATCCGAAATTCAGCGGTTAGTGGGGATCGATTGCTGGGGACATGTCGCAACGCTTCATAACCCAGCCGATCTGGCGTCTAGAGGAGTGTATCCTGCAGAACTAACGTCATTGCAAAATTGGTGGATTGGGCCTGATTTTTTACGCAGTCAATGGGCTTTCGATGTTCCGCATCAACCTGTTGACATCGAAACTGACGAGGAACGACGTACGGTCAAGGCACTAAGTGCTCAAGTCAATCAGGATGATCGCATACTTCAAACCATCTGCGACTGTTCGAATTTGTTGAAGGTGATTCGAGTTATCGCCACATGTTGTCGTTTCGCAACAAAATGTCGACGAAAAGCAATTTCTGATGGCCCATTTACTCCAAACGAACTGGAAGCAGCGCGTATCATCGCCGTAAAGGCCGCACAGAAAGAGATGTTTAAAGCAGAGCTTCAACAAATTTTGGAAACCTCGAAGATACCTAAGTCACTCAAGACTTTGAACGCATTCGTTGATGCGGAAGGACTTTTGAGAGTTGGAGGACGCTTGGAGAATTCTCTCCTCCCCTACGACGCGCAACATCCAATACTACTTCGAAATAGTCACCATTTTACGAACCTGATTGTCAGAGATGCTCATATGAACACGTTGCATGGCGGCATCCAACAGATGATAAGTTACATCCGCCAAAAATATTGGATTGGCCAGATACGACGAAGCGTGAAGTATCAGCTTCATAGATGCACTTCTTGCTACCGGCAAAAGGCATCGGAAATGCAGCAGTTGATGGCGAATCTACCTGCACCTAGAGTTCAGATGTCACGACCGTTCAGTCATACTGGAGTTGACTACGCAGGACCCATCGAAATAAAAAGCTGGAAAGCTCGCGGAGCTAAAATACTAAAAGGGTATTTTGCAGTGTTTATCTGTTTGGCAACTAAGGCCATTCACTTGGAAGTCGTGTCTGACCTGACAACCCAAGCCTTTTTAGCAGCATTTCGGCGGTTTACGGCCAGGAGAGGTAGCTGCAAACAAATCTACAGCGATTGTGGAACAAATTTCGTCGGCGCTAATAACGAATTAGCCAAAATGTTGAAGGACGCGAAGCACGATTGGAAGGAGATTGCCGAAAACCTTGCAAATCATGGTACAAATTGGCACTTTATTCCCCCAGCTTCTCCACACTTTGGTGGATTATGGGAAGCGGGAGTGAAATCGGTGAAATACCATTTGAAGCGAGTTGTTGGAACCGAAAGGCTGACTTTTGAGGAGCTCACAACGCTTCTAACTCAGGTAGAAGCGTGCTTGAATTCGAGACCCTTATGCCCGCTCTCCGACAGCTTAGATGATTTGGATGCGCTAACACCCGCGCATTTTCTCGTAGGCGAATCTTTGCACGCGGTGCCACAAGGCGAACTCAACAACAACATCACTTACATCGACCGATGGAAAAGAGTACAAGCGCTGGCGGAAGGGTTTTGGAAAAAGTGGAGTTCCGAATACCTGGCACGGTTGCAGCAACGTCCGAAATGGATTTAAGTTCAAGAAGCTCCCAAAATAGGAGACCTAGTGTTGCTCAAGGATGAGCGACTTGCACCGACTTACTGGAGTCTTGCCCGAATCGAGAACACTCACGCGGGAACGGATGGTCTTATACGCGTTGTCACGGTCAAGACACAAAACGGAAACTTCAAACGACCCATCGCGAAAATCTGTTATTTACCGTCCAACAAACACCAAGAGCAATCGGCATTAATATAAAAATTAATTCCTAAAACATAAACTGGTATCCGAAACATTTCAAAGGTATGCTGTTTTCAAAACGCGGAACTTGAGTAACGAAGTAAATCAACACATTTTTTCATGCAATTCGTCATTCTACACAGCAATCAACCCATCTGTACAAAACACATTATCGATCAAAACACCAATCAACACATCTATACAAAAAATAAAAGTTACACCAAATCATCAACGAACTCATCTCATCAATCAACACATCGTTAAAAATATGCAAAGCTGCTCAAACCATCAAAACACATTCTTAAAAACACATCTTTAAAACCACCTGAAAAGCTGTTCAAGAAATAATAAATCAAACAAGAACTTTTAAAAAATCATCTTTATTGAAAGACATAACAATCTACAAAATTGCACGAAAGGCAATCAAGCAGTTCATCTGTAATACTGTGCTGCAACAACGCACACACAAAATCAAACTTATATTCTAAAGGAACTAAACACAACTTATTCCTAAACACTTAAGCTTTACATCGAGTGCTTAAAATATAACTTATTCTAAAAACTTAATCTATAACACAAATCAAACACATCATTTGTTAAATCATCTTTACATGACGTTCAAAAGGAACATCCTAAACAGAGCCGAGAGACATCGCACGTCGAAAGTCGATTTCCCGTCGGCAAAACAAAACAACAAAAAATCGTCGTCGACAAGACACATTTTGGTAAAAAAAAAAAAAAAAAATATCTATGCACTGCAACAAACGCATGCACAATGAAAATTGATATTAAAAACCGCTTATAATTTAACAAATAAACAAATTATCGCAAACACAAAATGCACTTGCCATTTTTAAACACAAAAAAAATATAGAACACGATCCACATCACATAGCAAATCAAAAACACGAAATGTCAATGCCATCGGCAAATGCATTTGACTATTTCTGTACACAGGTCTGATTAATTTAAGACCAAATATACAGTCCACTGAAGTGAAATTAATAAGACACTTAATAATTTTCAATCACTTAAACACACCTAAAACTTAATAAAATTCATAAAATTCGCGAAAACATTTCCGAATTAAAACCGCGATTTGTTTACAATCGAAATGTAAACAAAATTCTAGTCGAAAATCGAACTTTTCCGACTAGAAAAGGATGGCACTCGGCCACGATAAATTTGCCTTTGCCTAACAAGTACATTAAGTACATACATACACACACGACATATATGCAAGTACTTTCGATTTCGTACACGCGAACCCACCCCGAAATCCGCGGAATTAAATGTAAACCTTGCACAACGCCACACACACACACACACATGTACACGCAGAACAAATAAGCTATTAAAATTTAATTTATATTAAACAAATACGACATACACGAGATCAATCACAAATAACAAACATACTACAAATACACAATATTCTAATAAAATTTAATAAAATATGTCAAAAAAAAAAAATTAAATTAAAACAAGAAACTCATCTGGAATGGGTGGACATGGCATCCATTGACCATAAACCAATACAAAATTTGCGGGAAATTCTTCGCAATAATTAATCCCACGCAGCAGCCTCATCAACCCAGCGGAACCACGAACACATTTAATTGTTTTTTAAACCTAAACACACTTATTGGTACACTTTTTTTGATAAAAACAACACGAATTAAATTACTAAAGATCGCATGCCGGCACCATGCTTCTTCACACCGTCAATACAAATTGCAATTGAAGTAATTTACAACAAGGAAGAATGAAACAAACGATGAATGGATATACAATACAACTTACGCAAGGCAACGTACACTACCGATGCAGTAAGCAGTACACACGCCTAAGTGAAAGGCAACAATTTCTTAGTAATATCTGTTGTACCATTCTATCGTGTTGTCCATTTATGTTTTTTTTTTATTAAATGTACTAATCGCTTTTCTGTTTCGTTGCATGTATGCATGAGTAAGAGGAGTACCACCGTTGATTTATCCCAATTGAAGAATGCAGTCAACTGTCAAAGACCATCGAATTCGAAAGAATCAACTGCACAATGTCGGTACAACAGTGCGAAGCGTGAACAGGGTGCACCATAAGTAGATGGATATTTCGAATTGTTGGAGGCGGGAGAATGTACGAAAGTACAATGTTCTTTTAACTTAAATTAAAGAATATGAATTTGAATTGGAAATATAAAAATACTAAATTAATTAATCGAACAATACTTAGATTTCAAATAGAATCCACAAATATTTAAATGTCAAATCAATGACTAATGTAAATAAAAAACATAGCATTTTGTCACTTTGACCTCTGGTTTATATACAAGAAAAAAACATACTGAATTATAACGATTTGCAAAGTGGACGTGTTTTCATTTTTTTCTTAAGAAAGTTTTCTAAGAGTAGTTTTTTTTCCCTAGTTTTTTTTAGAAGAAATAAAACCTAGTCAGAACAAAAGCCCTAACATCATTTCAAAGATAACTTATACATGATCAAACATTTAAACAATAATCAAAATACAAAATTGAACAAAATACTCATCAGTATAATATGTTGGTATAGGCACACATATATATATTCATATCCAGCCATCATCCCTCGTCGAAACATCTCTGAAACTTTTATAGTGCGGGACGCACTTATCCCTTGCAAAAAAAACACCAAGTTAATAAAAAAAGCAACACGCAATTTACAAAATAAACATTACACAAAACTCACTAGCAAAAAATTCGCGAATAAAATTTACGCATACCATATTAGCATGCCGGCACCATGCTCGCGAAAACGAATTTACATATTAAAATGAACAACAAGTACAAGTACTACTCTTACGCATCGGAATGTACAACATACGTAAGAATGAAACATACAAATGAATGAAAACTCCTGGCAGGCAAAGGCAGCGATGTATACAACATATACAATATACACGTCAAAATGAGAGGCAACATTTTTAACTTTCTGTTTGGGGTCTCTTGTACTATTCTGTTGTGTTGTCCATTTATGTTTTAATTGAATGTACTAATCTCTCTTCTTCTCTTTGCATGTATATATGAGAAAGAAGAGTACCACCATACTACCATCAGTCCATATTTATACCAATTACGTATTTCACCTAAATGTCAAAGGCTGTGGAGAAGTAGCTAAACGTCGTCGTTGGTACTACAGTGCAGACTTTTGGACAGGGTGCACCATAAGCAGATGGAGTTTTCGAATTTTTTGGAGGCGGGAGAATGTTTGGAACTGGATGGGAAGAATTAGAACTCAAATATACAATACTAAAACATACGTTCCACAAATTGTAAACGTAAACAAAAACATAGAATGTTTATGAAAAATTAATGTACTTAATGTAACTAAAGTCTGTAGGAAACGACATCAATAATTTTTTTTGCCGTTGTATTTTTTTTTAAATGAAAAATTTAAATCCAACAGTCGATACAGTTTGAGGATATCTGGTAGAGCCTTAGTAGGAACACAAACCTTTTTATACCATTTCTGTCAGTCAAATGTTTATCAACATTTGTGCAGCTGTAGGTACGGATGATGATGGTGAGGAAGTTCTCTTCTGTGGTGAACTCTGGTTTTTTTTAAAGATCGATATATGGCTGACAACATCCATTTGCCTAACCGGAAAATGGAAGAGAGAATGTAAGAGAGCAAAAGCAAAAATTGGTACCATCTTATGTTATTTTTTTTGAACAAAGAGCAAACCCAAGCCGCACTCACACAAATCTGACAGTGTTTCCGGGAGGTTTTTTCTGGGGTGTTTTTAACCAAAAGACGAAACTTTTGTCACACCTATTTTTGAAAAAAATCAAAATGATTTTTAAAATAAACTTCTAAGTTTTCTGGTTAAAAATACGGCCAGAAATAATGCTTCCGGAATCACCTCTCACGCCGTATCGAGGAAAGGCTCTCGCGAATTTTCGAAGATGTTCAGCGTTGCCAGTCAGGTATAAAAGCCCGTGGTATGCGAGAACTCGGCCCTTTTTTCTTTTTGACCTAGTCAGGTTCGGACGAGTTAATTTGGAGTTGAACTCGGGAGATTTTGCAAATTGTGCAAATTGTTAGTTCGGTTTTTTTTCCCCTAATTTTTTTTTTTGTCCGCCATTTTAATTTAATTAAAAAAAAAGAAAACGAAATAAAACGAAACATGAAGCGACAAACCAGAAAAAAAAGAAACAAAAAACGCAAATCTAAAATCGAGACAAGTTCATCGAGAAACCATTAAAAACCTCCCCAAATCAAATCCCCCATCACGTGCTATTCTGAGTAAAAAAAAAAAAAATAAACGAATTCGTACGAATACGGAATAGAAAAGTGAAATGAACTAAACTAAAACAAACGCGTTGCCGCGGTCCCTAAAAGAAAAGGAAAAAAAAAGAAAAAAAAACCCAAACTACAACGATACGTGCACGCTTTTGAACTCACGTGAGGCTCCAAAAAAAAAAATAAGTTCCGCGAAGACAGAACCAAAAGATAAACGTAGAAAAACTATCAAGAAAAAAGGTTATATCAAAAAAAAAAAAAAAAAACCTCCATAACAAATCGAAAAAAAAAATAATAGAAAACTCGAAAATCCACACGTCGAGTATGCTAAATTGACGAAGTGCCCCATCGCGAAACCCCCCCAATGATCATACGTTTACCTGGCGTCAAATTTATCCGTGAGAAATCACACAGACGAGATCTTCCCAACAACCCGATGTGTCCCACATCCCAGCTCCCCTACCACCCGCTACCTGTGTCGTTTGATCAACACGTCATCCACTTCATCGAGTACCACCAGCCTCAACATCATCATCTGTATCAATTAGTTCGTGCTTTTAATTAAATACCTGAGTTAATTCATTAGGAATTATAGACACTTTTTTTGTTTCATTTTGTTCATTCTTCTTCCCTATTCACCACAAGGAAATTTAATATCCCTAAAGTATTTTACCAGTGTAAAAAAAAGGTTGTATCGAAATATCTACCGGCTACTGTGTGTATGTGAAACCAAGTTGTAGTGAGTTACTTTTTTTTTTCTATTCCGAAATTTACAATCTAGATGCAAAAGTACTATCATCAACCTATGAAGCGGTGCACCCCCTCACAGGAAGAAATCAAGTCGTGGTAAGTTTTGTTTATAAACAAGATATATTTGATAGAAAAATACAAAAAAAAAGTAAGAACATTTTACTGTACCTAGTAAATAAATTTACACTCACACTAATATGACGAGAGAGTTTTGTCTCCCATTTGCCGATTATTAATTGAACGTAAAAGTATTGCCTGGTTTGATCTGGACCTAGGCATTTGTTTTATTTTCCTATGTGAGTACGGTGGTGAAAAAGGAATAATCATTAATTTTGTTTTACATTTCATTTGTAATAATCTGTTTTTAGTAATGTTAGTGATAAAGGTTGACCCTGAAAATTATAAAAATTTAAAGAAAAAAAAAAAAAGGGAAATATATATGGGGTATTCCATACCAAATCGACCACTTTTGAACCCGACCCCTTTAGATTTTGCTGAAACTTTACCATTCTTTTCTACCCTTTGAAAAACATTTTTGAGAATTTTTTCAAATTTTTTTGTCCAATCTCAAAAAAGTTATGAATTTTTCAAAAAAATTGCTTTCTTATTGTCAAACAGCCATAACTTTTTTAAAAATTGACTTTTGGGAACATTTTTTTTTTTTAAATTGTTTTTGTTTGAATGAACTTTTCGAAAAAATACACGAAAAAAATTTAGCATGATCAATTATATAAAATAATCGGTTTTTTTGAGTAAAATCGTCATTTTTTTGAAGTTCGCCATATTTTATTTTCTTCATTTTTTTTTCTCAAAAAAACTTCAATAAATTTGACAACTATTTTCACCAATTTCGGAGTGGGCCGACTTTTTTTAATATTTTTTTTATTTATTTAAAAAAAATCAAAATTGAAAATAAAATTTTTTTTCGTAAACTTTACTCGGCACTAGTACGATAACTTTGGCGACAAAAAATAATAACGGTTTTTGGTGGAAGGGTTCAATACAATCATTTTTTACTACAGGAGGGAGGTCTATCTCCCCCCGCTTAGGTGGTAGGGGCAATTTTATAAAAATTGACTTCAAAAAATATTGTTAAGGAACAGGAACATTTACAGATACAAATTATACTTTTTATGAAAGCCAGAAATCTGCACTTTATAATAAATTTTAAATGAAGTGGTTTCAATTTATAGTTTTTGAAATAACTAACTTCAAAGTCAAAATTTACGAACAAAAGTAAAAAAATCACTTTGAGTATTATGTTCCTCATGATTACAAATGAAAATAAAAAAATATGGATGTAGTAAGTTGCTTCAATAAATTTTTCATCAAACGCTGCAAACTACTTTTTTCTATGTCTTGTAGTTTTTGAGATAATTGAAAAATAGTAAAACTATTTCTTCTAAAACTATTATTATAAAAGTTTCTTTTAAGATTAGAGACTCCTTTAGTTTTAAAGAAGAAATATACTTTTACTATTTTTCAATTATCTCAAAAACTATGAGACATAGAAAAAAGTAGTTTACAGCGTTTGATAAAAAAATTATAAAAGCAATTAACTACATCTATATTTTTTTATTTTCATTTGTAATCATGAGGAACATAATACTCAAAGTGATTTTTTTACTTTTTTCGTAAATTTTGACTTTGAAGCTAGTTATTTCAAAAACTATAAATTGAAACCACTTCATTTAAAATTTGTTATAAAGTGCAGATTTCTGGCTTTCATAAAAAGTATAATTCGTATCTGTAAATGTTCCTGTTCTTTCACAATATTTTTTGAAGTCAATTTTTATAAAATTGCCCCTACCGCCTAAGCGGGGGGAGATAGACCTCCCTCCTGTAGTAAAAAATGATTGTATTGAACCCTTCCACCAAAAATTGTTATTATTTTTTGTCGCCAAATTTATCGTACTAGTGCCGAGTAAAGTTTACGAAAAAAAATTTTATTTTCAATTTTGATTTTTTTTAAATAAATAAAAAAAATATTAAAAAAAGTCGGCCCACTCCGAAATTGGTGAAAATAGTTGTCAAATTGATTGAAGTTTTTTTGAGAAAAAAAATGAAGAAAATAAAATATGGCGAACTTCAAAAAAATGACGATTTTACTCAAAAAAACCGATTATTTTATATAATTGATCATGCTAAATTTTTTTCGTGTATTTTTTCGAAAAGTTCATTCAAAAAAAAAACAATTTAAAAAAAAAAAATGTTCCCAAAAGCCAATTTTTAAAAAAGTTATGGCTGTTTGAAAATATGAAAGCCATTTTTTTGAAAAATTCATAACTTTTTTGAGATTGAAAAAATTCTCAAAAATGTTTTTTAAAGGGTAGAAAAGAATGGTAAAGTTTCAGCAAAATCTAAAGGGGTCGGGTTCAAAGTGGTCGATTTGGTATGGAATACCCCATATACATATATCAGAACCAAGAGACAAAATTTAAGACCAAATATATTTCAAGATTGGCTTTAGTAATAATGAAATATTTCCTCAACTTTTGAATTTCAATTAGAATTTTGAAAAACGCTTAAGCTATTTCAAGTAGATATTATCGATTGTTGGATTAAATTTTTTTCTAGGACATATCTTTATTGAATTTTTTTGAATTTTTGTTAGATATAGTTTCGCAATAAAACTTATGTTTCCGATGGTGATACAAGGAAAATTTGAATTCTTTTTTTCTTAATATATTCTTTGGCGGAGAATCAAGATCGTGTATTTCTGCGGGAAGTCATTTCTTTTCCGGAAATTTCAGGTTTTTTTATGGATATGCTTAGGAATATGAGCTTGTGCTAAGTGAGAATAAAGGTGGATGTGGCGATGGAACCATGAAAATGGAAAAGTGAGCGGCGTTCTAAAATCCATGTAAGATTTTAGCAACATCGTCCACCAAAATAGGGGCTGTTATAAAAATTAGAGGACATAACAGCCAAGGTCGTATCATTGTGATATGTGGGTGGGATATTCCCTCTGAGAGCCAATACTACCTGGTGCTCTCCTCTCTTGGAAATTCTGGACGTAAAATGGCAGGTTTAATTTTTATTTAAGACGTACTCGGCTCCTGTGTTTTTTTGAACCCGAATTTTTATTTTTAATCTCTTCCGGCATGTAAATACGTAACGACCGTTCAGTTTTACGTTGGCAAGAACCCCCCCCCCCCCCCCATCCGACGAGCTAGGACGTGCATAAGCTAGCATGCCAAGCCTTCGTAAACTGAACACCCTTTCTCTCCGGCTGCCAGGATCCGCCGACTGTACCTATAAGCAGGCGGTTGTAACGGTGGTAACGGAGAGAGAGGTTTAGGGCTCTCTGGTATACTCGTTTGAATCGGTTGCTTTGTGTTTTTTTGGTTCATGGTTATAGCCCCTCACCTGAAAGTGAGACAAGTGAAACATTATGCCGAGAGTCCTTGCCGACAACACCTCGGTTCCGTTATAAGTCATATGACTAAAAGTTGAGAAGAGAAATGAAATACAACCAATTTGCAAGTTAACAAGTGAAGTTGTGTGTTTTATTTAAGAATAGTTTTTTCCTAGTTTTTATTCAATATAGAAATAACACCTAGTCGGAACACACTGGCACCAATTAACTTTCACATAAAGTATTTTTTTAAAAGAATTAACCGTCTATGGCTATAGCATATATGTATGTAGTAAACTACAAGCAACATTCCGTTTGACCCGTCATAATTCTCAAACCATTTATTATTTTAGCTTTTCACGCATTGTAGAGTGTCGTTTGTCGTCACCCTCCGTTCTTTCAATCCAAAACAATCAAACTTGCCTATCTACCACTTTTTGTTCAAGCTAATGGGATATCGCTAATGCAGTGAAACGTTTCAAGTAGCGCGCGAATTTTATTCTTTTTACTCCTCCGGGATAAAAAAAAATATAGAAAGAGAAAAACTTGGTTCCAGTTTTAGATTAATTTTATTTAAATTGATCTACACTTAAAGAACTCCAAAGACTACTACACAAGACTGAAACACAAAACTAGACTAAAAGACTTAATTCTAAGAAACCTCTTTTATATCAAAAAGATATGCATAAGCAGCAACTCTACTTATACATACATATGGAGCTCTTGCATAGATTCATATCGTCATCTTTGGTGACGATACAATGATGTTCTTTGTTTACTTTACATTAATTTTTTATGACATCCCTCTTGGTGTCGATTGATTTGGTTTAGAAATGGAAAGTGCATTTCTTTGTTTCAGATTTTATAACATTTCTTTGTTTAAGATTTTATGACATTAATTTGTTTAGGATTTTATGACATTTGTTAATTAGTTTAAGTTTACTTAAGCAAATATGCTTGGTACTTCTTTGTTAATTGAATTGGGATCAGTTCTATAACTCTTCCCCCCTTTGATTTTTGTTTCTCCTGGAACAATTTCTTATATAGGATTACAACAATGGTACAAATTATTACAATTAGAAATCCGTTAATACCAAAATGAATGTGTGATTCTTGAGAGACTTTTTCTATTATTTTATTAATATTATCAATTTTCGCCAAATTATAATCTTCGACTTTTAGATCCATATTAGTCAAGTTAAATGTGTCTTCAATATAGATATTAATTGGCTGGTTAACAATTGGGATTTTGTTAACATAAGCTGTATCTTCTATTTGAATGTTACAATTTTCGAAATGAATTAAAACATTTCTTTTGATTTGAATTGTTTTTCTCTCATCACAAGAATTGTTCATTTTATAATTACTATTTTTGACAATTAACGTTCCTTTTTTTAGTTCCGTTACAAAATTTACATCTTCTGCGGTTAATAGGCTATCCGTCATTATCTGTAGTTTACTTGCTAGTACTATTCTTTGAATTTTTTCAATAATATACTTTATCTTATTTATTCTTCTGGCATATTGCAGGAAATTGATTTTTTTCTCTATTAATTTTAACTCTTTTGAAAGACCAGCTGTGTTATTTATTTTCACCTCAATTAAGTTTTTTACTGTTTCTATTTCTATTTGAAGTCTGCTATTTATATTCACTTGTTTATTATTGTTCATTATGAATCTATGGCAGTTTAGGCTAAGAGCTTCCAATTTTTCTTCTATTTCTATTATGTCTTCATCATCATAGTTCCGAATAGAAAGTTTAAAAATCTACCACCAATGTCAATTAAACTTCTTGTTTTCCTAGAATAGTTCTTATGATATACTTTTTATACTTTTTAGTTCTTTTTGAACAAGGAGTAGTTCACTATCTATTTCCACTGTTAATCTTAAATTATCAGGGGATTTCACTACACAATTCTTATGTTGTGACCACTGTGTTTTTGTGTTTAAAAGAAGTTCATTAATTTCCGTTAAATTAATCACATGTAAGATTGAATGGAATTTGTTGACTATTTTAACTTCATCAAATTTTATTATGGCGTAACCGTTATTGTTCACTATTTCTTCAATTATTATTTTTCCGTTTACTAGGCATACAAGATCCACGAATAACACTATTGAACTTTTCATATTTTCGCGTCTTATTCGTTCTACGTTTAAATCTAAACTGATTTTTTTTCTATCAGCCTATGTTTGAATCTGCTCAAAGCTTTTCTATTGAATCAATTTGTCTGTTTGTTTTCTTTCTTATTTATCTTATTTTTTCTGTTTAACTGACTCGCTTTTATTAAGTGGTCTTGGTTTGGTTGTTTACTTTTTCTTTCCCTTTGAATGTTCTTTGTATGTTGATTGACGAGTTTATTATACTTGTATCTTGGTGCTGTCTTATGACGGTCTGTTCTAGAATTTCTTACAAAGCCTTCTGCTCGATTTTCAACTTAGTCTTCCCTGTTATTATTTAATTTGTTTATTATTTTCTTCTTCTTTGTTACCATAAAAGCAAAAAAGTTTCTTTTTGTCTACATTCCCTTTCTATATGTCGTAAGGTCTTTCCCTAGTATTAGAGTGAATAGAATTATTGTTGTAAAAGATAATAGTTTTATGAACAATTACTCGAGTCTCATGTATGCTTGGTTTCTTTTTGCCGTTAAGGAGTGCTCTTATTTTTTCAGCTAAAGTTCTATGAAACACTTCAATATCTGAATTCCCTGTATGACTATTTGGTTTAGTGAAGTGCACTTCTATGTCCAGGTCTTCTAGCAATTTGATGATTCTCAATATATGAATTCCCTGTATGACTATTTGGTTTAGTGAAGTGCACTTCTATGTCCAGGTCTTCTAGCAATTTGATGATTCTCGGAAAGTTGAATTCCTTTTCCATTACAATTCTATTTGGTTTATTGTTCGTAGCTACTAACGGTAAGATGGTTTCTTCTAAAGTTTCATGAGAAACATTAGGAACGTATGTAGCTGTAGCAAGTTTACTAAATTTATCAATTGAGGTCAAATATTTTGTTTTATTGATACAGTAAATATCAAGATGAACTATTTCATTAATATCTTCTGGGGTCTCTGTCAAATAGAATTTAATTTTGATCGGCTTTCTATCATACTTAGATTGTTAGCATATGTTACAACTATTGATTACGTCATTGATTAGTTCTTTTAACTTTTTAAAGTAAATTTTTGTTCTAAGGCCCATATAATTTTAATTTTAATTTTAATTTTGGTGGGGGCAAAACCCCCATTTTTTAAGCTTAATACAAGCTATTAACTTACAAACTAAGAAACTTAATAGCTAAGACTTACTAACTAGTTGGACGGCTTAGGAGACGAAGTTTTAGGCAGGGAGTACTCATATTGAAGTCAAAACAAGAGGAGTGGGGGTTGACATTCCTCAGCATTCGGGAGATGGGTTCATTGGAGCCATAAGAGGTTCGATGGGTGGGAAGATAGAAGAGAGAGAGGGGATTCCGGGTGTTACGAGGGTTAGTATTTAGAAAAAAGGATTCGTTAAGGGCTGGACAGTCAATGGTACCTGTGAAGATTCGGTGAATGAAGAGAACGTCAAATATTTCTCTTCGATCTTTCAGCGTATTGAGGTTGAGGAGTTTGATTCGGTCTTGATAAGGAGGTAATATCAAAGGGTTACTCCAATTAAGACCTCGAAGAGCAAATTGAAGGAAACGGCGTTGAATGCTCTCAATTCTGGCAATGTGTACTTGTTGGAAAGGCGACCAGACTTGACAAGCGTATTCAAGAAGCGGACGGACAAATGAAATGTAAAGGGATCGGGTTACGTAGGGGTCTGCAAATTCTTTGGACCATCGTTTCACGAAGCCAAGTGCTGAATTAGCCTTAAGGATTATATCGTCGATATGCTTGAGGAAATTCAGCTCACGGTCGCAAATAATCCCAAGGTCCCGGATCACCTCAACGGTGGAAATGATTTGACCGTTTAGAAGATAGAGACGGGGAGGAGATTTGATGCGTTTACGTCAGAAGGTTATTGATTGGCACTTGGAAACATTTAGCTCCAGGCAGTTTTTGGAGCACCATGTTGAAAAATTGTCGAGGTCATGTTGGAGGTGGGAAGAGTCTTCAGAAGAAAAATGACTCGGTAAAACTTAGTATCGTCCGCATAGAGAGAGAGTGTTTGATGATCATTTCAATGTCGTTAAAACTGAGAATGATGAGGAGAGGGCCTAAATGGCTGCCTTGGGGAACACCGGATGTAGCTAAAATGCGGCTGGATAAGGCGGATCTGAACCGAACGCTGTAAAAACGGTTTTCTAAATAAGAAGAAATCCATCTCAACAGAATGGGTTCAAAGCCGATGGTGGAAAGTTTAAAAAGAATAAGTTTGTGACAGATTTTATCGAAAGCTTTACTAAAGTCAGTTGAAATTACATCGACCTCCTTTCCATTTTCCAAGACTGAGAGGGAAAATGAGACAAAGTCAACGAGGTTTGTTGTTGTTGACCTGCCTTTGAGGAACCCGTGAAGGAGAGATTTGCAAACGAAAACTTAAATACAATATGCTTTCGAAAATTTTGGCTATATGTGATAGTTTAGCGATGGGACGATAATTTTTCACGTCGCACTTAGGACCTTTCTTGTGTATAGGGGTTATAAACGCCGTTTTCCAAGCTTGGGGGAAAACTCCAAGGGATATGGACAAGCTAAAAAATTTTGAGAGGGGAAGGGAAAGAGTGGAGGAGCATTTCTTAAGAAATGTGGCAGGTATACCATCGGGACCAGGAACATACTCATCATTTAGATGATTTAACTTTTCTTCAATTAGATAGGAGTCAAATAAACATGGAAGGAATGGATCAAAAGAAAAATTCGGTAAAAACGAGAAATAATCTGAATCAGGAACAAATGAATCATTCGTGAAAGACTGTTTGAAGTTATTTGCGAAATAGTTTGCTACGGCGAGTGCATCGGATGAGGTTTCGTTATTGAAGGAAAGGGAGGAAGGGTACCCGTCAGATTTTCTTTTGTGGTTGACAAATTTATAAAAAGACTTAGGGTCATTTATAATGTTAGATTTCATTTCGATTATATAGCGTTGGTAAAGGGTGTTGAAAAGCTCACAGAAGTGTAGATAAGAGCCAAGGTAAGCTGAATAGTCAGTAGGAGATCGAGTACGAAGGAAGATTGAATTCCTTTTCCATTACAATTCTATTTGGTTTATTGTTCGTAGCTACTAACGGTAAGATGGTTTCTTCTAAAGTTTCATGAGAAACATTAGGAACGTATGTAGCTGTAGCAAGTTTACTAGATTTATCAATTGAGGTCAAATATTTTGTTTTATTGATACAGTAAATATCAAGATGAACTATTTCATTAATATCTTCTGGGGTCTCTGTCAAATAGAATTTAATTTTGATCGGCTTTCTATCATACTTAGATTGTTAGCATATGTTACAACTATTGATTACGTCATTGATTAGTTCTTTTAACTTTTTAAAGTAAATTTTTGTTCTAAGGCCCATATAATTTTAATTTTAATTTTAATTTTGGTGGGGGCAAAACCCCCATTTTTTAAGCTTAATACAAGCTATTAACTTACAAACTAAGAAACTTAATAGCTAAGACTTACTAACTAGTTGGACGGCTTAGGAGACGAAGTTTTAGGCAGGGAGTACTCATATTGAAGTCAAAACAAGAGGAGTGGGAGTTGACATTCCTCAGCATTCGGGAGATGGGTTCATTGGAGCCATAAGAGGTTCGATGGGTGGGAAGATAGAAGAGACGGGGATTCCGGGTGTTACGAGGGTTAGTATTTAGAAAAAAGGATTCGTTAAGGGCTGGACAGTCAATGGTACCTGTGAAGATTCGGTGAATGAAGAGAACGTCAAATATTTCTCTTCGATCTTTCAGCGTATTGAGGTTGAGGAGTTTGATTCGGTCTTGATAAGGAGGTAATATCAAAGGGTTACTCCAATTAAGACCTCGAAGAGCAAATTGAAGGAAACGGCGTTGAATGCTCTCAATTCTGGCAATGTGTACTTGTTGGAAAGGCGACCAGACTTGACAAGCGTATTCAAGAAGCGGACGGACAAATGAAATGTAAAGGGATCGGGTTACGTAGGGGTCTGCAAATTCTTTGGACCATCGTTTCACGAAGCCAAGTGCTGAATTAGCCTTAAGGATTATATCGTCGATATGCTTGAGGAAATTCAGCTCACGGTCGCAAATAATCCCAAGGTCCCGGATCACCTCAACGGTGGAAATGATTTGACCGTTTAGAAGATAGAGACGGGGAGGAGATTTGATGCGTTTACGTCAGAAGGTTATTGATTGGCACTTGGAAACATTTAGCTCCAGGCAGTTTTTGGAGCACCATGTTGAAAAATTGTCGAGGTCATGTTGGAGGTGGGAAGAGTCTTCAGAAGAAAAATGACACGGTAAAACTTAGTATCGTCCGCATAGAGAGAGAGTGTTTGATGATCATTTCAATGTCGTTAATACTGAGAATGATGAGGAGAGGGCCTAAATGGCTGCCTTGGGGAACACCGGATGTAGCTAAAATGCGGCTGGATAAGGCGGATCTGAACCGAACGCTGTAAAAACGGTTTTCTAAATAAGAAGAAATCCATCTCAACAGAATGGGTTCAAAGCCGATGGTGGAAAGTTTAAAAAGAATAAGTTTGTGACAGATTTTATCGAAAGCTTTACTAAAGTCAGTTGAAATTACATCGACCTCCTTTCCATTTTCCAAGACTGAGAGGGAAAATGAGACAAAGTCAACGAGGTTTGTTGTTGTTGACCTGCCTTTGAAGAACCCGTGAATGAGAGATTTGCAAACGAAAACTTAAATACAATATGCTTTCGAAAATTTTGGCTATATGTGATAGTTTAGCGATGGGACGATAATTTTTCACGTCGCACTTAGGACCTTTCTTGTGTATAGGGGTTATAAACGCCGTTTTCCAAGCTTGGGGGAAAACTCCAAGGGATATGGGCAAGCTAAAAAATTTTGAGAGGGGAAGGGAAAGAGTGGAGGAGCATTTCTTAAGAAATGTGGCAGGTATACCATCGGGACCAGGAACATACTCATCATTTAGATGATTTGACTTTTCTTCAATTAGATAGGAGTCAAATAAACATGGAAGGAATGGATCAAAAGAAAAATTCGGTAAAAACGAGAAATAATCTGAATCAGGAACAAATGAATCATTCGTGAAAGACTGTTTGAAGTTATTTGCGAAATAGTTTGCTACGGCGAGTGCATCGGATGAGGTTTCGTTATTGAAGGAAAGGGAGGAAGGGTACCCGTCAGATTTTCTTTTGTGGTTGACAAATTTATAAAAAGACTTAGGGTCATTTATAATGTTAGATTTCATTTCGATTATATAGCGTTGGTAAAGGGTGTTGAAAAGCTCACAGAAGTGTAGATAAGAGCCAAGGTAAGCTGAATAGTCAGTAGGAGATCGAGTACGAAGGAAGATTGTCCACAATTTATTCCTTTTATTTCTTAGAGTACGGAGCCTATGGTTATACCACGGAGGGGAAGGAGAGGAAGTTTTAAGTCTAGAAAGGGGAACGAAGAGGGATAAAGCTTTATGTATTTCTCTGTAGAACGCGAATGTGGCATCTTCTACAGTTAAATTTTCAAAATTAAAGTGAGTTCTATTGAGGTAATCATTAATTTTGCGGAAGTTTGCTTTGTGGAAATCGTATGAAGCTGGAGGTTCAGGCGGGTTAGATGGTTGTGAAGACTAGAGAAAAAATGAGAGAAGGAGAAGAGGGTGTAGGTTATCTATGGTTGAAAGGAGCAGGCGTGAAAGTGAGATTGAAGAATTAATGGGGTCTTTTGTAAATACAAGGTCAAGTTGTCTACCCATGTAGTTTGATATTCCACTTAGTGGTGGTCCAGTATAACGAACGATATAATGTCCAGGGTTAATTCGTTATAACGAAGATTCGTTTTATCGAATCGTTTTTGTCATACAAATCTTTAGGTAAATAGACTCAATTTGAACTCAAATTAAAAAATAAATAAAATCGTTAATATGCATTTGTGTTGAATGGCTCTTCCCGTAAACTTTTTAGAACTAGGACTTTAGAGTTTTCAGTGCCATTTTGCCTGAAATTCGTTATTTGTTCCTTATATAGAATACCAACTGAAGATCTCAATCAAAAAAGAAAAAAAAAACTCTGTTAACTTAATTAACTTTACTTTATTGCTTGAATGCTGAACTTAGACTAATCTCATTCTTTTACTTTCTTCATTTACATCGTTTGCTTTCTTTAATTCATATTTATTGCAATTCTCTTTACTAAATTCTCTTATACGCGACTTATGCAGCGCTTTGGTAAAGTGACCAATCTACTACACCCCTTCTCGATGCACAAGTCCCAACTTCTCTGTCAGGTACTGGAATTGTGATTTAGTCAAAGGTTTCGTAAGAATATCTGCTTCTTGATCTTTCGTATTAACATAATGCAATGTGACATCACCTTCATCTACCTTCTGCCGAATAAAATGATGCTTGACATCAATATGCTTTACACGTTTGTTTTCCATGTTACACGCCATTTTTATACAGCTCTGGTTATTCTCAAATATAGGTATAACATCAACATCAATTAGCAAATCAACCAGCAAGCCACGTAACCAAATACCTTCCTGTACAGCTAGTGCCAAAGCAACATATTCAGCTTCGGTGGTTGAACATGCAACAACTTGTTGTTTCTTTGACGTCCAGCTTACAACATTTCCAAAAACTTTAAATAGAAAACCACTAGTGGATTTCCTATCGGTTTCATCCGAAGCGTAATCTGCGTCAACAAATCCCAATAATGGTTTTGCTTCTGGGATTTTCTTATAAACCAGCTCATAATCCATTGTGGCCTTCAGGTAACGCACCAACCTCTTCCCGCATTGCCAGTGTTCCACACCTGGAGAGTCTTGATAGCGACTCAGCTGAGATATGGCAAAACATATATCTGGTCGACTGCAGAGCATCATATACATGACCTTGCCAATGAGCTCTCTATATGGCACCGATATTTTCTTATCAACATCTTCGATTCTCTTGAGCTTAATTGACTGGTCAATTGGAGTAGAAACTCCGTTGCAATCGCTCATATTCATGTACATGAGTAAATCTTTAATAGATTTCTTTTGGCACATACTCAACCATGACTCTTCATAATAATGTTTGATTCCTATACCAAGGAATTGCTCAAGATCTAAAAATTCTTTCATCTCAAACTCTTTTTTCAACATACTCTTAACTTCAGCATGCTCTTCTTTGTTACTGCTTATGAGCAGTAGATCGTCAACATACAGAACTAAATAGTTGACATTATCGTTGCACTGTTTTACATATATACAGTAATCATGTTGTGCTCTCTAGTTTGATATTCCACTTAGTGGTGGTCCAGTATAACGAACGATATAATGTCCAGGGTTAATTCGTTATAACGAAGATTCGTTTTATCGAATCGTTTTTGTCATACAAATCTTTAGGTAAATAGACTCAATTTGAACTCAAATTAAAAAAAAAATAAAATCGTTAATATGCATTTGTGTTGAATGGCTCTTCCCGTAAACTTTTTAGAACTAGGACTTTAGAGTTTTCAGTGCCATTTTGTCTGAAATTCGTTATTTGTTCCTTATATAGAATACCAACTGAAGATCTCAATCAAAAAAGAAAAAAAAAACTCTGTTAACTTAATTAACTTTACTTTATTGCTTGAATGCTGAACTTAGACTAATCTCATTCTTTTACTTTCTTCATTTACATCGTATGCTTTCTTTAATTCATATTTATTACAATTCTCTTTACTAAATTCTCTTATACGCGACTTATGCAGCGCTTTGGTAAAGTGACCAATCTACTACACCCCTTCTCGATGCACAAGTCCCAACTTCTCTGTCAGGTACTGGAATTGTGATTTAGTCAAAGGTTTCGTAAGAATATCTGCTTTTTGATCTTTCGTATTAACATAATGCAATGTGACATCACCTTCATCTACCTTCTGCCGAATAAAATGATGCTTGACATCAATATGCTTTACACGTTTGTTTTCCATGTTACACGCCATTTTTATACAGCTCTGGTTATCCTCAAATATAGGTATAACATCAACATCAATTAGCAAATCAACCAGCAAGCCACGTAACCAAATACCTTCCTGTACAGCTAGTGCCAAAGCAACATATTCAGCTTCGGTGGTTGAACATGCAACAACTTGTTGTTTCTTTGACGTCCAGCTTACAACATTTCCAAAAACTTTAAATAGAAAACCACTAGTGGATTTCCTATCGGTTTCATCCGAAGCGTAATCTGCGTCAACAAATCCCAATAATGGTTTTGCTTCTGGGATTTTCTTATAAACCAGCTCATAATCCATTGTGGCCTTCAGGTAACGCACCAACCTCTTCCCGCATTGCCAGTGTTCCACACCTGGAGAGTCTTGATAGCGACTCAGCTGAGATATGGCAAAACATATATCTGGTCGACTGCAGAGCATCATATACATGACCTTGCCAATGAGCTCTCTATATGGCACCGATATTTTCTTATCAACATCTTCGATTCTCTTGAGCTTAATTGACTGGTCAATTGGAGTAGAAACTCCGTTGCAATCGCTCATATTCATGTACATGAGTAAATCTTTAATAGATTTCTTTTGGCACATACTCAACCATGACTCTTCATAATAATGTTTGATTCCTATACCAAGGAATTGCTCAAGATCTAAAAATTCTTTCATCTCAAACTCCTTTTTCAACATACTCTTAACTTCAGCAGGCTCTTCTTTGTTACTGCTTATGAGCAGTAGATCGTCAACATACAGAACTAAATAGTTGACATTATCGTTGCACTGTTTTACATATATACAGTAATCATGTTGTGCTCTCACAAAACCAATTTTAACAGCTATGTCATGAAACTTACGATACCAGCAAAGAGGGTACTGCTTCAGTCCATATAAAGACTTTTTCAATTTGCAAATCATACCTTGTTCGACAGTCATACCCTCAGGAGCTTGCATGTACACCGTCTCTTGCAATTCTCCATTTAAAAAGGCTGTTCGTACATCCATTTGAGTAATGAAATAGCCTTTATGTATAGCCACTGATAACACAGTTCGAATCGCTGCCAACTTTGCCACAGGAGCATATGTTTGATCGTAATCAATGCCATACTCTTGATTACACCCCCTTGCAACCAATCGTGCCTTATATGTATGAGGTTTACCATCTTTGTCGGTCTTTAGCTTAAAAACCCATCTACAGCTGATTATTTTCATGTCTGGTTTCCTCTCCACCAGCTCGAACGTATCGTTCATTTGTAAGGATCGTAGCTCATCTAAAACAGCGGCTTTCCAATGCTCCCGATCAGGTCTCAGATCTATTTCTTTAAAATTCTTCGGTTCAGCTGAAAAATTAAATTGGGACAGATTTATCTGTTCAAAATCATTATTATAAGCTAACTTGCCTGGAGCTCTGCGCTCACGACAGCTTTGCCTTTGACTTGCCAAATTTTTGTGCTGTCGGAGCGCCAAGTGGGGTCCATCTTCGGAAGCAGATTCAAACTCGTCTTCTTCCTCAACATCATCAAATTCGTCCTCAGCAGCAACGTCAACATCAGTAACATCATCAGCAGCAACATCACCAGCAGCCACATCATCAGCAGCAACGTCACCAGGAGTCACATCATCAGCAGAAACGTCACCAGCAGTCACATTAGCAGTTCCTTCATGTTTTACAAATTCCCCTTCTGGAACTGACTTCACTCTTTCACCAACAAAAATCGTCCTTGATTCATCATTATTCATGCCTCTTGCCGGAAAATACTGCTCATCAAACCTTACGTTCCTTGCAACAACTATTTTTCGCGAATCTGAGTCCCACAGCCTATAGCCATTAATTCCGTAGCCAACCATCATCATCGCCTTGCTTTTGGGATCAAATTTGGATCTTTTCTCTTTGGGTATATGTGTAAATGCTTGACATCCAAATATTAGCAGCTTCTTTACGTCTGGTTTTACACCAAACCATACTTCTGCCGGTGTTTTGCCGACAATACATCTCGTTGAACTTCTATTGAGTAGGTAGGTTGCAGTAAGAACTGCTTCACCCCACATTTCCTTTCTTACACCAGAATCCATCATCATAGTTCTTGCTCTCTCTACTACGCTTCGGTTGAAGCGCTCCGCTACACCATTTTGTCTAGGACAATAACCAACTGTAGGCTCCAATTGAATACCCTTCACGGCATAGAACTTCTTTTGCTCATTCGACATATATTCAGTCCCTTGGTCACATCTCAAGTAAACAATCTTATGTCCAAACTTTGCTGTCACATGGCTCTCAAATTTCTTAAAACACTGAAATACCTCGGACTTTTGTCGAATTAAAAACACTTGGGCAAAATGGCTAAAGTCATCAAGAAAAGTCACGAAGTACTTGTGACCTTCATGCGTACTTGGCTTAATAGGTCCACACACATCGGTGTGAATTCTTTCTAGAATTCTTGTAGTTCTTGGCCTTTGCCCTGAAAATGGCATTTCTGTTTGCTTACCTTTAGCACACGGGTAACACGCAACCTTTTCTTCGCCCGTCTCCAAGCCTGTAACCATATTTTGATCTTTAATTTTTTTCAAGTATGAATCATTCACGTGACCCAATCTGCGATGCCATACGTCATCTGTTTTACACATATTTAGCTGATCTTTCATACGATATAACTTCAACTCATACAATCCATGTGACAAAACACCCGTTGCAACAGTAATTCCGTTAGATTTGATCAATGCTTTGTGACCCCGAATAAAATAAATTTCGAGACCCTTTTCTTGGAGTGCTTTTAACGAAAGAAGGTTTACTCGTACAACACTTCCTTCACCTCTATAGCTACCCTTTTTCCATCAACAAACGTATGCGCCTTCAAGACTCCTTTATGTGTTGCTTTCATTGCACCACCCTCTTCAGCGGTACTAATTACCAAATGGGTCTCCAACTCCTCAACTTCTGTCAAAGCCTCAAGATCATTTGTTGCATGCCGTGTACTTCCCGAGTCTAACAACCAAACATTCCGTTCAGCATTCCCACTGGCCACCATAAACGCAACAGCACTACTTTCTCTAGGGTTTCTAGAAAACGACCCTTTTTTCCGGAATGTCGTTTTTTGACGATTTTGGGGACAGTTAAAACTTTTGTGTCCTCTTCTCTTGCATTTAAAACATTCCCCAGAAAAACGTGCAGAAAAAGCTGCGTCACCACCAACGTCAATATCGACAGTTTCTTTGTTCACTTGTTGTCGCATCTCCTCATTCAATAAGCGGGACTTTGCATATTCCAAGGTCAAAGTGTCATCCGGCATATTTTCAAGTGCCGTTATGAGTGGCTGAAAATCTTCTGGAAAAGATTTAAACAAGTAATAAATAATTTCTGTCGAATCTAATTTCGCTCCCGCTGCACTTAATTCCCTCGTGCATTCATCGAACTTGGTAAAATGCTTTTTCATGTCACTTCCCATCTCATATTTTAACCTATCTAGACGTGTGCGTAACATATTCTGCTTTGCCATATTCGTTCCTGAGAATGTGGTTACAAGGGCGCTCCACATATCCTTAGCTGTCGTTTTACCTTTAATATACTCAAGATGATTATCATCAACTAGGCAAATTATTAAATTCTTAGCCTTAGAATTTTCTTCTTCCCATCTAGCGGCATCCTGAGATGCCGTTACCTCCGGTTTCTCATTCGATAAAACGTCGAGAACATTCTGCGCTTCAAGAAAGTTTTCAACTCTATACTTCCAAGAATCAAAATTACGACCATCAAAAGGCTTTATTTTCGCAAAAACTAATTCCATTACATTTGACATTTTATAAGAGATCTGGGCCCATAACCTGAAGATCTCAATCAAACAAGAAAAAAAAAACTCTGTTAACTTAATTAACTTTACTTTATTGCTTGAATGCTGAACTTAGACTAATCTCATTCTTTTACTTTCTTCATTTACATCGTATGCTTTCTTTAATTCATATTTATTACAATTCTCTTTACTAAATTCTCTTATACGCGACTTATGCAGCGCTTTGGTAAAGTGACCAATCTACCACACCCCTTCTCGATGCACAAGTCCCAACTTCTCTGTCAGGTACTGGAATTGTGATTTAGTCAAAGGTTTCGTAAGAATATCTGCTTCTTGATCTTTCGTATTAACATAATGCAATGTGACATCACCTTCATCTACCTTCTGCCGAATAAAATGATGCTTGACATCAATATGCCTTACACGTTTGTTTTCCATGTTACACGCCATTTATACAGCTCTGGTTATCCTCAAATATAGGTATAACATCAACATCAATTAGCAAATCAACCAGCAAGCCACGTAACCAAATACCTTCCTGTACAGCTAGTGCCAAAGCAACATATTCAGCTTCGGTGGTTGAACATGCAACAACTTGTTGTTTCTTTGACGTCCAGCTTACAACATTTCCAAAAACTTTAAATAGAAAACCACTAGTGGATTTCCTATCGGTTTCATCCGAAGCGTAATCTGCGTCAACAAATCCCAATAATGGTTTTGCTTCTGGGATTTTCTTATAAACCAGCTCATAATCCATTGTGGCCTTCAGGTAACGCACCAACCTCTTCCCGCATTGCCAGTGTTCCACACCTGGAGAGTCTTGATAGCGACTCAGCTGAGATATGGCAAAACATATATCTGGTCGACTGCAGAGCATCATATACATGACCTTGCCAATGAGCTCTCTATATGGCACCGATATTTTCTTATCAACATCTTCGATTCTCTTGAGCTTAATTGACTGGTCAATTGGAGTAGAAACTCCGTTGCAATCGCTCATATTCATGTACATGAGTAAATCTTTAATAGATTTCTTTTGGCACATACTCAACCATGACTCTTCATAATAATGTTTGATTCCTATACCAAGGAATTGCTCAAGATCTAAAAATTCTTTCATCTCAAACTCTTTTTTCAACATACTCTTAACTTCAGCATGCTCTTCTTTGTTACTGCTTATGAGCAGTAGATCGTCAACATACAGAACTAAATAGTTGACATTATCGTTGCACTGTTTTACATATATACAGTAATCATGTTGTGCTCTCTAGTTTGATATTCCACTTAGTGGTGGTCCAGTATAACGAACGATATAATGTCCAGGGTTAATTCGTTATAACGAAGATTCGTTTTATCGAATCGTTTTTGTCATACAAATCTTTAGGTAAATAGACTCAATTTGAACTCAAATTAAAAAAAAAAAAAAAATCGTTAATATGCATTTGTGTTGAATGGCTCTTCCCGTAAACTTTTTAGAACTAGGACTTTAGAGTTTTCAGTGCCATTTTGTCTGAAATTCGTTATTTGTTCCTTATATAGAATACCAACTGAAGATCTCAATCAAAAAAGAAAAAAAAAACTCTGTTAACTTAATTAACTTTACTTTATTGCTTGAATGCTGAACTTAGACTAATCTCATTCTTTTACTTTCTTCATTTACATCGTATGCTTTCTTTAATTCATATTTATTACAATTCTCTTTACTAAATTCTCTTATACGCGACTTATGCAGCGCTTTGGTAAAGTGACCAATCTACTACACCCCTTCTCGATGCACAAGTCCCAACTTCTCTGTCAGGTACTGGAATTGTGATTTAGTCAAAGGTTTCGTAAGAATATCTGCTTCTTGATCTTTCGTATTAACATAATGCAATGTGACATCACCTTCATCTACCTTCTGCCGAATAAAATGATGCTTGACATCAATATGCCTTACACGTTTGTTTTCCATGTTACACGCCATTTATACAGCTCTGGTTATCCTCAAATATAGGTATAACATCAACATCAATTAGCAAATCAACCAGCAAGCCACGTAACCAAATACCTTCCTGTACAGCTAGTGCCAAAGCAACATATTCAGCTTCGGTGGTTGAACATGCAACAACTTGTTGTTTCTTTGACGTCCAGCTTACAACATTTCCAAAAACTTTAAATAGAAAACCACTAGTGGATTTCCTATCGGTTTCATCCGAAGCGTAATCTGCGTCAACAAATCCCAATAATGGTTTTGCTTCTGGGATTTTCTTATAAACCAGCTCATAATCCATTGTGGCCTTCAGGTAACGCACCAACCTCTTCCCGCATTGCCAGTGTTCCACACCTGGAGAGTCTTGATAGCGACTCAGCTGAGATATGGCAAAACATATATCTGGTCGACTGCAGAGCATCATATACATGACCTTGCCAATGAGCTCTCTATATGGCACCGATATTTTCTTATCAACATCTTCGATTCTCTTGAGCTTAATTGACTGGTCAATTGGAGTAGAAACTCCGTTGCAATCGCTCATATTCATGTACATGAGTAAATCTTTAATAGATTTCTTTTGGCACATACTCAACCATGACTCTTCATAATTATGTTTGATTCCTATACCAAGGAATTGCTCAAGATCTAAAAATTCTTTCATCTCAAACTCTTTTTTCAACATACTCTTAACTTCAGCATGCTCTTCTTTGTTACTGCTTATGAGCAGTAGATCGTCAACATACAGAACTAAATAGTTGACATTATCGTTGCACTGTTTTACATATATACAGTAATCATGTTGTGCTCTCTAGTTTGATATTCCACTTAGTGGTGGTCCAGTATAACGAACGATGTAATGTCCAGGGTTAATTCGTTATAACGAAGATTCGTTTTATCGAATCGTTTTTGTCATACAAATCTTTAGGTAAATAGACTCAATTTGAACTCAAATTAAAAAAAAAAATAAAATCGTTAATATGCATTTGTGTTGAATGGCTCTTCCCGTAAACTTTTAAGAACTAGGACTTTAGAGTTTTCAGTGCCATTTTGTCTGAAATTCGTTATTTGTTCCTTATATAGAATACCAACTGAAGATCTCAATCAAAAAAGAAAAAAAAAACTCTGTTAACTTAATTAACTTTACTTTATTGCTTGAATGCTGAACTTAGACTAATCTCATTCTTTTACTTTCTTCATTTACATCGTATGCTTTCTTTAATTCATATTTATTACAATTCTCTTTACTAAATTCTCTTATACGCGACTTATGCAGCGCTTTGGTAAAGTGACCAATCTACTACACCCCTTCTCGATGCACAAGTCCCAACTTCTCTGTCAGGTACTGGAATTGTGATTTAGTCAAAGGTTTCGTAAGAATATCTGCTTCTTGATCTTTCGTATTAACATAATGCAATGTGACATCACCTTCATCTACCTTCTGCCGAATAAAATGATGCTTGACATCAATATGCTTTACACGTTTGTTTTCCATGTTACACGCCATTTTTATACAGCTCTGGTTATCCTCAAATATAGGTATAACATCAACATCAATTAGCAAATCAACCAGCAAGCCACGTAACCAAATACCTTCCTGTACAGCTAGTGCCAAAGCAACATATTCAGCTTCGGTGGTTGAACATGCAACAACTTGTTGTTTCTTTGACGTCCAGCTTACAACATTTCCAAAAACTTTAAATAGAAAACCACTAGTGGATTTCCTATCGGTTTCATCCGAAGCGTAATCTGCGTCAACAAATCCCAATAATGGTTTTGCTTCTGGGATTTTCTTATAAACCAGCTCATAATCCATTGTGGCCTTCAGGTAACGCACCAACCTCTTCCCGCATTGCCAGTGTTCCACACCTGGAGAGTCTTGATAGCGACTCAGCTGAGATATGGCAAAACATATATCTGGTCGACTGCAGAGCATCATATACATGACCTTGCCAATGAGCTCTCTATATGGCACCGATATTTTCTTATCAACATCTTCGATTCTCTTGAGCTTAATTGACTGGTCAATTGGAGTAGAAACTCCGTTGCAATCGCTCATATTCATGTACATGAGTAAATCTTTAATAGATTTCTTTTGGCACATACTCAACCATGACTCTTCATAATAATGTTTGATTCCTATACCAAGGAATTGCTCAAGATCTAAAAATTCTTTCATCTCAAACTCTTTTTTCAACATACTCTTAACTTCAGCATGCTCTTCTTTGTTACTGCTTATGAGCAGTAGATCGTCAACATACAGAACTAAATAGTTGACATTATCGTTGCACTGTTTTACATATATACAGTAATCATGTTGTGCTCTCTAGTTTGATATTCCACTTAGTGGTGGTCCAGTATAACGAACGATATAATGTCCAGGGTTAATTCGTTATAACGAAGATTCGTTTTATCGAATCGTTTTTGTCATACAAATCTTTAGGTAAATAGACTCAATTTGAACTCAAATTAAAAAAAAAAAAAAATCGTTAATATGCATTTGTGTTGAATGGCTCTTCCCGTAAACTTTTTAGAACTAGGACTTTAGAGTTTTCAGTGCCATTTTGTCTGAAATTCGTTATTTGTTCCTTATATAGAATACCAACTGAAGATCTCAATCAAAAAAGAAAAAAAAAACTCTGTTAACTTAATTAACTTTACTTTATTGCTTGAATGCTGAACTTAGACTAATCTCATTCTTTTACTTTCTTCATTTACATCGTTTGCTTTCTTTAATTCATATTTATTGCAATTCTCTTTACTAAATTCTCTTATACGCGACTTATGCAGCGCTTTGGTAAAGTGACCAATCTACTACACCCCTTCTCGATGCACAAGTCCCAACTTCTCTGTCAGGTACTGGAATTGTGATTTAGTCAAAGGTTTCGTAAGAATATCTGCTTCTTGATCTTTCGTATTAACATAATGCAATGTGACATCACCTTCATCTACCTTCTGCCGAATAAAATGATGCTTGACATCAATATGCTTTACACGTTTGTTTTCCATGTTACACGCCATTTTTATACAGCTCTGGTTATCCTCAAATATAGGTATAACATCAACATCAATTAGCAAATCAACCAGCAAGCCACGTAACCAAATACCTTCCTGTACAGCTAGTGCCAAAGCAACATATTCAGCTTCGGTGGTTGAACATGCAACAACTTGTTGTTTCTTTGACGTCCAGCTTACAACATTTCCAAAAACTTTAAATAGAAAACCACTAGTGGATTTCCTATCGGTTTCATCCGAAGCGTAATCTGCGTCAACCAATCCCAATAATGGTTTTGCTTCTGGGATTTTCTTATAAACCAGCTCATAATCCATTGTGGCCTTCAGGTAACGCACCAACCTCTTCCCGCATTGCCAGTGTTCCACACCTGGAGAGTCTTGATAGCGACTCAGCTGAGATATGGCAAAACATATATCTGGTCGACTGCAGAGCATCATATACATGACCTTGCCAATGAGCTCTCTATATGGCACCGATATTTTCTTATCAACATCTTCGATTCTCTTGAGCTTAATTGACTGGTCAATTGGAGTAGAAACTCCGTTGCAATCGCTCATATTCATGTACATGAGTAAATCTTTAATAGATTTCTTTTGGTACATACTCAACCATGACTCTTCATAATTATGTTTGATTCCTATACCAAGGAATTGCTCAAGATCTAAAAATTCTTTCATCTCAAACTCTTTTTTCAACATACTCTTAACTTCAGCATGCTCTTCTTTGTTACTGCTTATGAGCAGTAGATCGTCAACATACAGAACTAAATAGTTAACATTATCGTTGCACTGTTTTACATATATACAGTAATCATGTTGTGCTCTCACAAAACCAATTTTAACAGCTATGTCATGAAACTTACGATACCAGCAAAGAGGGGACTGCTTCAGTCCATATAAAGACTTTTTCAATTTGCAAATCATACCTTGTTCGACAGTCATACCCTCAGGAGCTTGCATGTACACCGTCTCTTGCAATTCTCCATTTAAAAAGGCTGTTCGTACATCCATTTGAGTAATGAAATAGCCTTTATGTATAGCCACTGATAACACAGTTCGAATCGCTGCCAACTTTGCCACAGGAGCATATGTTTGATCGTAATCAATGCCATACTCTTGATTACACCCCCTTGCAACCAATCGTGCCTTATATGTATGAGGTTTACCATCTTTGTCGGTCTTTAGCTTAAAAACCCATCTACAGCTGATTATTTTCATGTCTGGTTTCCTCTCCACCAGCTCGAACGTATCGTTCATTTGTAAGGATCGTAGCTCATCTAAAACAGCGGCTTTCCAATGCTCCCGATCAGGTCTCAGATCTATTTCTTTAAAATTCTTCGGTTCAGCTGAAAAATTAAATTGGGACAGATTTATCTGTTCAAAATCATTATTATAAGCTAACTTGCCTGGAGCTCTGCGCTCACGACAGCTTTGCCTTTGACTTGCCAAATTTTTGTGCTGTCGGAGCGCCAAGTGGGGTCCATCTTCGGAAGCAGATTCAAACTCGTCTTCTGCCTCAACATCATCAAATTCGTCCTCAGCAGCAACGTCAACATCAGTAACATCATCAGCAGCAACATCACCAGCAGCCACATCATCAGCAGCAACGTCACCAGGAGTCACATCATCAGCAGAAACGTCACCAGCAGTCACATTAGCAGTTCCTTCATGTTTTACAAATTCCCCTTCTGGAACTGACTTCACTCTTTCACCAACAAAAATCGTCCTTGATTCATCATTATTCATGCCTCTTGCCGGAAAATACTGCTCATCAAACCTTACGTTCCTTGCAACAACTATTTTTCGCGAATCTGAGTCCCACAGCCTATGCTATAGCCATTAATTCCGTAGCCAACCATCATCATCGCCTTGCTTTTGGGATCAAATTTGGATCTTTTCTCTTTGGGTATATGTGTAAATGCTTGACATCCAAATATTAGCAGCTTCTTTACGTCTGGTTTTACACCAAACCATACTTCTGCCGGTGTTTTGCCGACAATACATCTCGTTGGACTTCTATTGAGTAGGTAGGTTGCAGTAAGAACTGCTTCACCCCACATTTCCTTTCTTACACCAGAATCCATCATCATAGTTCTTGCTCTCTCTACTACGCTTCGGTTGAAGCGCTCCGCTACACCATTTTGTCTAGGACAATAACCAACTGTAGGCTCCAATTGAATACCCTTCACGGCATAGAACTTCTTTTGCTCATTCGACATATATTCAGTCCCTTGGTCACATCTCAAGTAAACAATCTTATGTCCAAACTTTGCTGTCACATGGCTCTCAAATTTCTTAAAACACTGAAATACCTCGGACTTTTGTCGAATTAAAAACACTTGGGCAAAATGGCTAAAGTCATCAAGAAAAGTCACGAAGTACTTGTGACCTTCATGCGTACTTGGCTTAATAGGTCCACACACATCGGTGTGAATTCTTTCTAGAATTCTTGTAGTTCTTGGCCTTTGCCCTGAAAATGGCATTTCTGTTTGCTTACCTTTAGCACACGGGTAACACGCAACCTTTTCTTCGCCCGTCTCCAAGCCTGTAACCATATTTTGATCTTTAATTTTTTTCAAGTATGAATCATTCACGTGACCCAATCTGCGATGCCATACGTCATCTGTTTTACACATATTTAGCTGATCTTTCATAGGATATAACTTCAACTCATACAATCCATGTGACAAAACACCCGTTGCAACAGTAATTCCGTTAGATTTGATCAATGCTTTGTGACCCCGAATAAAATAAATTTCGAGACCCTTTTCTTGGAGTGCTTTTAACGAAAGAAGGTTAACTCGTAGCTCTTTTGCGTACAACACTTCCTTCATCTCTATAGCTACCCTTTTTCCATCAACAAACGTATGCGCCTTCAAGACTCCTTTATGTGTTGCTTTCATTGCACCACCCTCTTCAGCGGTACTAATTACCAAATGGGTCTCCAACTCCTCAACTTCTGTCAAAGCCTCAAGATCATTTGTTGCTTGCCGTGTACTTCCCGAGTCTAACAACCAAACATTCCGTTCAGCATTCCCACTGGCCACCATAAACGCAACAGCACTACTTTCTCTAGGGTTTCTAGAAAACGACCCTTTTTTCCGGAATGTCGTTTTTTGACGAATTTGGGAACAGTTAAAACTTTTGTGTCCTCTTCT
Source organism: Melanostoma mellinum (assembly GCA_914767635.1). Lineage (NCBI taxonomy): Eukaryota > Metazoa > Arthropoda > Insecta > Diptera > Syrphidae > Melanostoma > Melanostoma mellinum. The sequence continues at coordinate 117,775,430 of OU612060.1, forward strand.
CTTGCATTTAAAACATTCCCCAGAAAAACGTGCAGAAAAAGCTGCGTCACCACCAACGTCAATATCGACAGTTTCTTTGTTCACTTGTTGTCGCATCTCCTCATTCAATAAGCGGGACTTTGCATATTCCAAGGTCAAAGTGTCATCCGGCATATTTTCAAGTGCCGTTATGAGTGGCTGAAAATCTTCTGGAAAAGATTTAAACAAGTAATAAATAATTTCTGTCGAATCTAATTTCGCTCCCGCTGCACTTAATTCCCTCGTGCATTCATCGAACTTGGTAAAATGCTTTTTCATGTCACTTCCCATCTCATATTTTAACCTATCTAGACGTGTGCGTAACATATTCTGCTTTGCCATATTCGTTCCTGAGAATGTGGTTACTAGGGCGCTCCACATATCCTTAGCTGTCGTTTTACCTTTAATATACTCAAGATGATTATCATCAACTAGGCAAATTATTAAATTCTTAGCCTTAGAATTTTTTTCTTCCCATCTAGCGGCATCCTGAGATGCCGTTACCTCCGGTTTCTCATTCGATAAAACGTCGAGAACATTCTGCGCTTCAAGAAAGTTTTCAACTCTATACTTCCAAGAATCAAAATTACGACCATCAAAAGGCTTTATTTTCGCAAAAACTAATTCCATTACATTTGACATTTTATAAGAGATCTGGGCCCATAACCTGAAGATCTCAATCAAAAAAGAAAAAAAAAAACTCTGTTAACTTAATTAACTTTACTTTATTGCTTGAATGCTGAACTTAGACTAATCTCATTCTTTTACTTTCTTCATTTACATCGTATGCTTTCTTTAATTCATATTTATTACAATTCTCTTTACTAAATTCTCTTATACGCGACTTATGCAGCGCTTTGGTAAAGTGACCAATCTACTATACCAACGGACTTGAAAAAAGTGTTCGTAATATCGATCATTCGTTTATATCGGTATTCGTTATACTGGACCACCACTGTACTTGGCAGTGGCAAGAGTCTGCAAGGCGATCAACGAACAGACATTCTTTGGCAGAGATGGGGCTTGGAGCAATATAAAACGATTGGTCGTCTGACAAAGTCCAGTTTAGATACGGCAGGTTGAAGTCACCGAAAATAACGATCTCATCATGGGGTTCACATAAATCTGAAATGTCATCAATCGTTTTGATTGCAAATTCATAAGATTCGAGGGGTTGCGATGGTAAAATGTAAAAGCAGATAATGTATAGCGATTTTTGGGGTAGTGTAATTTTAATTGAGACAAAGTCAAGGCATGGGGAGTTGGATGTTGAGAGAAGAGATGAGTCAATTGTATTGGAGACAGCTATGAGGACACCACGACAAGGAGAGTCATCAGTGTCGCGGTCTTGATCGTCATCTCGATAAACATTGTAAGTAGAAGGGAACAGTTCCTGGTTGTTAATGCTAGGGATAAGACTAGTTTCAGTCAGAGCATAGACTTCAAAAGGCAAAGCGTGGGATTGTTGAAGGACTGCACTTGTTTTTGAGCGAAGACCTCTTATGTTTTGATAGTAAAAGGTAAGTGGTAAAGTGGTAGATTACTAACGAAAAAACTTATTATGGTCAGCTCTACTACGTTAAAGGTGGGATATTCGCTTTGAGTGAACATATTGACCAAAAGCTTCAAGATCATTAGCGACCTTTTCAGGGGACAGATTAAAAAGCTCATGGTATTTGATGTACAGTTTCTTGAGGGTAGGAACATCAGTGGGGAGACCTTCCTGCTGAATAGAGACAATGACACTGGTTTTAGTTTTGCCTTCATAGCAAACTATGTCTGACTTGTCATGAAGGTAAGCCAGGAAAATACGGATGTTTTCGTATGTGTTTATGTCTCCAAGTCTAGACAGGGCGTATCGTGATTCTGTGGAATCAATAGTTTGCTGGGTAAGTTTTACTATGGGAGGCAAAAGAAGGTCAAAACTGGTAGTTGAACTGGAAGGTGGTTCAGGTGTGCTAGGATTAAGTATATGGGAGCTTATAAAATTAGGGTATTTTGCTCCTGAAGTAAGATCGAAGGATGGGAAGGGTGATTTATCCATAGAAGAGGGTGTTGAGGGGGATTGATTAGACGGTAAAGAGGTACAGTGAGCTGTGGGAGTTGAATTAAAAGAGACCCTATGCTGAGGTTCAGAAGGAACATGGCTGTTTTGGAGATGGTGGGGACGGTTTGAAATCAACTTAGGAGCAACTGGAGGTTTTAGCAACGAGTTCATTATTGGGCCAGAAAAATTTGGGAAAATTTCTGTTTTGTCCAATTGGGATTTGAATTTTTGTTGGGGATATAAGGTTTTGGAGCCTGGTTGGGGTTTGATGTTATTTTCGGGATAAAGTGTTTAGGTTGGTGATTAAAATTATTAATAATTGATTTTATCTGTGGTTCTATAGTTGTAGAGTCAATTAAAGGTGAAAGCAGCATATCATCCAATTGGATCCCATTTCCGGAACATTCAAACATCCAAGAGCATTTAGTTGGAATACAAATTTTAAACCGCCTTGCCGTCATTGAGATGCACTTAGTTAAGTTGATCGAATAACGAGACTTGAAGAGAGAGCGAACTCATTTAACTTTGGTTGATTTTGGGGCGTTTGTGAGCAGAAGCCACGAGTTGTTAACAGCTTCCATTTTCTTCAGTCTTTTATTCCATTCCGACTCGGTCTAAGTAACCCCAAATTTGTTAAGCTTCTTCATATTAGAACGGACGAGGATTGGGAGAACTATTGTTAAGTTGGTTGTTGTCAGTTGGAGGATTTAGGGTTTTGTCCGCGTTCACCAGTTCCTCGAGAATAGAGACATTGTTATGTTGTTGTGGGGCAGTTATGTAGCTGTTGAAAGTTGAGGTTGTTGGCTGCAGTTGATCTGGGATGTCATAAATTTTTCTGGAGGTCGCTCTCAACTCATCAGAAATCTGTCCAATCGATGACCTAGTCGCGGCTAAGTCATTAGACAAATCATTTTACACATGATTGAGCCCAACGAGAGTGCTACTAGATGAATGTACGTTGATGTCTGATCGGATTGACGATGTTGTACCGAGAATGTTTTTAATAGAGTGGGTCATTTCTTCTAGCAGAGAGTCTATAGATTTCAAAGGGATGGCATAGTTAAGTTTAAGGCAAAGTTCTTCACTCTTTGCTTCACTGGTTTTAATTAGGTCATTTAAAGAATTGGCAATATCGGCGATTTTTTTGCACAGATTATCAGAATTATTGTTCAACACACGGGTAATGTAAAGGACCATCGTTTGAATTTCGTCATTCTGCTTAATCAGGTCATCAAATTTAATTAACTCATTATGTATCTGAGCAAATTTAACATTGTTCACATCAATCGCTGACTTAAGGTTTTCGTTGGAACACTTAATTGCAAGTAATATATTTGACAACGATATTTTTTCACATTCGTCACAATAAAAACAAATCGCGAAGTTATGTCAACAATATTTCTTCACAATTCTTCAATTCCCGAATGCCCTGTTTCTTTTTCATGATATAATTTAATTTGTTTAATTTCTTCTTCTTCTGTTTCCAAGTCTTTAGCCAAAATAAACACATTTATAGAATTTTATTCTTGTTCCGAATAACTCTATTAGTTTTTGTTGAAATGTATTGTATTCATTATCGTTTAATTTGGTGTAAATTCCTGTATTCACTTTTTCTATCAATGGTATTATAAGCTCGTTAAAAGTTTCTTTATTTATTTCATTTATTCCTACTTCTATCCTACTGTATTTTGGTATCTTTTTAATCCCATTTCCTACTTTTAATATTATCTGTTGTTTGAATATGTTAACAGCACTTTCTTTGATTGGAAAGTGATCATTAACTTCTTCTTTCTGTGAAATGTGAATGTATTGAAGGTATAAGTGAATCTTGTTCTAAAACGTTTATGTCCTCTATCTCTTTAATTTCTCTACTTAAGAAATCTGCTACCGTGTTCCTTGTACCTTTCAAATATTCGATTTGCATATCATATTCTCCTAGTTGGAGTATCCATCGTTGTAATCGAGGAGAAATATCTCTATCTAAATTCTTTGTCTGGAGCCTTTTTAGAGGTTGGTGATCTGTTTTAAGATCGAATCGTCTCCCATAAAGATATGGTCGCAAATATTTGACTGACCAAACTATAGCTAATAATTCTTTTTCTGTTGTGCTATAATTCCTTTCATGTTGGTTGAGGGTTCGACTGATAAATGTAATGGGGTGCCCTTTCTGTGTTAACACTGCTCCAATAGCGTTTTAGATGCATCTGTTACTAAGACGAATTTTTCGCTAAAATCAGGATATGCAAGTACTGGTTCCGTTTGAGGTGCAGTTTTCAATTCTTGATATGCTTATATATAATTTAAATCGTTTTTATCAATTTTCATATCTTTCTTTAAATATTTAGTAATGGGTTGAGTGATTTTTGCATAGTCCTTAATAAATTTTCTATAATAGCCTGTTATTCCTAAGAATGATTTAATTTCTTTAACAGTTGGGGGAAGTGCATTTTATCTATCGCTTCGATTTTATCTAAGTTAGGCTTTACACTTTTATCTGTTATTGTGTGTCCTAAACAAATTTTATTAATCAAACCATCTAAGACTTCATTCATCATTCTCTGAAAAGTAGCTGGAGCATTTTTCAGACCAAATGCATTCTTAACCATTCATAATGACCATGAGGAGTTGAGAATGCTGTCTTCCCAGATTCAGCAGGATTCATTTTTATTTGATGGAAACCTTTGGCAAGGTCAAGGGTTGAAAAATATTAAGCTCTTCCTAACTTATCTAATATCTGGTCGATATTAGGTATGGGATGTCTGAATTCTACTGTGTTTTCGTTCAATTTTCTGTAGTCGATTACCATACGCCATTTTTGTTTACCTGAATTGTCCATTTTCTTTGGAACTACCCAAATAGGTGCATTATAAGGCGAAACACTTTTTCTTATTATACCTTGTTGCAATAAATCTTTAACTTGACGTTCTATTTCCTTTTCATGAATTTTAGGATACCTATATATCCTACTAAATATTGGGCTATCATGTTCTATTCTAATGCTATGCATGGTTTGTGTTGTGAATGTCAATTTATCACCCTCTTTATAAAACATGTTTTTATTTTCATCCACAAATTTTCTTAACTCGTTCTTCGTGATTGAAATTATTCCCAAAGTTGTGTTGAGGTGGAGGTCTTACATAAGAATTATTACTTGGTCTCTGGTTGAAATGTAGTTTATTATTATTATTAGGGTGCCCCTGATTTACTTTAACATTATTAAAATTTCCTTGTTTACAATCTTTATTTAAATTTCTATGTCGTATGAGCAAATTATACGCTTCTCTAATGTTTATAATATTTTGTGCAATAATAACTGATGCCTGATTGGCATTTAATTTATTTACAAATTTATTCATAACAATACTTTCATTGTTCACTGGGTTATAAATAACATTAGGTTCTAACTTACTTTTTATGTTCAATTTTAACAGGATTCCTTCCGTCGGATCAAATAGTTGTTGAAGATCGCTGGTGTTGATGCTGTGAAGATCTTGAAGAATTTGTTCGTATGTTTCACGAACTCCGAAGTCCTGGATTAGGGCTTCCTTTATAGTTGGCCAGATTGGCATTAAAATTCTTCGTAATGTGTTGATTGCCACTCCTTGTATTTTGTTTCTTATAATGAGTGTTGCAATTGGTTGGTTTTCTGCACTCACAAAGGCATAGACATAATCTATACATTCGATGAATGAGATTACGTCTTCATCTGGACGACCCGAGAATGTCGGAATTTTTTCCAATTGTACCAGTGGTACATTCTGGTCTGGTACTACTTGAGCCATTTTATGTATTTTTGAGTCTTTTTTAGTTTTTTTTCACTGTTTTTGTCCTTTACGTAGACACTTTTGTAATTTCGCTAATCTCTCTACGAGAATTCGTGTATTTCGTTGTGAACACTGTAGCGTTTATAAAGCATATAAAGAAATTTATTTTTTATTGAATTTATTACTTCAGTAATTAGTTTCACTTAAAAAATTGTTTCGTTCATTAAATCACTTCGGTGCTGTTAATTTTCACAAAACACAATTTCACAATTTTGCTTTTGTTACGGAACAAAAAATTTTCTTGACCGCGAATTATGTCCTGGATTATTTTCGATAATCCTGTCAAAAATTCTTCCGGTTAAATAATTTTTTCGGTTCGATCACTGAATCTCATCTATCATTTAATTTCTTCGTGAGATCCTTTCGACTGCGCCAATTTTATTCTTTTTACTCCTCCGGGATAAAAAAAAATATAGAAAGAGAAAAACTTGGTTTCAGTCTTAGATTAATTTTATTTAAATTGATCTTCACTTAAAGAACTCCAAAGAATACTACACAAGACTGATACCAAAAGCTAGACTAAAAGACTTAATTCTAAGAAACCTCTTTTATATCAAAAAGATATGCATAAGCAGCAACTCCACTTATACGTATACATATGGAACTCTTGCATAGATTCACATCGTCATCTTTGGTGAGGATACAATGATGTTCTTTGTTTACTTTACATTAATTTTTTATGACATCCCTCTTAGGTAAGGTTGGGTGGAAGTGGCTGTCAGTCAATGAGTACATTGCCTGACACACTTAGGCCGCAAGGGCCCATTGTGATACCACAGAGATCAGCAAGTTAATCACCTACTGATCTCAGAAACCCGATGTAAGATTAACGAGTAGATCCCTTATTAATCTTCCATTACGGGACTAGCCGGTTAATCACCTGCTAGTCGAACCACGTGGAACTTTTAATGGGGTATTCCATACCAAATCGACCACTTTTGACCCCGACCCCTTTAGATTTTGCTGAAACTTTACCATTCTTTTCTACCCTTTGAAAAACATTTTTGAGAATTTTTTCAAATTTTTTTGTCCAATCTCAAAAAAGTTATGAATTTTTCAAAAAAATGGCTTTCCTATTTTCAAACAGCTTCAAACAGCCATAACTTTTTTAAAAATTTGACTTTTCGGAACATTTTTTTTTTTCAAATTTTGTGTTTTTGAATGAACTTTTCGGAAAAATACACGAAAAAAATTTTGCATGCTCAATTATATAAAATAATCGGTTTTTTTGAGTAAAATCGTCATTTTTTTGAAGTTCGCCATATTTTATTTTCTTCATTTTTTTCTCAAAAAAATTTCAATCAATTTGACAACTACTTTCACCAATTTCGGAGTGGGCCGACTTTTTTTTACATTTTTTTTATTTATTTAAAAAAAAATCAAAATTACTATTTTTCAATTATCTCAAAAACTACAAGACATAGAAAAAAGTAGTTTACAGCGTTTGATGAAAAATTTATTGAAGCAACTTACTACATCTATTTTTTTTTATTTTCATTTGTAATCATGAGGAAACATAATACTCATAGTAATTTTTTTACTTTTTTCGTAAATTTTGACTTTGAAGTCAGTTATTTCAAAAACTATAAATTGCAACCACTTCATTAAAAATTTATTATGAAGTGCAGATTTCTGGCTTTCATAAAAAGTATAATTTGTATCTGTAAATGTTTTCGTTCTTTAACAATATTTTTTGAAGTCAATTTTTATAAAATTGCCCCTACCGCCTAAGCGGGGGGAGAAAGACCCTCCTCCTGTAGTAAAAAATGATTGTATTGAACCCCTCCACCAAAAACCGTTATAATTTTTTGTCGCCAAAGTTATCGTACTAGTGCCGAGTAAAGTTTACGAAAAAAAAAGTTTTTTTTTAATTTTGATTTTTTTTAAATAAATAAAAAAAATGTAAAAAAAAGTCGGCCCACTCCGAAATTGGTGAAAATAGTTGTCAAATTAATTGAAATTTTTTTGAGAAAAAAATGAAGAAAATAAAATATGTCGAACTTCAAAAAAATGACGATTTTACTCAAAAAAACCGATTATTTTATATAATTGATCATGCAAAATTTTTTTCGTGTATTTTTCCGAAAAGTTCATTCAAAAACACACAATTTGAAAAAAAAATGTTCCGAAAAGTCAAATTTTTAAAAAAGTTATGGCTGTTTGAAGCTGTTTGAAAATAGGAAAGCCATTTTTTTTTGAAAAATTCATAACTTTTTTGAGATTGGACAAAAAAATTTGAAAAAATTCTCAAAAATGTTTTTCAAAGGGTAGAAAAGAATGGTAAAGTTTCAGCAAAATCTAAAGGGGTCGGGGTCAACAGTGGTCGATTTGGTATGGAATACCCCTAATGTATTTTGAAAGACTTTTAGGGTCTATGTAAGCTAAGTCGCTAGTATCATCGAAGAAGAATTCACCGAGATGAGTTTTCCTCCTATGAAGTAGTGCAGGGCATGAGCAAAGAAGGTGTTGAACGGTTTCTTCCTCCTCCTCGTCCATGCAGCTTCTGCTGAAATCATTGGAAAACACACCAAGTCTTTTGGCGTGTCTCCCTATTTGACAGTGTCCCGTAAGAACACCTATGGTAGAACCTAGATACAGACGGTTCAGGGCCAACAAACTCTTCGAGCGTTTTGAGTCTACACACGGCCAAACTTTTTTGGTTGCAAGGCAGTTGTTACTCTCAGTCCATCTAGTGTTTGTTATCCTTGAAGCGTCTTGTCTAAGTAGGAGTTTACATGTAGCGATAGGTACACCTATGTTGTTCCATTCTGAGCGTAGGGAAGTGGTCGTGCACTTTTTGGCTAGTTCGTCTGCCATACAGTTAAACTGATTTGACATCTCCCTCAGAAACATCTGACAATTTTAGACCGTGATGGATTTTGTATAACAGAGGCAAGAGATTTAAGGGCAGCTTGGCTGTCTGAGAAGATCCCAATATCCTTGGAGGATATGACGTTTTCTTTGAGCCAAGACAGCACCTCCTTAATCAGAATTTCCGCTTGGAACACACTACAATGATCGGGTAGGCGGAAGAAAAGACTGAGATTCAGTTTTTCTGAGTAGATTCCACTTCCCACACCTTCGCTGGTTTTTGAACCATCGCGATGGCATCGGTGTAGAAGTGTATTGCTTCATTTTCCAAAAGAGCGCCATTTTCCCAAGCTTCTCTTGAAGGTATGGTTACTTGGAAATTATTGTCAATTACCAACTTGGGGGTGGTGTAGTCGGATCGATTCAGTAAGAATCTAAAGTTATCTAGAATGGTAGTGTGGCCGATTTGATTATTGGTCCACTGTGATGTAGCTCTGAGTCGAGTAGCTGAGCTAGCTGCGACTTGTTTGCTGAAGATATCTAGGGGTGTGAGATCTAGTAGTACATTGAGGGCGTCCGATGGGGTTGTCCTCAGTGCGCCACTAATACACAGACTAGCCGTTCTTTGAACTTTGGCCAGCTTGTTGTAGTTGGTCATCTTGTCTAGTGCTGTCCACCAGACTATCACCCCGTATGTGAGTATCGGTCTAATTACCGAGGTAAACAGCCAATGGGTGATTTGGGGGGAGAAACCCCATTTCCCGCCATTGGCTTTTTTACAGGAGAAGAGTGCAACGTTGGCTTTATTTACTCTTTCCTCAATATTGGTTTTCCAGGTCAGTTTTTTGTCAAAAATGAGACCTAGATATTTAGCCTGATTTGACAGTGTGAGAGTTACCCCTTTAATAGTTGGGGGTCTGAAGTCCGGAATTTTGTATTTCCTCGTAAAGAGAACTAATTCCGTTTTGTGTGGATTGATGTTCAGACAACAATCTGCAGCCCAATTGTTAAGCTTGTTAAGTGCTGTTTGTAGCAGCTCAGCTAGGGTTTGTGGGTGCTTGCCTGAAACGGCAATTGCTACATCATCGGCATAGGCTATAGTTTTAAAACCTTCGTCCTCTAGGTCGATTAACAATTTGTTAACGACCAGGTTCCACAGTAGGGGAGATAAAACTCCTCCCTGCGGGGTTCCTCTATTGGCCATTCTGCTTGTTTTGTAGTTCCCCATTTCGGAACTAATGATTCTGCTGCTGAGCATTGTTGTTATCATGTTTTTGATGTGTTCCTCTATGAGCAGCCCATCAAGAGCATTAGTGATTGCCGAATTGTTAACATTGTTAAATGCACCCTCTATGTCTAGGAATGCGACGAGAGAGTATTCTTTGTAGTGCAGGGATTTTTCAATGGTGCAAACCAGAGAGTGGAGTGCAGCTTCCACTGATTTACCTTTTGTGTAGGTATGTTGCGCCGTTGAGATCAGACTAGGTTTAATTTCTTGTCTTAAGTGTATGTCAATCATTCTTTCCAGTGTTTTAAGGAAGAAGAATGATAGACTAATAGGTCTTAAATCTTTTGGATTTACATGGGAGCTTTTGCCGGCTTTAGGTATAAAGACGACCCTGGCTTCTCTCCAGGCCTTGGGAATATAGGCGTAGCTAATGCATCCTTTCATGATCATCTCTAAGTTATAGATGATGATGTCTGAAACGGGTTGGGTTCGATATCCCGTTTTTTATAATCCTGCTTTTTATTTTCCCGCAATTAAAATCCCGTTTTTTTAAGCCCGTTTTGTTACTATCCCGCTTTTTTAAAACCCCGTTTTTAAAATCCCGTTTATTAAAATCCCGTTTATTAAAATCCCGTTTTTATAAGCCCGCTTTTGTAATCAACACCAGGTGTTTTATTTTAAAAATCGCGCGATTTTTAAAATAAAACACCTGGTGTTGATTACAAAAGCGGATTAAATATAAAAAAGAAGAAGAATATTTGGTCTAGATAATTTTATTGCAAACATTATTATTGTTTTAAAAGAAAAGAAAATAATACATAACAAAAATGTAATTCCAAAAAAAAAAATAACAAAAAATGATTACAGTTGAATATTGTGAGCTATACGACGCAAATATTCAGTTATTTAAGAGATAAAGAGATGTGTCCCAGCTTGAATAATGCATAGCATAGCTTGTATAAATGCATAGACATTGATAACAAAAAAATGTTCAAACAAAACAAGAAATTTTATTGTTCTCTTGCTTACGCAATAGTTTATTATGCAGAAAATGCAACAAGAAAAACAGTTATCAGTTATACAGTATTTTACGGATATAAGAAAGTCTCATATAAGAAAAACTCGCTTATAAGATAGGCAATCGAAAGCACCGTGTATTTTCCTTTAGTATCTCTTCAAATTCAGACGCATAAAAGAAACTCGTATATAAGAAAAACTCGGATAAAAGAAACTCATTTTAATGCACTCCTTGAAAATTTTAGAATAAAAGAAGACTCATATATGAAACTTCATTAAATTTTTTCCTTCCGCAACAGTGTCTGTCAGTACAAAAAGGATGAAAATCGACGATAAATGTCTATGTTCACGTGACAATATTTCGGTGAAATTCAAACATAGCAAGCTCTCTGATATAGCATTTCTAAGAGAACTTTCTTTTTTATGAAGCATTGCCTATACCTATCTGCAACCAGAAAAAAATGCCATTAAAAAAACTGACAAAACTCAAAAACTGGCAAAAATTGACTTTTTTTCTGTCGGAAATTTTATTATTTTGGATAGAAAGTTGTTTTTAATAATTCGATGGGAAAATCTGCTCTCTAAAAAAGATCCTTGGAATTGCATCAAAATTTTGCTTCGTTCTCGAGATATAATGAAAAAACGAATGAAGATGGTTTAGAACCCATGTCTCCGATTCGCACCCTCTAATTTAATAGCACTTTCGGTTTTTTCTCTAAAATTAACCCATTAATAGATTCATGCAATAAAAGTCCATTCAATGTCGAGTTCCTTAAGAAATGACATAATCAATAGACTACTAATCAAGGCTGGCTTAATACCTAAATGGAAAAAAAGCTAGAATATTCGTTTCAAAAAACTACACGAAAAATCCCTTTCTGCAGATGAGAATGCAGCTCAAAATTTCAAGGATGTTGTCATACCCAATTTAATGGAAAATATTCACTTGAAGACACTCATATATGAAAAAAATGTTAGGCACTTTGAGCACTTTTATAATTGTGTTTGTATGAAATTCATAAAAAAACTACTTAAAGTGCCCATATTAATGTTTTATTCAAACAAGCCTCAAATTGAAGAAACCTTTTTTTTTATTTTGAATTTTTTTTAATATCATAAAATCTATGGGCTTTTGAGTGCACTTATGTTTTTTTTTATTGCATTGTTCATCTTTAAAAAATAAAGAAACTCTTTTTTATCAGGCATTTTCTGCAGAAAAGTGACCTCAAAATCAAAACTTTGTTTCGGGAAGAAAATTTGAACACCACTTAAAATTGAAAACCTGCAACCCTAAACCTATAAAAGCTAAACTTAAATACAATTTTAAAAGCTGTTATTTCTACAAAAAATTAAGTCTATCATCAGTATTGACAGAGATATCGAATTTAACATAGGTCAGGGTACACCAAACCTAACCTTTTTTAAATTGTCAAAAAATGGTGTCAAAGTTGAGAAACGAGCCTTAATGTAAAACAATTTTTTTCTTAGAATATGACTGTATAAGAAATTTTTTTCTTATATCCGAGGTTTTCGTATAAGAAAAACTCGGATATAAGAAAAAAAAATTTGGCATTCTCGGAGTTTCTTATATCCGTGTTATACTGTATATTGAAAGATGTTTCCAAGTTTCTCTGTATAATGGTATTAATAAAAAAAATGTTCAGACAACAAAACTTTCAACATTTGAGAATTGATATGTAGTGTTTAAATGAACAATATTGAATAATACCTACTTATCCAAATATAAAACGGGCTAAGCGGGATTAAACGGGATTTTAAAAGGCGGCCTTTTGACAGACGGGATTTCGATTAAACAGGATTGTCACGAACGGGATTTTAACAAAACGGTATTTAAAAAGACGGGATTATAAACCTTTTTTTGTCGGGATTTTAAAAAACGGGATTTTAAAAAGCGGGATTCCGATACGCTCCCGTCTGAAACCTGCTGCAGCTCCGCAGGGATGATTCCGTCAGGCCCTGGTGATTTATAAGTGTCAAAGCTGTTTATTGCCCATAACAGTATATCTCTAGAGATAAGACCTTTACCTGATTGGTTTGCGAGTCGAGGCAAGTACTCCTCGTCTGTTATTGTCAACGAGCTACCAGGGAAATGAGTATCCAGTAGCAAGTTTAATGTTTCTTCATATGAGTTGGTCCAGTTGCCGTTTTCATCTTTTATAGAACTTGGCATGTTTGGACTCGTTGATAGAATTTTCCTAAGTCTAGATGCCTCTGAGGAGTCTTCAATTTTATTGCAGAATTTTTTCCAAGAGGATCTTTTGCTTAGTCGTTACCTCTTTTTGTAAATCTTAAGGGATTCCTTATATAGATCCCAGTCTATGGGATTTCTGGAAGATTTGGCTCGATTGAAAAGCTTCGAACAACTTTTCTTGAGCGGTTCTAGCTCTTTGGTCCACCAGTGTGGTTTCTTCTTCCCTCTTACTATGGTAAGAGGACAGGAGTTACACAAGGCATGGTTAAGAGCACTAGTTAGATCGTCGACTTTGCTGTCAAGATCCTTGGGGTTTGAAGGGAAGCTATTGTCATTGTAGTTGTAACAATGTTTGAAGATTTCCCTGAATTTTACCCAGTCAGTTTTCCTATAATTACGGAAGCCTATGGGTTGTGGTGTGTCATCTGTTAGACTAAATTGGATGTATCTGTGATCAGAGAAGGAGTGATCCTTAGATACAGCCCAATTTTTAATCTTGTTATAGATTGATTGAGATACAAAGGTAACATTCAAAACCTCTTGTCTGTTTTTTGTGACAAAGGTTGGTTCGTTACCGATATTGCAGATAAGAAGGTTAGTACTTAGTATAAAATTCAGTACTTCCCCATACTGCGTGATGTGCGTTGACGTCACTTCCTATTATGAGATCCGCTTTGAGCTTTGTTGCGCTTTTTATTACGCGCTCGAGCGTCTCTCCTGGTAGCGGCCCCGGTTGGTCATGGCCTAGATAGGCGGACGTGAGCCAGTAAGTCCCACTGTTGGTCGTTGTCGCAATTGCTTTAATTAGGTAGTAAAAATACGTTAAGTGTTTTCTTTGCCAGTATGCAGGATCTTGGTTCACCTTTGTCCGTCACATACATCAGAGAATAATCTTTCGTCCTGAGTCCTTTTACCACGGAATTATTAATCCATGGTTCCAGGATCAGGACTATATCCTCGCCGGACTTGCTTAGTCGGAGAAGGAGTCCGGCCGAGGCTTTGATGGAGTGTTGGAGATTAATCTGGAGTATCTGCAGCATTGCTACAAGCATCCAGCTTAATCTCCAACACTGTAGCATTAAGGTCCTCCATATCTGAGGCGGAGTCTAGCAACTCATCCTCAGAAAGGAGAACCCTAAGCATTTCATTGTCGGAGTCTAAGACTCCACCTTTGTTGTTGTCGTCCTTATCGGACGATTTGTTATCAGTTGCGTCTTGATCAGACACTATTATTGTAGTCTTTTCGACCAGTTTCGAGCAAGACAGCTGTTCCAAAGAGTCAGAGCAACTTGCCGCGTCTGTCTCCATGATGGAAGATTCGACGCTCGCAGTGGACTCCTTGGCTTCGGATGCAGCCGCTTGCTTTGGAAGCTTTGCAGCGTCCTCATCTTTTTTGTATATTTTCAGCACTAGGCTGTCAAAGCCGTACTGAATAACACCCCCGCGTACCGCCAGGGGTTCTAATGACTCCTTATTCAGGATGACAAGAGCAGACCGATAACGACCCATCGACTCTTTTTCAATCACCGGAACCGTCTAATCGTGAGTGGGCAGATCCGGGTTGCTGTATTTAATCAACTGGAGAACCATCTCCCGCGATTCATGTAGGGCCGGTACCAAGGCACGAGCTCTCGGTCTGCTTGGGATATCCTCCCTTGCCACAACCTCTAACTTATTTATTTATCTGGCTTAATACAAGCAACATACATATAAATAAAAAGAAAACTTAAATATTTACAAAAATCAATTTCTTAAATACTAAATACTATTTACAATAAATATTAATTAAATTAAAAGTTAATATAATAGAGAAGCTTCAGTGATGGGACTTTTTGGAAAAATGTCCGAAGTAGATTTGAAACAAAAATGCAGTAGATTCAACTGTTCTGCAGTAGATTTTTCATTTTCAAAAAATGAACAATTTTAAACATAGATTCACATACATAAATAACTTAAGATAACAATATAAACATTCAAAGCAAATTCACTTAAAAATTCATATACTAATATTAACATCAGCTTTGAATTAAAAAAAGTGCTGTCATAATTGCTACCTATTTATTGCTTTTTTTTAACTGTCCGTCGACAAATAAAAAATTATAAAAATACTCTATAAGGCCCAAGGAATCCGAAGGTTCCCAACAGTCTTTGTTAACGTCTTCCATTTCTTTACACAGTACAGCATTTTCTAAAGTGTGGTTGTATTTAATTTGTTGCGAATTTTATCCATCACTCAACTAACTGTCGAAAATTTCCGATCTGCTGCGTTACTACTATGTGGCAGTGATCATTAAAGTTAACATAAAAACGTAAGCTATTAAATTGTTTTTCCCAAAAGTGTTTTCTTCAATTTTAAGTTTGACCCAAAAAGCTGTTATGTCAACAGCATCATATTATTTATCTAAAAGATATTAGTTTCCTAACAAAGACCTCCAATGTTTAGTTCTTCAAGATTTTCATTAAAGAACGGAAAAGACGTAACAATGGCCAAAACGAGGTCATTGTAGACCCTCTATCACTACATTTGCATCTAAATACTTAAGAAGTTTTAATTGTGTATTATTAAAACTAAAACGCTTTTTTATTTGATCACAAATTTCTACATGAAATATAACCAAACATTTTTTTATTTCAGAAATTTTGCTTTCTTCAAAATCGTGAGAAGCAATATATCGTTAGAACTCGATCCCAAAATTCATATTCGTATAGGAAATATAATAATGTAAGGTAGAGGAAGTGCGTCAAATGTGGCCTACCCTTAATATTTTTGGAAATTAAACCATAAATTTCAATTCATTTATTATTTTTCTTAAACATTCTTCGAATTCATTTATTTTTCAGTGTTAAGAACAATAATTAATAAAACAAACATAATAAAAAGCTAAAAACAAAAACGTTGAAGAACTCCAAAATGACGATTTGGAAAAAAGCGGTTAATATGGCCTACCCTATCTTAAATATATTAAACTCAATTTTTTCAGAGGAACTTTAGCAGCAAAATTCACATATGAAGTACTCTTTTTCATTTCCGGAGCAATCTTCGTGAGCCGACATGGAATACACGACACATTGCAGCCAAATTTAACCTTCCTTATCTTCAGAAAACAGGGTGGAGCAATAGATGCATTTAGCGTCTTCTTTATTATTTCTGTCGGGATTAGGGTCGGAGTTATCATCTGGTTAGAAATGGCATACTTGACTTTCTGATGACGAAGACTGCTGCTCTTTGCGAATGCGTTTCTTTTTTATTGGCATTTTCTCTCCCAACATCAAATTCCTAAGCCATATTACCAACACATGGGGTAGGCCACATTAAACACACCACAACTTTTCCACTCATTTTAAATTTTAAAACACTTTATAAACTTTTTCGTAATGATAGTATCACAAACATTAAAAGAATACATAAAAGTGTATTTCATTTTTGAAAAGAGTAACGAATTTAACACAATTTTCAATGCAAAAACACTTAAGGAAACCTACCAAAAAATTACAACGAAAGCAAAAAAAAAATTAAAAACGCCTTATATCTGCCAGGAACGTCGCGTCACACTGACCACGATAGACTGAGGCTCAACCGGTTTGATCATGTTTACAATGAGTTTTTTTTTCTTTCGCTTTGGACTTTGGTTTGAGAAATACAGTGGTAGGCCATATTACACACATAGGTCACATTTGGCGCACTTAAGTACTATTCACATGAGAACGACCAACGAACAACGAATGAACGAATATTCGTATATTTTGACATTTCATTCACATGAGTGTTTTACATTCGTCACGAATAACGAACACAATTTACATGCAAAACAAAAATGGGGAATGATTTTGAGGTTAAGCACGCGCGAAAAATTTATTCGTTGGAGTGTGGATTGTATGTGGAACGAGAATTAAGTCTGACAGTTCGTACCTACTAATGTTTATTCGTAACGAATAAACTTTTTTTCTCAATTTTGTTAATTTTAGGCACAAAAATAAAAGTTTATCCACCTAAAAATAAGTATGAACTATTTTTCCATCGTTTCCAAAAAAAATCGTGAGGAATTTATGCTAGTAAAGTACTTAAAATCTCATTTCTTGATTTATTCGTCGTTCGTTGGTCGTGCTCATGTGAATAGTCCTTTACTCTGTTTCCAAACCTGCATTGGTACTGACTGAATCCATACTAATATAATATTTTAAAATTTCAATGTAAAGACCTGTTTAGTTATAGTAAGAACAAAAGTGCAGTAGATTTGATTTAAAGGCAGTAGATTTATTTTTCGAGAAAAGTGCAGTAGATCTACTGCAATTGCAGTAAAGTCCCAACCCTGAGAAGCTAAGGGAAATTTAATTAGGAAGTTGAAAATGATTAGAGGATAATTTATTTCTTAGAGATGGTAAGCTTGCGTTGAAATCAAGAATATCTTGTGCACCATTGGCTAAGCGCAACATTCGAGTAATGGGGTTAAAATGACCATAGTTAGTGCGGTGGGTGGGAAGGTTGTAAAAAGGGATGGACCGTAGACTACGAGGATTGGTATTTAGGTAAAAATTTTCAAGGAGAGCGGGAGATTCAATTGCACCAGTCATTATTTGGTGTACAAAAAGTATGTCCGCAATTGCACGACGTTTGGCGAGGCTTTGTAACTGAATTAGTTGTAAACGATCTTCGTATGGAGGTAGGATGAGAGGGTTCGACCACGGTAGATGGCGTAAGGCAAAGCGAAGGAATCTACGTTGGACGGCTTCAATTCTATGTGACTGAGTGATTTGATAGGGGGACCAAACCTGAGATGCGTACTCTAGGATAGGTCTGACAAAAGTAATGTATAGTGATTTGGTTACGTAAGGATTGGAAAATTCTTTAGACCACCGTTTTATGAAACCAAGGGAAGAGTTCGCCTTAGCGATAATTTGGTCTATATGGAAACGAAAGTTGAGCTCTCTATCACAAAAAACTCCAAGGTCTCGAATAGAAGAAACAACAGGAACGGGAACCCACAAAAGTCATAAGTCCGAGGGAGAGTAGGTATTCGTTTTCGTGAAAAAGTGATGAATTGACATTTACTCACATTAAGATCGAGCAGATTCTTATGACACCAATTAAGAAAAGAATCTAAGTCATGTTGAAGTAAAGAATTATCACGAGGTGTCGATATTGACTTCATTATTTTTATATCATCGGCGTAGATTGAGAGATTTGAGTGCGAAATAATCATATGGACATCGTTGATAGCAAGGACAAAAAGGAGAGGACCGAGATGGCTACCTTGAGGCACACCGGAGGAGGCAGAAATGGGAATAGATAAGAAACTTCTAAACAATACCTTATAGATGCGGTGTTCTAAATAGGATTTCACCCATTGGATAAAATGCGGGGGAAATCCAAAAGCACCTAATTTCAGATAAATTATATGGTGTGAGATTTTATCGAAAGCTTTCGAAAAGTCCGTAGTGATTACGTCAACCTCGTAGCCATGTTCAAGAGCACAGAGCGTCGTAGAAACAAATTGGGTTAAGTTAGTCGTTGTAGATCTTCCCTTTAGAAAACCATGCTGCAGTGGAGAAACAACAGACTTACAAAGAAAGTATAACGAGTCGTAGACAATGCTTTCAAAAAGCTTAGGAATAGAGGATAGTTTAGCAATAGGACGGAAGTTGGAGATATCACTTTTACTGCCTTTCTTATGAATTGGAAATATGAATGAATCTTTCCATAATGTTGGAAAAACTGCTTGTGAGAGTGAGAGTTGAAATAATGCTGTAAGGGGTTGACAAAGTACGTTTATACATTTTTTTAGGAAAATGGCAGGAATACCGTCAGGACCGGGAGAAAGTCATCTTTGAGTGCATTGATTTTATCATACACATTGTCGAGACTAACACCAATAGAAACAAGAGAGCTTTGAGGACAATTATCGAGATAACTGAAGTATTCCAGGTCAGGTAGAACTTTATTATGGTTATATGATTGACTAAAGAAATTCGCAAATAGATTGGTGATTGTTTGAGGATCTGAAGAGGAAGTATTAAGATGGTTGAAAGAGGAAGGAAGCCCATCCGATTTTCTCTTAACGTTCATAAATTGATAGAAACGTTTAGGGTCATAGATAAGACAAGTCGGCATTTTATCAAGATAATTGTTGTAAAGAATTTCGGATAAGGATGAAAAGTTGAAGAAAGCTTGTTGATAATTTAAGTAATCAATATAAGAATTCGATTTTATGTAAGTTTTCCATAACTTATTTCTAAGGTTTCGAAGTGTACGCAATTCTTTAGTTTACCATGGGGGAGACGACATACAATTTTTTTGTGGTAAATGAGGAACAGTCTGGATGATACATTCGAAGATGGCAGTATAGAAGAAAGAAAGAGCGATGTCGATGGGAGTTCGAGCATTTAAGAAAAGGTTAAAATCGATCTGATTTAACAAAACGTTAAGTTGATTGAAATCAGCCTTACGGTAGTTAAAAAGAAGGGAGACTTCCGAATCTACCGTGGAGATAACTTTATCGAAAGAGAAGACAAGAGAAAGAGGGGGATGGAAGTGGTCAAGGGTCGATAGAAGATGGATACTTTCAGAAACGTCAGAGTTGAAAGGATCAGAAGAAAAAACAAGGTCAAGTTGTCTTCCTAAGTTATTTTTAATGCTACTTATTTGGAAAATCCCAGAGCCAGATAAGCGGTCACAAAAAATACATTCTTTCTCTGAGGTGGGATTACTGGGAACAAAGTTTGATTGATCCTCGGATGGAGCCCAACGTAAGAAGGGTAAATTAAAATCACCAATAACGATAAAATCATCAGTTGGTTCTGCAGCTTCAAAGATAGAGTGGTAAGAATCAACAAATTGTTGATAAGCAAGAGTGGGCTGTGATGGGTGAATATAACAGCAGTTCATGAGGATCGGTTGGAAGACCTTCTTTTAAGATAGATAAAATGACATTAGTTTTCGTTTTGCCATTAATGCAAACAGACTCAGGTTTGTCGTATAGAAAAGCCAGGTACAGACGGACATTTTCATAGAGTTTACTGTCACGCAGTCTTGCCATGGAGTATCGGCCATCCAAGTCATTTGATGTCGTTTTAGATTTATTAAACTTCGCGGTTAATTTAACGCTTGGTGGATACATAGGATCGAAAACCGGAGGATAAGAGTGATTGGGATTGATTGATAAGGATGATCTGGAGGATGAAGGTAGGGGTGACATACTGGAAGGCTGTGGGATAGAGTTTGAAGAGTTTGCACAAACAAAATTGCTATAGGAATCACTTGAGAGGACTTTCTGTTGAGGAAGGTTAGGAGATGGAAACGCAATATTATTGTGATTAGATGAAGTCGGTCTAGGCTTAGGAGAAATGCGGAGTTTTTTAGGTTCAGGTAAAGTATTGATTGAGGGTTTGAAGGACTGAAAACTAGTTTTAGATATTGAGACTTTTTTGACATTTTCATTTAATAACTTGTTAGGTTTAAGACCCCAATTTGATATTTCAATTCTGCCAACCCGAAAAACGTGTTGGTCAGTGGACAAAAAAAGCCATTGGTATTTAGAGGGGATATAAACTTTAAAGCTAGAAGAGCTCAATTTATAACATTTTTGAATAAAAATCTTAAAATAAGAAGAGAAAAAATTTCTAATCCAGGATAAATTAGCGAAAGCAGGAGTGTTTTTTATGAAGAGAGGTGTGAGCTCAGCTTGGTTTTTAATTTTCATGATTCTATTGTTCCATTCAGCAGGAGTCCAGGTTGTGCCAAACCGGTTGATGAGGACAGGTTCAGAAAGTGTAGAAGGATTGTCATCATTAGAGGATGATGTTAGTTCTTTTTCAGTTGGAACACTTGAGGAAGGATGAAGTAGAATCATATCATCAATTTGAATTGGCGTGATGGAGTTATAAAGGTCTTGGAGTTCCAAACGAAGTGATTTATTGTTATTACTGCTTAATTCAGGTGAGGCGAAAGAGCTAACATGACCTTTTTCTGAGTTTGTTGACTTCGTGTAGTGTGATTGTTTCATTTCGTTTGATAGTTCAGTTATCATATAACGTAAAGATTTTGATTGCTTGGTAATGATATCTTCAAGGGTAGAAGAGTTGGTATTTATACTGAGGGAAGTAGCTGTGGACTCCCTCTCAAGAGATTTAATGATTGATGATTGTTCCTTTGAAGAATCCGCAAACCTTAACAGGTACTTTTCTGTAGAATGTATTATTTCCGTAGATTGTTCAACGGAGGATTTAAGATCAGCAACCAATTTAAACATTTTAATAATGTCGGTGTTAATGAGCTTAGGGAAAGCATGAATAGTTTCAAGGCAATCATTAAATTTTAGTGATATTTTTTTCATGTTTGAATCTATGTTAGATAGCTTAGTGTTGAGTCCTATATTTTGGGACTCTAAATTTTTCATAATGGATTCATTATTGTCTGCAATCACCTCATTTATTTTAAGAAAGTTGTGGCGGATATTAGTTTTGAGTTCAGTAAAATCCTCAGACAATTGAACTAAACGTTCGTTATTATACTTGATGGCAAGCATAACGTGCGAAGTAGTAATTGTTTTGCATTCGTTGCAGTAATAATGAAAATTTGCAGAAAACTCGGTCAGGTGGGCTTTAGCGTGTCTACTCAGGCCTATGCAAATTGGATGAAAACTTTTACCACAAATACCTTTGCAGGCGACCCATTCACTTAGCACCTGGCCAGATCTCACCTAAACCGCTGACAGCAAGTTTATATAGGTGAAGCGATCTCTGGTCTTGGCAGGCGATCAGCTTGACGTGGTTTTGATGCCAGCCAGCGTCGCTAATTCTTGGGAGGGGTCCCGGATTCGCCTCGATAACTGGTATAAACCTGAAAGCGAGGTGAGCCTTGACATCCGCCCACCTGTCGGCAGAGATGTTTCCATCCATATTGCTCCCGTCGACGACCGCGACAACAATCTGTCCCTTTACCACGTCACCAAAGGATTGCCCCGGCACCAGTGTCGATGGAACGCTAACCCCGACTCTTGGCTTTTTTGGTTGAGGTTTTTCAACCTCAAACGACCTGTTTCGCTTCGACGTTGAGTCTTGGCTGGTCTCTTCTGCAATTTTACTTGCCCACTTCAATCTTTCAACCTCACTCGGGGTTCTCTCCACTGCGGGTTTACCACCCACCGTTTCAATTACCCTTCTGGCTTGGCGACGTATCTGAGCGGGCGTTTTTTTGATCTGAGTCCCCCCTTGGCCGAGCTGGAGTTGTTAATCACCTCTCCCGCTCCACCAATTGGAGGATTCATTGTACTCGACGGGGGTACGTACCGACCCGCAGAGGCAGGGTTGCTAATCGCCTCTCCAACCCTGCCAGTCTGAACGGCCCTCCCCGTGTCCTTTATTTTAAGGGCATTCAAGGTGGAGACGGAGTCGTTGATCACCCCTCCGTTTCCCCTCTTTGTAAGTTTCACCTCGTCCTGTCTTGATGATAGCACCAAAGCAGGCGAATTATTTTCAAAGCTAATATTGGGGACTTCATCCCCTCTATTAGCAGTGGCGGTCCGTTTGCCCTCCGATTCACTGGCTAGAACTAGCTTTGCAGCATGCTCTTGACCAGTTTCCAGCGGGCTGTGCTGCTCGCCAGAGTCGGGATTCTTGGTTCCCACTGCACAGACCTGAACTGGCTTTGCAGCTGGTTCAGAGCCTGTGTGCGAACCTTGTATCCCACTGGTGGAAGGTTTGCCCGTTGGCTCACATTCCTGCTTCGACTTTGTAGCCCCCCAGTTTTCTTTTTTGTCTTTTTGTTCGTTTTTTGTCTGTTTGTTTGTTTGTTTGTTTGTTTGTTTGTTTGTTTTTAAAAATTCCATAGAAAGTCCCACGAGTAACTACGGAAGGAAAAGGTCAGCCCCGGCAGAGCCGTGTACCGGGGTAAAGCTAGTCTATTCTGGACCCTGCCAAGCATCCAGAAGAGCTCGTTATTGATTGGTTTATCCCCCAACCTTTAATTCTTCGGCACGGATTATAAATGCTCACACCACCACTGAAACTAGGAACCTCGTATCTATGGTGAGATTGGATTTCTAAGGATTGTGCTATTGAGAAGTCACAACCACCCAGCGACCCAACCTAACCTTGGCTGTCACCGTCTGACATCGTACAGACACTGATAAGTATATGTAGTGAACATTGCCCGCCCGGCACCCACTTGGAGGGTTCGACATCCCTCTTGGTGTCGATTGATTTGGCTTAGAAATGCAAAGTGCATTTCTTTGTTTCAGATTTTATAACATTTCTTTGTTTAAGATTTTATGACATTTCTTTGTTAAGGATTTTATGACATTTGTTAATTAGTTTAAGTTTACTCAAGCAAATATGCTTGGTACTTCTTTGTTAATTGAATTGGGGATCAATTCTATAACTCGCGTGTGGTTAGAAATTTAAATTAATACAAAGTAGATTTTACCTTTGCTTGTGCTTGTTTTTCTGGGAATCTATGAAGTACGTTAGCGTACTTAACTATGTTGCTAATTTAGTCTGGATATTTTGTATATGTACATACATATTACATATGTATTTTTTGGTGACAGTATTAAAGTTATTTCATACATCATAAAGAATTAATTTTGTTGGTTACTATAATTTTTCACAGATTTTGCCAGGATAAAATTTTTGGTTTTGTGGTTAGTATCGGACTGTCGCAGCTACATAGTTATTTTGGTGTTCTTTGTAGGCTCGGTTCGTGGTGGTTATCAGTGCGGTGTGTGTCATAAATATATTGTGATCGGTTTAGAACAAAACTGTTGTCGCTTGGGCTGGTTGGTCTTGTAATAAACCCTACTTTTGGGATATTATAAAGGCTTCCCAAGCCGAAAACGGATGATGGCTAATGAGCCTATCTGAATATAAATGCCAAAATAAAGACGGCTAAGGAGCCAAACTAGTCTTTTCGATTCTGGAATAATAATGAATCTTTATTAATTCAACTTAGCCTATTTATACATAATAATCAACTTACACACTAACATCTTAAACCAATATCAAATATACATATTTTAACTTACACATAGAAATATTTGGTATTCCGAATTCTGTGGGAAATAAACGAACAACGGAACCCGGTAGCATACTTGCTATGTCATCAAATTAATAGCACATGCCAATATGCATAGCCCGTCTAATACAATGCACAAATGTATCCAAATACGTCCAGCCATATGCACTACACAGTATGCAGTACATTGAACCTTAGTGAGTAGGTAGATACACTTGACAAAAGTAATCTGAAGCGTCGCGTCCCGTCATCGTCAGTGGCATTGAAATTATTACTTAATAATTTAGTGCATGAGGTTGATACTCATGACCATGAATGAAATATGAGTTCAAGGTTGGCTATCGTGAAGCGTAATGTGGATTAACGTCAATGACCGGAATTAAATGTATAATGACGTGGTCGCTAGTGTGATCCCTTCACACCACCCTTCCTGGGGAAAAGGAGAAATCATGAAATATCTTGATTTCTTCTTTTAAGCGACACGACATATATATATTTTTTTTCGGAATCCCAATATATTTTTTTTTTTAAACATTATTTTCTTTTATATTAATTGAAATAGTACATACTTAGTGTGTATCATTACTTACGCATATAATATAATATAATTTTTTTTTTCATTCATACAAGTAACTTATTTTTCTTATATTCTAGTTGTGTTTTTTTAAACATTATTTTCTTTTATACTGTGTGTATCATTACTTACGCATATAATATAATATAATTTTTTTCCATTCATACAAGTAACTTATTTTTCTTATATTCTAGTTGTGTTTTTTTAACATTATTTTCTTTTATAATTTTTTTTCCATTCATACAAGTAACTTATTTTTCTTATATTCTAGTTGTGCACAACAGTATAATTTACTCTTATTAAGAATTAAGTTAATCAATTAAATGAAGTAGTTATCTTGTATGTATATATATTAGTGTGGTCCTTGTTTTGTTTTTTTCCGAATTTTTTTCCACGATAGTCCTAAATCGGTTCTAAATATATTTAAAAAAAATCATGCCAAGTTATAGTCCTTTATTTCAATTTTAACCCGACCCCCCCGACAATCAAAGTTTTATATGGAAATAACATGGGAAAAGTTCTGTTGATTGTTTGAAATTTTTTTCATTATGAAATAATGAACAGATCATGTCAAATAAAAATGCTTCTTATAGAAAATTTAACGCTCTACAAAAAAGGTCTTTTATGATTTTTTGCATACTCTAACGGTTTCTGAGTTATTTAAGGTCATAATTGGCTTAAATTTCAAACAATCAACAGAACTTTTCCCATGTTATTTCCATATAAAACTTTGATTGTCGGGGGGGTCGGGTTAAAATTGAAATAAAGGGCTATAACTTGGCATGATTTTTTTTTAATATATTTAGAACCGATTTAGGACTATCGTGGAAAAAAATTCGGAAAAAAACAAAATAAGGACCACCCTAATATATATATATGCATATAATATTATTTACATTCTCTTCCCCCTTTTTTTTTTTTTTTGATTTTGATTTAATTAGCGATTATATAAAAGTTAAATACATGTAAAATGGTTTTAGTCTATTTTTGTGTACTGTTATTCTTTTGTTATCGTATTTGATATCACAATTTACACCATTTTGAGACAAAACTTCGTATGGTCCTATAAATATTGGATCTAATTTTTTCCTAGCTTCGTTTCTTAATAAAACTAAATTTCCTTTTTCAAAACTACTACTCTTTGTTTGTCCCTCTTTATCATACCTATCTTTCCTAACATTTTTCTTCTTTATAAGCGTTTCTCGGGCATCTCTATGGGCAACTTGTAATTTACGTTTAAGGTCAATTACGTAATTGTCATAGTTGTACACCGGTTCCATTTGTTTTGTCAGATTGTTGGGTAAGCTACATTGCTTTCCGAATATCAACTCGAATGGAGTGTAACCCGTTTCTGAGTGTACGGAAGTGTTATAACAGAAAACGTAATATGGCAACCAAGTGCTCCAGTCCGTGTGTTTTTCTGAGACGTAACTTCTAAGATATGCTCCTAAAACCTTATGTGAATTTTCTAAAGCTCCTATGCTCTCATGATGGTACGCTGTAGACTGTAATTGTTCTATTCTCAAAAGCTTACAGATACTTTTGAAAACCTGGTTTAGAAATTCGGTTCCCTGATCAGATGCTATTGTATGTGGTACTCCGTACCTTAGAATAAAACCTTCTACTAGAGCTTTAGCTACTGTGCCTGATTCTTTGTTTGGGAGTGGTATAGCTTCGATAAACTTGGTAAGCTCATCTTGAATGGTGAGTATGTATTTAGATCCATCTTCAGATTCTTCTAAAGGTCCTACTAGGGTAAGCGCACTAGTACCCGGACACTTAACTTTTTTCTCAACTTTGACTACAAACCATTTTGTAACCATAAATGCTACCGCGGAAACTTTTATTGATTGTAAGAAAATAGACATTTCTCAATAATATGGCGTTTAAGTCGATTGCAAAGAGATCACTGTTAAAATTAATAAAATAACAATTCAGAAAAGTTCCATTTGTGTTAGTACCCGGACAGCAAAATCTAGTACCCGGACGCCTTTGTTTTAGTACCCAGACACAATCATTTTAAGAGACAAGCCCTGTCTGGATACTGAAAATATAAGATAAGCGCACATTTTTTGTATCCATACAGGGCTTGTCTCTTTAAATGATTAAATCTCTTAATGATTGATCTCTTAAAATGACTGATCTAGTATCCGAACGCTTTTGTTTCAGTATACATACACAATTATTTTAAAAAACAACCCCTGTCCGGGTACTGAATATGCATGATAATCGCACTGTGTTAGTACCCGGACAGCATGTCTGGGTACTGAAAAACATATTCAATTTTGGTGTTAGTTCCCGGACACCACAAATAATGGCAAAGATTTTATTAAATTTGGTTTTTTTTTGCAAATTGTTTTAGTTAATCATATTTCCAACGAAACCAATGACTTTCCATTACAATAAATTAACTATTACTTGTTCAATTGCTTACTATTAAAAACTGTTCCTACTATTTTTTTTTTACCTAAATCGACAACGAGACCGCACCTTCAAACCTTAAGCAATAAAATGACGCGTAGTTCTTAAAGTACGCATTTCGAGTACCTGAAACTTTGCATGC
Organism: Melanostoma mellinum; assembly: GCA_914767635.1. NCBI lineage: Eukaryota > Metazoa > Arthropoda > Insecta > Diptera > Syrphidae > Melanostoma > Melanostoma mellinum. The sequence continues at coordinate 117,802,732 of OU612060.1, forward strand.
ATGTACAGGACACATTGAAGAACCCATGTTTGTTGTTGTTTGTGGATTTTTTTGTGTGATTTATCTATTAATCGCAAAAAAAGGTCAAAGTGTCCGGGTACTAACACTGTCCGGCTACTAGTGCGTTTACCCTAGGTCTATAAATATTTTGTCAAAACCTGATTCGGCTGTTTATGTGATAGTCATGGGTTGTTTCTTCGGTTGGTTATATTTGTTTCGTTGGCATACTGGGCAGTGCTTAACGAATGTCGTCACATCGTTTTGCATTCCTGTCCAAAAGTATTTTTTCTTTATATTTTGGATCATACGGTTTATACCTGCATGTCCACTGGTTGGAAGTATGTGAAAGTCGTTTAGTATTAAGTTCTTCTTACAAGGATCGGTAATTTCAATAACATTATCTATGAGGTATACCTTTATATTACTTTCTTTAAACATTTCTCCTAATATATTTTTTAATTCATTAATTTTATATTCTCGACGGCCGTCCGAGAGTTTCTTTATTTCATTTTTAGTAATATATATTCTCTTAATTGATTTGGGCCCGCAGAATTTTTGCACATCCCTCGACAATATTTTGAAAAATAATGTCGATTGGGTTGTAGTGCTGTCCTTGGGCTTCTTTAGGAGTAAACTATTCCCTTTTGGAATATACGCCAAAACTTTGTTTGGTCCTATAATTATGTCGTCCTTGAAATTAACTAAATCTTCCGTAAAATTGTCAACGATTCTTAATTCAATAACTTTTAGTCCACTTTCGGGTGGTTTCAGAAGTTCTGTTTTCAGTAATACCTATATTTTTGTCGGAATATTTTCTTTTTGGGGTTTTATTGAAGTTTGCAAGTATTTCAACGGAAGTTTTTCTTTTAGTGTTTTTTATTGTGTTGAACAAATGATAACAGAACTTTTTTTATCAATTTATGGGGGAGATATGAATTTTTTTTTTTTTTCCAATTTTTTTTTAGGTTTTTTTCATTTATGTTTTACTTTCATAAGAAGTATTTTTGGTTTTTTTTTTTTTTTTTTGTTTATACATTGTTTATACATTGAGAAAAAAAAAATTTTTTTTTGTAAAAATTTAAAACTGCTACTTTTTTAATTTCATTAGTAATAATTTTCTGAACAATACAATTTTAAAATTCTTTGTGCCTAAATAAACTATAAGGATTATGACAATGTCCATGATAACAAGATTTGTTTCTTGAATCAGTTTCAGTTTCAAAAATCAAAATAAAGAGAAAAAAAATTTCCAAAAATAAAAAGAAAATGGTTAAAAATTTATGGAAATTTCTTGTCTTTGATAACGTTGTTGTCTACGACCAGTAGGCCTTTCCATAAGAAATGCATAGCGCACGTACCAAGTCAACCATACATTGCCAAAAGAATAAAAAAAGAACAACCCTTCACTGTCGCCAACAGCAATGAGACACAGCGCACAAGCAAGTTAATGTACATCTTGCATTTTCTCAATGTCTCGCCATCCAAGTGCAAATAGCGGTGGTTGCGACCGAGAACCAACCACCAAAAATCATCATCATCAACATCGTCAATGGAAAACCCTTCGACGCCACACAAAATACATCGACCAGATGTCTTACAAGTAAAACACTCTGAGTGCGAGTAGCGGTGGTTGCGACCGAAAAGTAGAATCGGTACGACGGTTACAACAAAATCCAACCCTCGATCTCCATCGTCGTGAGCAGCATCGATGGAAATAACTTTGTGCATTACCAAAATGCGTAACGGTGGTTGCGACCGAAAAGTAGCAACCGTCTGGGCTGTCAATCAAAGCAGCAACTACACAGGAGCATTCGACCGACATCGTCGATGGAAAATAACTTTGTGCAACAAAAATGTACAACGGTGGCTGCGACCGGCAAATAGCAACCAAAATATAAAACGGTGGTTGCGACCGGCGAATAGCAACCGTCTGGGCTGTCAATCAAAGCAGCAATTCCACAGGAAGAATATAAAAAGGGGCAGCAGTTGAGCAGCAGTACGTCAGTTCATTCAGTGTAGTAAAGGTGAGCGGTTTGGATTTTACATTGGAGCAACATATCGAGCAGCAGACCAGAGCAGACCAGTTTTTATTTGTGCAAAACATTTTTATTTATCGTAGAGCATACAGTCCACAATCAAAGTTTGCTAATAAAGATAAGAAAATATATTTGACTTTATTTCTTTACTGAGTTATTAACATTTTGGTCCAATCGAGCCAAATATAGAGCCAGTGCAGTGCGGCTATTTTGAAGCCAGAAAAACTATAGTGCTAGTGCAGTGCGACCATTCAAGAAAAGACACTAAAGTGCAGTGCGGCTATTTTGAAGCCAGAAGAACTATAGTACTAGTGCAGTGCGACCTTTTAAGAAAAGACACTAAAGTGCAGTGCGGCTATTTTGAAGCCAGAAAAACTATAGTGCTAGTGCAGTGCGACCATTCAAGAAAAGACACCAAAGTGCAGTGCGGCTATTTTGAAGCCAGTAAAACCTTAAAGTGCTAGTGCAGAGCGGCTATTTGAGGCCATTATTCAAACAATAAATACAGTGCGTAGTACGGTTGAGCTAAAACCAACAGGTGAGGAAAAATTAAGCAATCACTAATTCCACACAGGACTGTGGCTGCCTCCGAAGGGTTGACCTGGGTTGGTACAGTTTTGTGCGGTCTGACGGGAAAGTGAGCTTAATTTAAACGAAACAATGGGTGACACCGCTCGTAGGGAGGTGTTCCGTGCTTCTCTGTTGAGAATATCAGTGCTTATTGGGTCAAATGAGTTTGCCAATGCGACCCCATCGTTGTTGCGAGCGAAACTTTCGGCAGCTCATAGTGCTTATGATAAACTCATGGATGAGCACATGCGCATCGTAGACGCGGCAACAACACTGGAGGCTCTAGCAACCCAGGATGAATACCTGGCTCCAGTTGAAGATGAATACCACCAAATCATAGCCAAACTCCAGGAGCGGATGGAAGAGCTGGAACAACAAAGTGCACCAAGAGAGCGTGAGGCACCGAGCGTGATCCAGGTGCGTCAGGAGCAGCGAGCGAAACCAACCGTATTGAAGGGCGATTATACGAAATGGAGGGAGGTCCGCGACCAGTTCATGGAGGAGGTACACAATTGTACCTCGATGCCCAACGTCGTCAAACTGAGAGAGCTTAAGTCACTTCTGGAGGGGCCGCCAGCTAGGCTCATCAGTAGGTGGCAAGTGACAGAAGCTAATTACGAAGAAGCTTGGGCTAAGTTAAACGACGTCTACGACAATCGGCAAAATTTGGTGGACGCCCATTTAAATGCACTCCACGCAATCCCGAAACTGGGCAAAGACTCGACCAAGGCGCGCGGTCTGAGGGACCTGGTGAACGAGGCGAACGTCCACTTAAGCTCGCTACGTGCTCTGGGGTTGGCGACGTTTTCTTGGGACCCTATTATGTTAACATGTTGCGCAATAGGCTTGACCAGGAGACGAACCACGCATGGCAAATGGCTAGGGCCGACGTCCGTCAAATTGCAACGTTGGAGGAATTCTTCGAATTCTTGGAGCGCAGAGCCAGTGCTCTGGATTCTGCATTTTTCGACATGGAACAGTGTGCAGAAAGATCAGAGACAAAGATGCAGAGAGGGGTGCAAAGGAATGTGGCGGGTTCGAGCGCACCAAAGCCAACCACGGCATTAAAATGCCCACTGTGTAAGTCACCGCATCCGCTATATCGCTGTGCAGACTTTCTCTCTCTCTCTATTCAAGGCAGGGGCGACAAGGTTCGCAGCTGGAAGCTGTGCCCTAATTGTCTTAAGAGCGGACACGTTGTGCAGGCATGTCCTGCTGGAGCTTGCCGCACACAATAGCATCCTTTGCCCAGAGCAGCGCACTCCGGTTACTGGCTTATCAGTAGTGGAGCGGCCAGAGCAGAGGTTGCCAACCACTTCAAGAGCGTCAAAGGGTCAACCAGACAACTAACAATTAACACAGCCATCACAGCGCCAACAACCCATCGAGCACGGGATCCAGTCACACCACCTTGACACGAGCAAGCAAAACACCTACAATAGAGACATAACCAAACAGCGCGAGTTGGAACAGAGCAGAGCAAGTACAGATCATGCACTACTAGCGACGGCATGCATTAAAATCATGAGCGACACAGGGCAGCCCATGAGCGCAAGGGCATACTAGATTCGGGAAGTCAAGTCAACATCATAACAGAGCAATGCGTGCAAATAATGGGGCTGAGGAAGACCACATGTCATATTCAAGCGCAAGGGCTGGGAGCGAGTACCAAGATACGATTCACCGGAACAGTTATCGCCACCTTGCTTTCACGGATAGAGCCTACATTTGTGATGAGATGCAGCATGCACGTTATCCCGAAAATCACGGCATACTTACCCACAAAGAGCATAACTCGAGAGCAAATAGCTGCAACAAGCAAGTTGGACTTAGCTGATCAACAATTTCACCGGCCAGCTAAGATAGAGATTCTTCTCGGAGCAGGGGTGTGGGCGGAGATAATCAAAGGTGAAGTTGAGAAACACGCTTCTGGGCTGACAGCGCAATACACGAGCTTTGGTTGGATTTTATTCGGACAAATGCGAGCAAATCCGAATCCAGCAAAGGCATCACGAATAACCATGCTGACGACGGAATCACCGGATGAGCATCTCAATGAGCTGTTAAGAAAATTTTGGGAAGTAGAGGAGCTACATTCACCAACTCCCATGTCTGCAGAGGATGAATGGGTAGAGCAAAACTTCCAGGACACACATTGGCGTGGCACATCAGGGCGATACGTGGTCACCATTCCCATCAACCCACAGGCGCAAGGACTGGGCAGTTCTAGGGCAGTCGCAGTGAGGCGATTCTACCATCTAGAGAAGAGGCTGAGCGTAAATTCCGAGCTGAAGGAGAAATACGTCGACTTCATGCGCGAGTATGAGCAACTCGGGCACATGGCCATAGCCACATCAGAGCCTAAATCAGACGGTGACATCTACCACATACCGCATCATTGCGTCTCTAAAAAATTTCGCGTCGTCTTCGACGCATCGTGCAAGAGCGATAACGGCATATCATTAAACGACTTACAATTTCCTGGGCCTAAGTTACAAGATGACCTGTCCGTGATCCTGACGCGATTCCGAAGCTACAAAGTGGCAGTCAACGCCGATGTTCGCAAGATGTTCCGGCAGGTACGGGTTGACCCGAAACAGTTGGACCTCCAGAGGATATTCTGGCGCGAGATTCCGAATGAGGACCTGCATGAATACTGGTTGACTGTCGTCACCTACGGCATGGCATCAAGCGGTTTCAACGCGGTAAGAGCTATGATCCAATGTGCACGAGACAACAAGGAAGCATATCCAATTGCGCACCAGGCCATCACTACAAACTTTTACATGGATGACATGCTTACTGGTGCGGATACAGAGCAAGTAGCAGTAGACCTGGCGAAGGAGATAGTGGCATCCCTAAAGACAGGTGGGTTCGAGCTTGACAAGTTCGCATCATCCAGTGCAAGGGTGCGATCAGCGTTTGTCAACACAGTCAGTGACAATACAGAGCATGCCTTCCCAGCAGAACCTAAAACTTCGATACTGGGAATATATTGGAATCCGTCAACTGATGAGCTGCATTTCAAGGTGCATCAGAGCGATGCGCAGAGTAAAATCACGAAACGTGCAGTAGTGAGCACTGTTGCAAGACTGTATGATCCGAATGGCTACCTTGCGCCAGTGATTATACGTGCTAAGATCATCATACAGGACTTGTGGTGGTCCGGAGTCCATTGGGACAACCCAATACCCGTCGAATATGAGCCGACATGGAGAAAATTCAAAGAGCAACTAGAGCATCTGACGTCTGTCCGGGTTTCAAGATGGCTAGGCAGTGAAGAGGCAAGATCCCTGGAGCTACATGGGTTCGCGGACGCTTCGGAACGAGCATACGCTGCGGTCGTCTACCTCCGATCATCATCAGCAGACGTGGGAACTAAGTGCACCCTGGTAGCTTCCAAAACCAGAGTTGCCCCACTTAAAACAATTACGATTCCCCGACTTGAGCTATGTGCAGCGGACCTCCTGTGCAAACTGATGTCACAAGTAATCCAAGCAGGATCCTTTCAAAATGTGACAAGAATCTACTGGAGCGATTCGATGGTAGCACTCCACTGGATTGCCAAACTTCCATATGAGCTAAAACCATTCGTCAGCAATCGAGTGAAATCCATTCAACAATTTACCAGTGGCCATCCGTGGAGGCATGTTAAGTCAGCAGACAACCCAGCGGATCTGGGATCCAGGGGTATCACAGCAGAGCAGCTTAAAGACGCCAAGTTATGGTGGCAGGGGCCTCCATGGCTTTCCAAAGCAGAGCAACATTGGCCAACAATGCCAATTCAACTGAGTGCAAAACAAAAAGAGCGAGCAGAAAAGGAGGCGAAGGCCATAACCATAGTCAGCCTAACTATAACCACTTCCCAGAGCTTAGACATCGATGGAATTGCGCTCATCGATCGTCTGTCGACCTTCCAGAGCGTAGTAAGAATAACGGCATTTGTGCTTAGATTTGTCCGTAATCTCAAACAACACGAAGAGCTAAGGCCACATCGGACGATGTCACACGTTCCCGTGTTATCAGTTGTGGAACGAGAGCGAGACTTAACTTACTGGGTGAAGAGCGCTCAACAAGAAGCATACCGCGATGAGCTGCGGAAGATCAGCAAAAATGAGCCAGTTGATCAAACGAGCAATATCAAGACTCTGAGCCCATTCTTGGATTCTGAGGGCGTCATCAGGGTCGGAGGCAGATTGCAGGCGGCATTAATCCCGTATCAAACCATGCATCAAATGATACTGCCACCCAAGAGCAGGATATCGTATCTCATCATGAGGGAAGCCCACCTAACAACACACCATGGTGGAGTGCAACTATGCACGCAGTACATCAGGCAGAGGTTCTGGATAACGACTCGGCGACGAGCGCTGAAATGCTATATCGGGCGATGCATCGTATGTTTCCGGCAGAAGGGCGCCGTAGTGGAACAGATGATGGGCAGTCTACCTCAGGACCGGTTACAGCCGGCTAGAGCATTTCGGCATAGCGGTGTCGATTATGCCGGTCCTGTAGAGATTAAGGCTAGAGCGGGCAGATCTAAGATCACTGAAAAGGGTTACATAGCCGTATTTGTGTGCCTAGTAACCAGAGCAATTCATTTGGAGCTGGTGAGCAACCAAACAACCGAAGCCTTTCTAGCTGCGTTCCAAAGGTTCACCGGACGCCGCGGTGCATGCTCAGTGCTATGGAGCGACAACGCCACGACATTCGTCGGTGCAGACCGCGAATTACGCAGAAGGGCAAACGAATGGACAGATCGACTTCCGATCGAGCAGATCAACAAAATGGGCACGGAATGGAAATTCATTACACCGGGAGCTCCTCACACCGGCGGCATCTGGGAGGCCGGAGTCAAATCCGTCAAGCATCATCTGCGCAGGATAATGGGCAAACAAATATTCACGTTCGAGACATTAGCAACAACCTTGGTATTAATCGAGGCATGTCTCAACTCGAGACCAGTCAGTGCATTATCAGATGACCCAGACGACTTATCTGCGCTCACGCCTGGGCAATTCTTGATCGGAGAGCAGATCGTGCAGCCATTAAGAGCAGACTTTACCGAGGTTCCCCAAAACCGCTTAAGTTTATGGAACAGCATTAACCAAATGCAGCAACATTTTTGGACGAGGTGGCAACATGAGTATCTCAACACACTACAGCAGAGATTCAAATGGAACCAGCGCAGAGAGAACATCAACGTTGGGGACTTGGTACTCATCAAACATGAGAATATGCCACCCACAGTTTGGCCTTTGGGACGCATAACATCCATACACCTCGGTGCAGATGGACTCGTACGGAGTGCAGAAGTACGAACAGAGCATACTACTTTGGCGTGACCAGTGCAGAAGTTGTGCGTCCTTCCTAAGGACAATGAGCATGATACAAATTGAGCATAACACCAATTGAGGCAAGGCCCCAATTGGAGGGGGAATGTCTACGACCAGTAGGCCTTTCCATAAGAAATGCATAGCGCACGTACCAAGTCAACCATACATTGCCAAAAGAATAAAAAAAGAACAACCCTTCACTGTCGCCAACAGCAATGAGACACAGCGCACAAGCAAGTTAATGTACATCTTGCATTTTCTCAATGTCTCGCCATCCAAGTGCAAATCATCATCATCAACATCGTCAATGGAAAACCCTTCGACGCCACACAAAATACATCGACCAGATGTCTTACAAGTAAAACACTCTGAGTGCGAGTAGCGGTGGTTGCGACCGAAAAGTAGAATCGGTACGACGGTTACAACAAAATCCAACCCTCGATCTCCATCGTCGTGAGCAGCATCGATGGAAATAACTTTGTGCATTACCAAAATGCGTAACGGTGGTTGCAACCGAAAAGTAGCAACCGTCTGGGCTGTCAATCAAAGCAGCAACTACACAGGAGCATTCGACCGACATCGTCGATGGAAAATAACTTTGTGCAACAAAAATGTACAACGGTGGCTGCGACCGGCAAATAGCAACCAAAATATAAAACGGTGGTTGCGACCGGCGAATAGCAACCGTCTGGGCTGTCAATCAAAGCAGCAATTCCACAGGAAGAATATAAAAAGGGGCAGCAGTTGAGCAGCAGTACGTCAGTTCATTCAGTGTAGTAAAGGTGAGCGGTTTGGATTTTACATTGGAGCAACATATCGAGCAGCAGACCAGAGCAGACCAGTTTTTATTTGTGCAAAACATTTTTATTTATCGTAGAGCATACAGTCCACAATCAAAGTTTGCTAATAAAGAGAAGAAAATATATTTGACTTTATTTCTTTACTGAGTTATTAACAGTTGTAAAGTTTCTTTTGCTTCTCTTTTCGTAAACCAAAAAAAAAAATATTTTCTAAAATAACTAATTCTAATTGAAGCAGTTGTAGTACTGTAGTACATAATATAATGAATTTGTAGACTCATCTGCTTTCTTCCTGTGAAACTCTTTGCGATGGAAGCAGTATAGAGTTCGGAAAAAGTTTAGGACGTTGTTTGTGCTGCTAATTGTGATCACCCTCATGATGTTGCCTGGCTTTTGTTTAATTGTAGTCATCTTTGTTGGTGTGTATTTTTGTTTATGTACGCGACTTCTGTACTCCTGTTTGTACAGAGGACACGGGTCAATAGTTTTGTCGTTGTTGTTTGTTCTGAGTTCTTGTTAAATTAAGTGTATGAGGAATTGTTATTATTTATTTTTAACGTAAACGTAAACGTAAATATGAGCCACCATACGCCTGTTCTAGGTGGACTTTAATAGTACTACCCTGTTCCATTTCTAGTGAATTTGCTGTGTCGTATTCCTTGATTATATGTCCATTGTACCGAAACTTAACGGCATCCATGGGTAGACGTCTGCGCTCGCAATAAGCGATCATCAGCTTCTTTAGTGTTGTGTACTTCTTCATTAAGAAGCCAACCATTCTACCATGTCCCGTTACCTTCAGGTATATGACCTCCAGTTCGTTCGACATTTTTACTAATTCTTTTTGTTTTTATATGCTCTTGCTCCTGGCAAGATCGCCATGTAATAAACCCTACTTTTGGGATATTATAAAGGCTTTCCAAGCCGAAAACGGATGATGGCTAATGAGCCTATCTGAATATAAATGCCAAAATAAAGACGGCTAAGGAGCCAAACTAGTCTTTTCGATTCTGGAATAATAATGAATCTTTATTAATTCAACTTAGCCTATTTATACATAATAATCAACTTACACACTAACATCTTAAACCAATATCAAATATACATATTATAACTTACACATAGAAATATTTGGTATTCCGAATTCTGTGGGAAATAAACGAACAACGGAACCCGGTAGCATACTTGCTATGTCATCAAATTAATAGCACATGCCAATATGCATAGCCCGTCTAATACAATGCACAAATGTATCCAAATACGTCCAGCCATATGCACTACACAGTATGCAGTACATTGAACCTTAGTGAGTAGGTAGATACACTTGACAAAAGTAATCTGAAGCGTCGCGTCCCGTCATCGTCAGTGGCATTGAAATTATTACTTAATAATTTAGTGCATGAGGTTGATACTGAAATATGAGTTCAAGGTTGGCTATCGTGAAGCGTAATGTGGATTAACGTCAATGACCGGAATTAAATGTATAATGACGTGGTCGCTAGTGTGATCCCTTCACAGTCTTAAAATATGTTTTTTACAAACGCCCTCATGCTCGTGATCTGAGTATCCTGGATAAGAATCCTCAAACAAATTGGTCAGTACGTTCGGCGCCTATTCAATACAAACAAAAAAAAAAGTCATTCGACTTCGTAATAGGTAGTGTATTGATTTTTTGTGACATTGAAGTCAGAGGCTAAGGCTATCGCTGAATATCTCTAGTGTTACAGTAATATTAAAAATTTTTAAAGTGCTCTGCGTATGTGTATGAATATAACCTTAACTGTTTGCTCAAACACTTTATTCTTTTTTTCTTTTACTTTTCAGCAAAGCAAAAAACTAGAAGAAAATGAGGATGATGGTTGGGTTGGAATTCCATTCAAAATTGATAATGAAACTGGTAAGAAATGAATTGTTATTCGCATATTTTAGTGTAGGTACCTACTGCAAAATTAACTGTTAAAAACATCTTCGAAATGAACAGCGGAGGTCTTCCTGAACCAATTTTTTTCTCCTTGTAAAGCAGCCTCTCCCTATTTTATAAATCCAAAGTAAGAAGTGAAGTTGGGAAGTTCAACATTTCTACATGAAGATTTATTATTATCCTGTGCATGTTTATAGCACACATGTGCAAGACGAGATAACTTTTTATGACAAACAACTTTTTTTATGAGATGAGATGAAGAATTCTTATGTATTGTAATAAACTTGCTTCTTTTCCTACCTTCTGCGTATTCTACGAAATTATAAGAAGCTTGAACACAACTGGTAAATATGTGTGGATTTTAAAATAGTAGATTTTATTAAAGACATCAAAGTGGACTCGTAAAGTATCCATGTTTTATTTGACTTTGGGATGGTAGGAATAGAAACTACCATTAGACGGGAAAGAATGTTCAATCAGAGACAGTGCGGTGACTAACCGCAAAGCAAAATTTTATACATCCTCTACTTGTCAATAGAAGACTCGATACTCGATGGTAGCTGTTTTGAGTAAGATTGCTAGTAAACGATGAACTTTTTATTTAAACCATGAGTGAAACTGAGTCCAATGCATGGAAAGCATTTGTATTTGTTTTGAAATACCAAAGCTCCAAACTATCCCAACTTAGTTCAACATAGTTATTTGTCTTGCCCTGTTGGTAGTAACATGAGCGTCTTCACTATTTAAACTCCCATCTAGAACATTTTCCTGTTCAAAGACAACTTTATTGCTATAAGAAATAAATTTAGATTAAGAAGGTTTTTTTGAATCAGGTGCACATCGTTTGCTGACATATAAAGCACCGTTTCACATGCTCCTGGCTGTTTTTGTACTTTTTCCTTTGAAGCAAACAATCACTTTTCAAATTATTACTAAGCAACCTGAATAAACTTTAGGATTGTTTTTTTTTTTCTTTTTTCAAACAATCAAAGTTTTGTACCCCGTCTGTCCACATTGAATTTGCCTGCTGATTTAATGTTCGATTTTTATCTTAATTGTCGAAGAAATAAAAATAATTATTTCCCCCTATGAAAGGTTTTTGGTTTTGATTGATATAAAAAACAAAAATTAAAAAAAAAATTATAAGTCTGAGCTTTTTCTGAGGACTTTCCGAGATAGCCTGTTTTTCGGCTTCATTGAATCGAATATGAAGTAAAATTGGATTTATTTGTTGGCCACAAAAGTCTATGATAGACCATGAACCGAACATTTAGCGAAATCTACGAAATGAAAATATTACCTACTTACATAAGGTCGATTTTTAAAAACAACTTTACAAAATTATAGTAGTTTAACACCACCTACATATGTTGAACAGTCTGACAAAAGTCAAGTGTGAAAAAGGTCCTACAACGTGAACTAAAATGCCTATTTAGTATTTGCATCGATTAACCTTAGCTTTTGACAGTTTGCTTCGAAAACGATGTTTACCGTACATCGATATTATTACTCTTCCCTATTTAAAATTGCCATTTAGGAAAATGTACGAGCAAAAGTTCAACCTAGCTGATCTTTTTTTTTTTGAAGGATGGTCCTCGTTACGTTTAATTAAGTTTGTCAAACTACTCGTTTGAATAGAAAGCGTGGTTGTATGAAACTCCACAGATTTCCTATAGTTGAACTTTTGTTATTTGCCAAAAGTGAGGTTGACGCGCCCTTTATCACCTCTGGGCTCTATGCAAAAGTGGTCTTTCCCGATCCTCAGTAGTGACTGCGTCTGTATAGTTATGTGTTCCTGTTCGTCCTTACAGGCTTGAGCTCGACCCTTGCCACCCAGGGACGATCTTTTCACCTTTTGGTAAAACAACCGAACCTAATTCCTGTCATGGCATTTTTCAATTTCTTCAAACGAGCGCTTCTTATGATGCTTGTTTATTTTTGAGAATTCGGTGTTCCTTTCTTTTTTCCTAGTAAATCTTGTTATACTGGTAAAAAGGCATCCCTTATCCTCTTTTGCATCAACATTAGTCGTGCTTTTGTTTTTCTGCATTTGCCTAACTGCACTCCTTATTCTTCAACTATGGGTCTCGTTTTGGAGGCCGACTGCAACCCATCATATCAAAGTATGCGTGGAGGTTCTGATGGCTTGTTGGCATTGCTGCTTCTGGTCTTCAATGCTGAATGCTGGCGGTATTAGATTCAAAGATATTGGAAAGACACTCGGTTGGAAAAGGGAACTGGAATTCCCTTACTATTGCTGCTTTTCGACTTCATATCGCTTTACAGCGAGCGTTGGTTCGCTCCAGTCGAGAACAAGATGTACTCATTCGTGGCGCTCATAACTCCTCGGGACATTAAGTCCATTATGGACTTATGTCCCACTTCGCAATTTGCATAGAATCTTAATTTTTCAATAAATAATAGTAAATAAAAAGTCTTATGACATACAGCTAATAAACCAAAGGTTGTTAAACAAAGAAAACAAAACAAAGAAATTTAACTAACTTTTAAAAATAAAACAATATCTCTAAATTCCAGAAAACCATATCTCTACTTTGCGAATCATAACTTTTATTTTTCTTAGCTCTCAGAAACAAAATTATTCTGCTTTCTATTTTTTTCTGTAATATTATGCAGTGTTTTTCTGTAAGAGGAAAAGAAAAGAAAGCAGAATGATTTTGTTTAATTTTTCTGTCAAGACTTATGTCCCAAGGAGTTATGTCCCTGCGCCCTCATTTGTACCTTGGCTACTACAAGGTAGTGGTCTGAGTCAAAGTTGGTCCCTCGGAAAGCTCTGACATCTATTACACTGGGGAGTGCCTTGCAGCATGGTCAATTTGGTTAACGGTAGATTGATCTGGGGATCATCATGTACCTTTGTGAGTCGGCGGAAAGTGCGTATTTAGCCCCCGCAGCAAAGTCGATAAGCCTGAGTCCGTTTTGAGATGTCTTGTTGTACATGCTATGCTTACCGATTGTATTTCCAAGGATGTCCTCCTTCCCCAGTTTTGCGTTAAAATCGCCAAGAACGATTTTCACGTCGAGTCTAAGGAACTGCTCATATGTTTCTTCGAGAAGCTCGTAGAAACAATCTTTGGAGTTCTCGTCCTTCTCTTCTGTGCAGACGTCGCACAGTGCGTTGACCAGTGGACAAAAATAAAAAAATATGCTCTTTTGTTCTATTAAGCTTTATTTTGAGTCATGCTCATGTTGAACAACTTTTATTTATTATTCTTTTATTGCTGTTTTTAGATTATAGAATAGCGGAATTTTTTAAACATTTTAAGGTAATTGCAATCTGAGTTTAGTCGGGAAACAATTTTGTGTATATTTATTTAGTTCGTAAAAAAAAGTAATTGCAGTATCAGTTTTGTGTTAAGCTTAAATTAAAAATGGATTCATTAAGAGTAGATAGGTATGAAAAATTTCATTTGAATTTGGCAGTAATTGTAATTTTAGTGAATTTTTGAAAAAAGGTCTATTTTTAAGGCACTATTAAAACTTCCGTTAAGCTTTCAAAAAAAGTATAGCAAATTGGTAAATGTCATTTTACTGCCTCATTATTCAACTTTGTGAAAATGTAAAGTCTCTTTGCTACTTGTTGCTAGCCTTCAAAATATTCAACTTTTTGTAGGACAAGGTCAAATCCTGAAAAATCAGCAGATTTACGAAAAATGGATTTTCTTCGTTAAAAAAACCCAAATGAAAAATAAACAAGTGTCCCTTTGAAATTGAAAACGAATTAGAGTCCAAAGTTAAATTATTTAATTCAAATCTTGAGCGACGATGGAAGCTTTGTTCTATTAATTGTTCACTTTTTAAAAAGCGGTATGAGGCTTGGCTTAAAAAAAGCTTTAGGCTTCCTCCTAGCGTTTCTACCTTTTTGATAAATGCATCGCTTCTTAATGAACAGGTTCCTAGTCGGGGTTGACCCCAAACACCGTTTTCGGAAGCTTAAAAAAACAAAAAACGAAGAGTTGCAGATCTTTCATCCTCAAATTCGATTGAATCGCTGCAGAAGTTTCCGAACGTTCCTCTGCTGTAGAAGCTGATTCTGTTAAAATTAAAAAAGTTCTTTCACCACAAGATGCGTTGGTATTGTATTTAGATCTTGATCTTTCCAAGAAAAAAGTATATACATTGAGATCTGTGGTGAATTCATTACACAAGAATTTGTTTCCCAGTCTATACTTAGATGTTTTAAAAAGCAGATGCTACCTTTGAAAAGAAAAGCTTCAGAAACCTCTGCGTCTGTTCATCTTCATGAGCTTCTTTACAAAACAGCAGAGAGTATTGCTGCAATTTCTAAAATAAGCGATGACACAAACGCAGTTCCCATTTGCAAATGGGGCTTTGACGGAAGTTCAGGACATATCAAATACAAACAGGTTTTTTCTGATTCGAAAAATACGGATGAGTATCTTTTTTTAATTGCGTTATCACCTTTAAAACTGGTTGAAGAAAGTAACGGTGTCGAGCTGTGGGAAAATCCCTGATGTTCTTCCACCATGTTCTGCCGCCCGATCAAGTTTATATTTATAAAAGAATATCCAGCACTTGTTAGAAGTGAAGAAGCCAAAATGAATTCTCAAATCGGTAAATTTGTTATATTTTCAAATATGTTTAAATCATTTTCGATGTTAAATTATTCTCCTTTTTATAGAACAACTACATTGCTCCTACCACCATATACAAAAACGGTGTTAATTTAAATATTACGTTTAAGTTAATATTTACAATATTTACAATGGCAGCATATGCAATATTTTATCTAACACCAATTCAGCTGCTAAATGTTTTCTTTGTGGAGCAACTCCTAAAGAAATAAATACGCTGAAGATCAGTGAAAAACCAGTTATTTAAGAAAACTATCGATTTGAATTGTCAACCCTGAACCTTACATTTTTGGATAAAATGTTTCGAGTCTTACAGACTTCCTTTTAAATCATGGCGGGTAGTAAAAGACTGTGAAAAAACGAAAGTGTTAGATGAAAGAAAAAAGAAATTCAAAGATGTTTAAAAATCGATTGGGTCTTAATATCGACAAGCCTAAGCCTGGGTTCGGCTCATCAAACGACGGCAATACAGCGATACGATTTTTCAAAATTTCCAAAGTAACAGCGGAGATAACGCCTTATTTACAAGTTTTCAATTGTTTTGAGGCTGATAGATAGCTTCAGGACTTGATATAGACATAAGTCAAATAAGTCTTTTTTACTTGCCGAAGTAAAACAACTATATCTAGAACTTTTTAGTTGGTACAACATGCCAATAAGCGTGCATAAGCTTTTAATCCATGTCCCGGACATAATATCATCTTTCGAAATCCCTATTTGTTTATTGTCGAATCCATTTCTTTAGCGGCTTCCTTTGTAGGAATCCTCATCAATTACCAAAAAACAGTATTGAGTACTCAAATATTTGAAACACACTTTTTAAAATAATTTAAAAATCCTATCGCAATTGACGTGACGATTGTATAGTGTGATCGTAACGTTTCTACTTTGATTCCGAATAAGCTGATAAAAGCGATTTCCCTTTTGCTTCCCATTTGAAACTATGAATTTTTCTCGTTTGCGCCTTTTATTTCCGACCGATCGCAGAGAGCAGAATGAAAGGAAGTTGTGTAACATGTAATAGTGAGAGCACTACCGAATGCAAGATCAAAACAGAATAAGCCAGTAATGAAAAACATGCGCTATATATAGTAACCGTCGTCGTCGTATCATAAAAAGATTCCCAATAAAACTCGGCTTATAAGCCGAGTTTTATTGGGAATTCTTATTTCTCTTGCGATTCTCAATAAAACGTTTTATATGGCTATATTCACTTACCAAGTTCACTTTCACAAACTCCATTTACCAACAATCTCTGTTGTTCACTTCTGCAAGTGAGTTATTTTTGTCCACTTACGCTATACACTTATATTCACTTAAGAGTTGTTGTTTGTCCATGAGCGATGTTTTGCGATGTTTTGCGATGTTTTGCTTAAGTGAATATAAGTGAATATAGATTCCCAATAAAACTCGGCTATTATAAGTCCGAAGTTAAATCTGTCTGTCTATTTCTTTTTGTTACCATTAAACGCCCAAACTATTGAACTTATTTATATATAAGTGAATATACATAGATTCCCAATAAAACTCGGCTATAGTTGGCTTAGTTTAGTCGGCTTAGTTTATATTTCACCGAATACGTCTTTAAGTGTAATACGACGGTGCACGGAACTAACTTCACGGGCACTACCTTCACATGGGAAATAACTTCACCTCAAGTGGGAAATAATTTCACTTTTTTGTGGTGAAGATATTTCCCAATGTAGGTGGGAAATAACTTCACCTGAGATTTGTGTGAAGTTATTTCCCATCTGCAGTTTAAAGATTAGTTAGTTAGTTAGTTAGTTAGTTAGTTACAAAACTTTATTTAAAATGCAGCTTATTTTACAATTTACAATTTACAATTTGATTACTTTAAGTTTAATATGGTTTGGCCAGTGGCCGTCTACCAGATTGACAAAAACTAACTTTAATATATTAATAATTCACTTGATTTAAAAGTCTCCCTCAAGTATGCGTTGCCTATAACTGAGTGCAGATGTGGTGTAATTATATAAACGATCCCAGCCTACTTTACCATTCAGTATGTCCAGCGTATCTTTAAATTCAATCGATGCTGCTCCAAAGTACCTCACACGGAACTCCTTCAAGATGGGACATCTGGCAATAAAATGAAATACATCTTCCCTCTCCTTCAGGTTGCACAGGTCGCACAAGATCGGCAGGTCGGGTCGGTGCGGGATATAATTTAAATGAATTAGTTCACCTCTTACTCGAAATATGACGTTCAACATATTCATGTGGTAGCGATTAAGCAAATATGTGTCTTCTCGTAGATCCATATTGAGTTGACTGTAGATCAATCGGTATTGTGAGGACTGCGCTTCTTGCTTAAACCTTTCATAAGTGAAATGACTTACACTCTGTAATAATCTTCCAAACTTTTGTCTCAAGTCCGATGTGTTCATGTCGGGCAAAAAGCAGAGGTTTTCACCAACATGGAGCGCCACCTCCTCCCATTTACTTACGATATCTCCCTTGAATAACATATCTCTCTCAAGGATTTGCTTAGGCAGCCTTCTTTCATCCATCTCCATCACCTTCACTACATAATCAAAATGCAGCTTCAGGGTCCTTAGAAATAATGGCGGTTCTGTTGTTTCCAAATGTAACAAATAGTTTGGCGTGGTAAGTGGTAATCGGAAAATACGTTTTAAGAAGTACCTAAGGAACCTTTCTATTTCATCGAACTGGCAGCATCCCCAAGCTTGGGCACCATAAAGCAATATTGAAGCTGAGGTTGCATGAAAGATTTTAATCTTCGAATTATGTTCGATGTTTTTATTATCAATACAACGTTTCCAGACTGAAGAAACAGCTCTTTTCGCCTCAGCTAGTTTCAATTCAAAATGTTTTCTCATGTTGAGATTCGACGTAACTAGTACTCCTAAGTATTTATACTCTCGGACTATTTCAACATTTTCACCATTATATGTCCATTTTTTGTTATTTGAATACCTGCCGCCTCCATCCCTAAATATCATAACTTTAGATTTCTGCAAGTTAACGATCAGATTCCACTTTTCACAGTAATTTACCAACCGATTCATCATACGCTGCATTCCATCCACAGATTCAGAGAAGAATACGATGTCATCAGCAAAAATAAGTCCTGGTATTAGCATATTACCAACCCGAATACCGCCTCCAACTTCATCTATAATATCGTTGATAAATAAAATGAATAGTAACGTACTCAAAACACAACCTTGCTTTACTCCCATTTCTGTTGAAAACTCTTCAGAGATGAATTCACCAAATCACCATCCCATACGTAGGCCGTGTTATTTTCATACATTGCTCTGAGTATGGACATAACTCTCCCGGATATTCCTAACTTATAAAGCTTATAATAGAGCGCTTCTCGGGCAATCGAGTCAAAGGCAGCCCGGAAATCGACGAAAAATGCATAGAGTTTCTGTTTTTTTCTTTTGAAGCTCTTCGCAATATTCAGTAGGCAGAATATTTGATCTATAGTCGAATAGTTTTTTCTAAATCCTGCTTGGAATTCATTCAGAATATTCTTGTCCTCAATCCAATGGGTGAGCCTGTTGAAAATGAGGGAACTAAAAAGCTTGGCGGAAGTATTTAAAAACGAAATTCCTCTATAGTTTTCAGGTACATCATAGGAACCCTTTTTGTGTAGGGGAAATACTATAGCTTTTTTGAAATTTTCTGGGACATCTGCGTTTACAAAAATTCTGTTGTATTCCTCAGTCATTGCTCTCAAGAATTCTTTTGTACAGTTTTTATAGAACTCTGGAACTCTGGAATACTGGAACTCTGTCGTCGCCCGGTGCTTTTCCAGATTTGGCTTTTGCAATAGTGTTTTCTAATTCGGATACCGTAAATGGTGCATCTAATATCTCGTCTTTGAAATATGGAGGTGCATAGAGTGGTAGTGGTGCAAATAGCGGTGCATTGAGTAGTCTCATGAAATGTTCGCGGAGCTCTGATGCACTGAGTGATAATGAAATGAAATTAGCTCTCCCGTTCACTGATTTGGCAGCTTTCCAAAATTCTGCTGACGACCTCGACGAATTCAGTGCTTTTATGTTTTGCTGTTCTTGTTTCTTCCTTTTATCGAAACAAAGTTGTTTAAAATTTTTATTGGCTTCTGCATACATGCTTTTGAAAAAAGGGGTGTTATACTTCCTTAACAGCTTCAAAAATGCGAATGACTTTTTTCTTGCTTTTTGGCATTCACCATCAAACCAACGCTGTTTAAAACTGTCATTCTTAATCCTTTTATCGTTCGCGGGGGCAGCTTCAATTATTATCTCTGTAAGATCCTTCATTTGTAACACACCGTGCGATCTTCGCGAAGAAAGCTTAAGGTTCAAACTGTACTGATACTTAGAACGGAAACTATCATTCCACTTCAGGCCAGGGAGCAGACCTAGTTTTCTTGCGCAGGCATCCTCAGACCCAGAGATTGCGCAAAGCACTTCCAAAGGCATGTGGTCGGAGTAAGTTTGCGCTGCAATTTTGAAATCTCGCAGGATTGAATTCCACTTTCCAGATACGAAACAGTAATCTATTACTGAACAAGCTGTTCCACGAATAAATGTGTACTCTCCATTCGGATCGCCTCTGGTACTCCCGTTCAACATCCTTGCGTCCAGAGTATCAGCAACTTCCAAAATTTTGGAACCCTTTCCGTCGCATATTTCGTCCTTTGATCTTCGAGTTGGATTAATGATTGCTGATGCGGTTCCACTTGTGAAGTTGTTTTGTGACAGGCCAATCCTTGCATTGAAATCCCCAATGAGCATTACATCCAATGAACCTAAATTCTGAAGCGTTTCACAAAGTCGGTTGTAATCTCTCGTCCAGTGCGAGCAGTTCAGGTATATTGGTATGATTTGCAACACAGATCCACTAATTTTTAACTCCAGAAAATCCATCTCCTCTACTCTTTTAAAACTTGCCGTGTTCTCTCCTATCTTATGGCGATACCCCCACAGCTCACCACCACTTCCTCTTCCAAATGTACTTGTTTTTATAGCTGGTATCCATTTCAGTTCGTAATTTTCAAATAATTCCTTAAATCTAAAGGTTTCATTTTCTAGTACGTGCGTTTCAAAAAGTACAAATATATCAAAAGTTTTGACGTAGTTAAAAAAATTCATATTGAAAAATTTATTTTTAAGTCCTGCGACATTATACCCTAAAATACTTAAATTTATATAATTCTTTTGTTTCTGGTAGACGGGTACTCCTCATTCCACTCCATCATGTAAACGGCTACTAGCTTGCTTTAGCACACGCGTGCTTGTGTTTGCACCCCAAGTATGAATGCCATCGGCCTGTTGTTGAAGCGATGAAGTGCAACCAACTTCAGGTGCATTGTTTGGCGTTTTGCGGTTGACAGTTGGGTTGCCTACGTTTCTATTTGTATTTTGATTACCACGTTCTACTTCATTCATAAAATGTTTTTTATCACTGAATAAATTATGTTCCCCGCCATATATATTTCTTAGCGCCTCCAGAGGATCTTTTGTGCCACAGGTTAACCCGAGTGTAAAATCCCAGGTAAAAAGGTAGTCTCGAATAAAGACCCTATCATCTCTTTGTTGAATTTTTACAGTTTAAAGATTATAGACATTGAACAAAAGAGAAATTATAGCTTTTGGGCGATTTATTTTAAACTAACAAAATTTTACAAAACAAACAAAGGTACAAAAATGAAAATAGTTCGCGTTTGTATATTCAAAAAATATATAAAAGAACTCAATTCTGGAAAAAAATATAATAATGTCAAACTATATTTTCAAAACAACAGCGCTTTGAACGAAGACTTGGAAAGTTAAAAATATGCTAAATAGATTTTTGTGTGACACATTTTCAAAAACAAATTTTTTCGTTTTTTTTTTTTGCATTTTGTCGCTTTAGTGCTTTATACGAGGATACAGTGAAAAATTCGTGCGATTGAATTTTACATCTTGTGTCTATTTCCTTTTTTCATCTGCATTAGCAGATCCATGTAAGTCCAGCATAAGGCTACTTAGCTGCGAATATGTCTAGCTAAAAACGTCAATTAAAATAATAAACATATTTTCAAAAACAGTTCTTTCACTGTATATTGTTGCACTCATTTTACATTGAGCGTCAAAAGAAAGTGTACAGCATTGAATTTTATTTTTACAACCCTGTTAAAGCAAGGGGATTAGATCTTTTAGTAAAATACTAATGCTATTTTTTAAAGTAGTTTATTTTCAACGAATAAATGAATAAAACTTAACACAAAACAATTATGTAAGAATACAATAAAAAAAGAAAGAAAAATTCTTCAGTTTTATAGCGTCAAAAAAAAGTGTACAACTTGCCGCACATACTGTGTAACTATCCGCTTATCGGGAAAACAACCGTTAAATTTATTTTGTTTTCTTTGCAACACATAACTAATTGATTAAAAGTGTTATTGAGTTCATTTCCATCGAAAGTTGCTTGTTGCTTGAACTATTTTTTTAAATTATTTTAAAATGGGTAAACAAAGTGCAGTAGAAACACGGGAACTTATTATAAAGTTAAGAAAGGAAGGAAAATCTTACCGCGACATAGCCAAAACAGTGGGCAGATGCCATAACACAGTGAAAAAAATTTTGGACAAGTTTCAAAAGTTCAAGGATGTAAGAGATCGACCTCGTTCCGGAAGACCAAAAAGGCTGTCCGTAAGTGATGAACGTGCTATTATCAAGGAAGTGCGAAAAAATCCCGCGTCTAGTGCAGTAAAGATTGCTGAAAATATTTCCCAATCTTCTGGAGTCAACGTTAGCTCGAGCACTATTCGGCGGACCCTCCATAGTAGCGGGCTACATGGAAGAGTTCCTCGCAAAAAGCCATACATTTCAGAAAAAAATCAGAAACGAAGACTTCTTTTTGCCAAGAAGTATCAAAAAGAAAGTTCTTCATTCTGGGGAAATGTTCTCTTCAGTGACGAGAGCAAATTTGAGATTTTCGGTTCCAGAAAACCACCAAAAATATGGAGAAGAAAAAACACTGAATTTGAACAAAAAAATTTAAATTCAACAATAAAGCACGGAGGCGGTTCGGTAATGGTCTGGGGATGTATGGCGTCATCTGGAGTTGGGAACCTTGTCTTTATCGACAGTACCATGAGAAAAGAAGATTATCTTTGTATTTTAAGAGACAATTTGCAAAGTAGTGTTGCGAAACTGGGCTTAAGTGATTCATGGATCTTCCAACAAGACAACGATCCCAAGCACACATCGAAACTTGTCAAGGAATGGTTACTTTACCGCACACCTAAGCAACTGGATCACCCTCCGCAATCCCCAGACTTAAACCCCATCGAGCATTTGTGGGAGTATCTGGATAAGCAAATCCGAAAGAGAAATATTTTTAACAGAGAGTCACTAAAGTCAATTCTAGTTGAAGAGTGGCAAAAAATCCCAGCCGAATTGACAAGGAAACTTGTAGAGTCAATGCCCAGACGCATCGATGCTGTTTTAAAGGCAAAAGGGAAGCAGACAAAGTACTAGCTTTGAGTTTTTTACTTTAATTGAATAATGTACACTTTTTTTTGACGCTATAAAACTGAAGAATTTTTCTTTCTTTTTTTATTGTATTCTTACTTCATTGTGTTTTTGCTAAGTTTTATTCATTCATTCATTGAAAATAAACTACTTTAAAAAATAGCATTAGTATTTTACTAAAAGATCTAATCCCCTTGCTTTAACAGGGTTGTAAAAATAAAATTCAATGCTGTACACTTTCTTTTGACGCTCACGGTATATTAAATGAAAGATCTGTTTTTGAAATATTTTAAATAAATTTATATGTATTTCAAAAGCAAACTGATGAGCATTCCTAGCAAGGTGGGTGTTGCGGCTAGATTGTTTCAAGGGAGGAATGTAGCTGGCTATTTCACTAGAGCAATGTTTGTGAAAAAAGCGATAAAAGAGTGTGAGACAGGTAACGTTTCGACGATGTTCAAGAGAATCAATCGATTCTACGATTGAACTATCACCTATCAATTTTAACGCTCTTTTTTGTACCCTATCAAGTAGGCGCAAAGATGTTTGAGGAGCACCTGACCAGATATGGGAGTTATACTTTAGTTTTGGGCGGATGAAGGCCTTATTAATTGTAGCCAGATCAGAAGGGGTGATGAACTTCCTGTATTGTCTCAAGAAGCCTAAGCATTTTGCAGCGTTTTTGGCGACTTCAAATATGTGGTCATTCTAACGAAAATCATCGTTTACACACATACCAAGTACTGACAGCTTTTCGGTTTCTTGGATGCAGGTACCATTCATGGATAATGGCTATGGGGGAATGTTAAGCTTCAACGACAAGAGACAGCATTGAGTTCAAGTTCAAGTTCAAGTATGATGTTGAAGAAATCGCATGACAGTTTGTCGCCTTGCCTAAACCTTTTTCAACATCAAAGGTCTCGGTGAATTCTTTACCGACCTTGACGGAGCAGCGTGAATTCTCCAAAGTCATCCTGCATAGTCGTACGAGTTTTGCAGGGATGCCGAAACTAGACATGGCTCTGTACAGCTCGTCTCTGTAAATACTGTCACACGTAGCCTTGAAATCGATAAAGAGATGGTGAATAACGATATCATGTTCTCGGTTTTTTCCAAGATCTGCCATAGTGTGAAAATTTGGTCTATTGTGGACTTTTCTGGTCTAAGACCACATTGATAAGGACCTATCAAGTTGTTGACGTGGGGTTTCAAACGTTCACATATAACAGCAGACAAGATCTTATAAGCGACGTTAAGAAGGCTAATCCCTTTATGATTGGCGCAATTGTGAGGGTTCTTTAGGATCGGGCATACGATACTAAGGTTCCATTCATCGTTCATGTTCCTTTCCAACTGGTCTCCAACTGCCTTGAAAAGTTTGGCATCAAGTCCATCTGCACCTGCAGTCTTATTTGATTTAAGTTTGCATATGGCAAGCGTAACTGCTTCTAGTTCGTTAGGACGGCATTCTTGATCATCGTCCAAGTTGAATGGGGAAATCTGCCTGACAGCGGGATTTGTGTCCTCATCGCCGTTAAGCAGTCTTCAGAAGTGATCTTTCCAGATCCTCAGTAGCGACTGTGACTCTATAACTATGTTTCCCTGCTGGCCTTTACAGACTTGAGTTCGGGGTTTGCCACCCTGGCAGGATCTTTTTACCTTTTGGTAAAACTTCCGAATCTCGTTCCTGTCATGGCACCTCTCTATTTCCTCAAACGAGCACTTCTCATGCTGCTTCTTTTTCTTTTTGAGAATTCAGTGTTCTTCCCTTCTTTTCTCCTTGTAAATCCCGTTATACTGATCGTAAGCAGCCCTCGTTCGTTTTTCCATAAGCATTTGTCGTGCTTTTTGTTTGGCTGCATTTGCCTGCCTGCATTCTTCATCGAACCATGGGTTTCGTTTTGGTGGCCGAATGAAACTCAGAACCTCAGAGGCAGCGGTTCAGATGGCTCCTAAGCATTGCTGCCACTGGTCTTCAATGCTTAATGCTGATGGCATGGGATTCAAGGATAATTGAAGGGATACTCGATTGGAAAAGGCATTGGCAATCTATTGCGATTTTAGCTTTCCGACGTCATATCTCTTCACAGCGTTAGTTCGTGCAGGTCGTCAACAAGATATCCTTATTCGCTACAACAAGGTAGTGGTCCGAGTCAAAGTTGGCCCCTCGGAAAGTTCGGACATCTAACACACTGGAAAAGTGCCTTGCGTCGATCGCAACATGGTCAATTTGGTTGACGGTTAATTGATAAGGGATCGCCATGTACCTTTATGAATTTTGAGATGCAGGAAGCGTGTACTACATACAACAAGATTTAGCCCCGCAGCAAAATCGATTAGCCTCAGTCCGTTTTCGGAGGTTTTGCCATGGAGGCTATGCTTACCGATTATGTTTCCAAAGATGTCCTCCTTCCCTAGTTTTGCGTTAAAATCGCCAAGAACGATTTTCAAGTCGTGTCTAGGGCATTGCTCATATGTTTCTTCAAGGAGCTTGTAGAAACAGTCTTAGGAATTGTTGTCTTTCTCTTCTGTGGGGGCGTGGGCGCATATTAGGCTAATTTTGGCGAATTTAGTCCTGATGCAGATGGTCATTATACGCTCATTGACTGGATTTTGGCTAATCACCTTATCCCTGAGTCTTCCTCTAACGACAAATCTGCACCCAAATAAGCGCTGTCTGTAGCAGTCGCCATAGTAGATGTCACAGTTTTTCATCTTTTTTATGCCCGGTCCACTCCATCGTACTTGTTGGATGGCGGTTATGTCTGGTTTGCAGCAGTTCAGGGCGTCCGCTAATTCTCCAGCTGCACGTAGTCCGTTAAGAGATCTAATGTTCCACGTGCAGCTCCGGAGGTCATTGTCCTTTTTTCGTTTGCTTCACTTTGAAATCATTATCGTTATCCGAGGCTGTTTGTTGTTTCGAAACTAATGCTTTTTTACGTGGTTGGGTAGTTAACCATACGCACAACCCCCAACCTGGAGGGCCAGGTCCTTTTGGATCGCTTCGGACATAAAGGGATTAGATTATAAAGAATATCCAGTGTCAGTACCCTACTGCAGGGGTGTGAGTGCTGCCGTTTATAACAAAACACTGTCAGTAATTTCCGAAGAATGTATGGTAAACAGGGGCACATACATCCTGGGGCACATTCGTCAAACGTCAAAGCTATTTTCGATGGGATGCACACTGAATTAAGAAATGAAAATAACTTTGAACAAACGCTTTACTTAAGTCATGAACGTGCTCTTAGTTTGACATTTGTATTTACGCGCTCAAAAAAGTTGTATTTGTGTTTTGTGATTTCCGAAGTAATTTTGGCTAGAATATAAGTTAGTGATTATCAAGATGAAAAATTAATGGCAGGAAATGCAGGTCTCGTTTATTTCCAAGTCCCATTATCTTAATTGCATGCAATCTTATTTAGAAAAAGCGGGACTAGTGCAAAAAAAAAAAAGTTCGGTCAGATTAGGCATTTGGATTGAGAGAGACACATTCAGCAGGTGCTAAATTTACCCCGGACAGTTAAAAAACTAAAATCCGTTAAAAGAGTCGTAAAATTTTCGAAAGAACAAAAAACTAAGCAAAGCCCCTCGTGTTTCTTCATCTGATGAAAGCGATGCAGAAATACACGTTTTAAGTATTTATTTATTTATTTCTTTTTCTTTCACAATCATGACAAAATAATGTTTTGAATGTTACTGAATATAATTCAAGTAACTAAGAAAAAACAAATTTTTTTATTTATTTATTATAACAAACTTTATTATAACAGTTGCGGTAGCAGGTTTCCTTTATATTTATAGTTCTTCAAGTCTTAATGCGGGTGCGGAGCCAAAAAACTTCGGAAGCCACTCAAACGCGTAGAAAGTTTATTCCTTTGAAGTCGGAGACTATATTTTAGTTAAATAAAAGACCAATCTAAAACAAGAAATTTCTTATGTGGGCTTCGTAAAAGAAAAATTTAGTGACATTGCTCCAAATGTAAGTTTTCTTCGAAAAGTATTTAATTCGGCAAGACAAACCGGTTGCTTTAAAATGTGAAATTGAGTTCAAAATTCCTAGTCCAAACACTCCAGCAGATTTCAAGATGTATCTACGAGTATAAAGAATATCGCTTCAATTTTGATTTTAAGAATTGCAAAATCAAATAAGTTTCATCTAACATCGGACTGGGTAGTTAAAAGTTCAATACCTAAGAACAATTATTTCTCTTTTTCCTTTTTAATAGATTTGAGTTCCTAAACTTATTTAAGTTTTTTTTTTTTTTAATATTACTTTGCTTTGACCAGTGTTATTCTTGTTTTTGAATTTGAATTTGAATTCATACAATTTGAAGGAATTTGAGTTGCTCATTTTGGTTATAGTTTTTTGATTATTCGTTTGTTTAAATTTGATAACATGAAGTTTTACTTATCTTTAAATTCTATTTGTGAGTTAAAAAAATGGTCTGTACGAAATCTTTACTTATTTATAAAAGTTTTTTTTCAATGCTGAATAGTCCCTATTGATTGACGAAACTGCCCCTGCCCTCGGCACTTGCATTAAACATACTTACTTAGGTGGGCATTACAGTTCGGTGTGAACCTGGGCCTCAAACAACATCCTTCTGTAACGACAACGATTTCGGGCGAGCTGTCACTTGTACTGCACTCTTAGTCGGTTGAGGTCTTCTTACACTTGATTGTGCCACCTAAGAAGAGGTCTTCCCCTTCCGCGATTTCCCTGCAATGTGCTTTCGAAAAACCGACGAGCCGGAGCGTTTGGGTCCATCCGCTCTACATGGCCCAACCATCGTAGCCTCGCGATGCGTACTCTTCTGGCTATACCAATGTCGCGGTACAGCTCATACAGCTCGTTGTTGTATATTCTCCTCCACACATTGTCTTCGCATACGGGACCAAAGATCATTCGTAGAATTTTTCTTTCGAAACGACCAAGGGTTTCCTCATCCGCTTTCGATAAGGACCATACTTCCGCGCCGAAAAGCAGGACTGGGATGATTAAGGTCTTATACAAGGTTACCTTGGTTTTTCTAGCGAGGATTTTGTTTCTCAATTGCCTTCTTAACCCAAAGAAGCAACGGTTGCCAAGAGTTATTCTCCGTTTGATCTCCGCACTGATGTTGCTGTCCGTGTCTTCAGCGGATCCTAGGTAGATGAAGTCCTGTACTACCTCGAAGTTATGTCTGTCTATTGTGACATTTTTTAAGTTAAATGAAAACTGTCTCTTCTAAAAATTCTTCATAAATGTTGGAGCTACCTTTTAACCAAAAAGAATTATGTTGGAAGTATAAGCAGCAGTAATATAGGCGCATGAAAAAAAGTAACCTGCGTGCCCCAGTTTACCACACTGAAGAGAGAGAGGATTTATGAAAAAGATCTGAAGAATGGTATGGCAGATATTTATTAAATAACTGATATCTTTGGCAAAAATGTTATTTCCACGGGTATCGCCTTACGCGAGGAATTGGCAAGTCCTTCGTTAGTAAATTCATTGCCATGAAGAGCGCTTTCTCGATTAGCCGTTCGGAACCGGCAGAACATTGTAGGTCCCCTCCATTCCCTCAAAAGGCAGAGTTGCCAGAAATGTGCTTGGCCCTGGCGCTCCTCGCTTTGGTGCGCTTACCTATTTATTTTATTATTTATGATATCTTTTGCATGTTCAACAAAGTCAACTTGCAGCTGTAGGGCGGTGATCTCAACTTGATCAAAACAAAATCAGTTATATCGGCGTTTGTGGGAAAATATATATTCTTTATAAACAAAATTTAAGTGGGAAAGAATACTTACAGTATCCAAATTTGTGTTAATCATCCGAAATCCTTCAAGAAATGTTTTTTTTATCATACGTCACTCACTTGGACGAGCAAGACGCAGATTTAACCTATAGGTCTGAGGATATTTTGAATTTACAAACCAAAAGTTTGAGTGGATGATGAATCCGTTCAGTATGAGAGCCATGGAAGAAACCAATTAGAAAATGCAAGAAGAGTTGATCATTTTGAAAACTGACGAATAGCTTAAGCAAAAGTTCAATGAAGGCTATCAAAAGTCCTCGTTGCAGCACAGCATTGAAACCTGATATACTGCATTGAAGAACATTGCTGGAAAAAAATTCTCTTCACTTGTCCATCTTCATATTTAGTTGAAAAAGGCTTCATTGTGTGTGGTTGCAAAAGTTTTCACCAAAAAAGAAAGAAAGTCAAAGTTTTTCATTTCAATTAAAAACACAAATTTAAGTAACTTGCATTAATAACTTATGAATTACAATTCACGTTTATTGAATTTCATGCCTGCTTATTTTGTATGATTTTGAAGAGAAAATGAGGCTACCAACTGCAAATTTTTAAAATTGGGAAGTCTTATACCAAAAGCAAAACCTAATCCCTCACACACTATTTTATCGCTGAAGCCGCTTTTGAGAAAAATAACTATCATATTGGTTCGCAGGTACTGTTATTTCAAAATCTACAAAACCCATTGTTGAAAATTTCCTCTATATTTATACCAATGCACTCATGTGTATATTGTAACGGAAACATTAATGCTGTAGTATATTATTATTATTATACCTTAGTAGAATTAAGTTAGTCACAAATAAAAGTTTGAACGCTGCACATGGGTTGTCACTCATTTCTCCTACTTGTATACCACATCCCACTTCGCAAGCTAAATAATTCCAACATGTTATGGACCCAGATAACGGCCTGTGGTGAAGAATAAAATAAATAAAAAATCTATTTTAGCGCGGCGGTATTTTCTGTAAAAGTTTTCTTTTTTTTTTCATTGCGATTGCGATATACAAGCATAGTATTTTTAGTATTTTTTTTGAAGTTACATCAGGTACGTTGAAGAGGGAGGATGCAGCTGAGGGTGTGGATTGGTCAGGCATGGATCAAAAGGCGTTGGCAATGATCACGTTGAGCCACAATTAAGTCATGTGAAGAATTGTGATACATCGCTTGCGGCTTGGACAAAACTCAAAGAAGTCTACCAGCCTAGTGGACCTTTGCGCAAGGTATCCCTTTACAAGAAGCTGCTGAATTTACGGATGGAAGATAACCAGAGCATATCCAGTTATTTATGCATTTGTCGAAGTCATAGATCAGCTCGCAGTTGTTGGGATAGAGCTAAACGATGAGTTACAGGCAATAATTTTACTTTCCAGTCTACCAAAAGTGTATGAAAGTTTCGTTGTTGCCATTGAGACGCGTGACATTTTGCCAAAATTTGAAATTCTGTGCATCAAGTTGAAAGAGGAAGGAGAACGTCGAAAAAATGAAGAACCACACAACGAAAAATCGCATGCGTTTAAGGTTAGCACCGCCCATCAACGGCAGAATACCTGTGCTAAAGCCAACACTAAAAAGAAACTGCAAAACGTTATTACCCCAGTCATATTAGGTAAAAATAGGGGTCAACCTCGGAATGAAAGATAATAAGCTGAAAATTGGCATAAAGCTTCGTTTTGTCGTTCTAACTATTGTCTCAAAAGTCACAAGTTCTATCGTGTCCGCGTCTTACAATATTGAAGGTCAAAGGTCACAAAAATCGGTTTTTCGTAAATATCTCGCTTTCTCTTACTTACATGAGATTTGCACTTGGGTAAAAGTTGTAGAGTAGATAGATAGATAGATAGATAGATAATTTCTTTATTTCATGAAATGCATATTTTACAAAAGATTTTTCTTAAGAATAAGGACATGGCAATTTTGCCGTCTGCCTGAAATGACAATTATTACAATATACAATTTAAAAATAAAGGAGTTGAATATAAAATATTAAGATATATATGAATATTAATATAAAAAATTAATATAGTAAAATGAGATAAATTAATATATGGTATAACAATTTTGAAGTGATTTGAAACACAAAATTAGTAAAAAATATATCAATTTTTAAGTGATTTGAAACACAAAAGTAGTATACAGTATATCATATCGTTTAAATATAAATATAAGTTCAAAGATTGATACTAAAAAACTGGAATAACTGGCTTTAGTTAATAAAGTTACAAAAAAATATTGCGGTAATTCATAGCATGTTTGCAGTATTGATAAAGTCTTGACCATCCGAGAGCACCATTTAAAATTTCAAAAAGGCGAGATTGTGGAAGATAACTCGTTTCAAGATGTAAGCGTCGAATCTCTTGCAGTAGAGGACATGTTGCTAAGAAGTGAGTGGTGTCTTCTGGTTCACTTGTATTACAAAGACAGCAGACTTGAGACAGATCATTACGATGCGGCATGGAGTTGAGTTTTAGGATTTCGACTCGAGCTCTAAATATGTAGCTTATAGCCTCACTAGAAAACTCGTTGCTGAAATAGTTGGCCTGCGATGGTATTTGGTGGTTGAGATTTCTGTACACATTTCTTGACAATGTTGATGTAGCCCTTGACAGGTTTTGGCAGAAAATAGTTTCATCAATTTTCGCTATAACATCACTAAACATAGACTGCCATACGTCCAAATTGGACTCGGTGAAGCGAAGGTTAGTGCCATGAGACGAAGCTAGTTGGTTCCATTCCTTAAACGGGGAGTCATTTGTTTGCGATAGCCTGACCATAATCGACCTGTGAAGGCTTCTGACATCTCTTTTCATAACTCTCAGTATATAATCTGAGTTGGATTTTAAGTTTTGTATGTAAAGAGGTGCTAAACCGGATTCCACGTAGATAGAGTAATTCGGAGTCGAGGAAGGCAATCTAAAGATTCGTTTGAAAAAATATCTTTGTACTGCTTCGTATTCTTCCATCTGCAAATATCCGAAAATTTGAGTACCGTAGCACATGCAGCAGTTGACTGTTGCTTGAAAAACGCGATATTTAGATGCATGGTCAATTTTTTGGTTCGAGTAAAAGTTTGGCCACATCAGATTTAAAGCTAGTCTAGCTGCATTGCTTTTTTCTTTGACGTGCTTCGAAAAATTCAGGTTGTATGTCAGGAAAACTCCGAGATATTTGAAGTGTTGGACGACCTCAATAGGCGCGTTGTTGAGAGACCAATTTTCTTCTGGCAACCTTCTTCTCTGACGCGGTTCAAATATCATTATTTTCGTCTTATTAGTATTGACACAAAGATCCCAGGATTCACAAAAGCGATTGAGTTTATTGATTTGCAGCTGAAGAGTAAAAGGATTTTCGGCCAGTAAAACTAAGTCGTCAGCGGCGTAGAGTAAGACCTTGACTTGAATGCCAGCGAAGAATATTCCTCCCGGAAGTACGTCACAGACGTTATCAATAAACAGAGCAAACAATATTGGACTTAATATACATCCTTGTGGAACACCTGCAGTGGTTACAAACCATTCCGAGAGCTCAACGCCATCCCACACTGCGGCAGAAGATGAGGCAAGAAAGTTCGAGTAAAACAATAAAAATTTTCGAGAAATTCCCAGACAGGCGAGTTTGTAAATCAAAGCGTGTCTATTAACCTTGTCAAAGGCTGCTTTGAAATCAATAAAACACGCATACAATTTTTTTTTTCGTTCCATTGTTTTCCTGGCTATACTCGTTAGTGCAAAAATGTGATCCAACGTTGAGAACCCTGAGCGGAACCCCGCTTGGAACATACTGAGTAGGTTATTGTTCTCGATCCATAACGTCAGTCTTTCGTAAAGTATTGAGGCAATAATCTTTCTTAGCGAGCTTAGAATTGAAATTCCTCTATAATTCTCCGGCAGGTTAGAGTCACCTTTTTTAAAAATTGAGAAGATTATTGCTTTGTTGAAGTTCCTTGGTACGAACGAGTTATTATAAAGGCTGTTGAAGTATGACAGAAGTACATTTTTAAAGGGTTCCGTGCTATTCTTGTAAAATTCAATCGGAATGCCATCGGTTCCTGGTGCTTTATTATTTTTCATTTTGTTAAGAGATGATTCGTACAAAAAGTATGAGAGCAAATTGACGGCAGCCGAAATGAAGATGCTTCGGATGACAGCAGGAGTAACAAAGCTTGATCGAATTAGAAGTATTAAGATCCGTGGAAGCCTTCATGTCAAAAGTACCATCTTGGACAAAATTCAGCACGACCGGCTCAGTTGGTATTGTCATGTTCAAAGGAGAGATCCGCAGAACCCCGTCAAAAAGGCAATATCGTACAACGTTTCAACAAATTCGCGACGAAAAAGAAAAGGCAGGCCAAAACACTCCTGGTACAAGCAAATGCAAAAACAGCAGCATTTGGTTGGCCTCAGACATGGAACAATCCAAAACCGGGAGGCTTGCCGACGATTTCTGAGGTCAACGCGGCATACCCCACAGGCGGATCACTAGTGTGAAGCAGCAAAGTGGGAGAGTTGTGATCGCTTCAAGATCACTACTCGTAACGCCGAAAATGAAGAAGAAGTTAAGAGATGATTCGAGTTCAAGTAGTGAGATTGGGTTATCCAGTTCAGAGACGACGTTATTAGGTAGTCCGTAATGGAACACCCGGTAATTCACTTCAGCCGACAAAAGAGTTTTAAAATGAGCTGCTAATGTCTCAACTTTAAGAGAAGTTACCACGCTCTTCCTACCCCCACCCAGCTCACGGACTTTGCTCCAAAAGGTCTTTGAATTCCTATCGTTTGCAAGTTCTTCCGCAAGATTGTTGAGGTATTCAATTTTTTTGTTGACACAAAGTTTTTTGAATTCTTTGTTAGCATGGAGGTAGAAATTTTTAAAAACCAAAGCATCTGTAGATCTAAATAGCTTAAGATAAACGAATGACATCTTACGGAGTTTCACACAGTCATTATCAAACCACTTGTTTTTTGGCACACAGGAGTGGTTACGACTGTTTTTACAATGCGCAAACGGGGCTGAGGCTTCAATTGTTTTTATAATGTGTTCATCATTGTAATAATGAGAAGACACTTGGTTTATAATTAATAGGTCTTTATTCTGTGACAGTCTGATTACAAGTGGCCTTTCAATAGGCGGTGGGTGTTGTGTGTCAAAGTGACATATGGGGTGTGGAACATAAGAAGTAAGGTGTGTTCGTTTCATATACTACACCTCCCCCATTTACATGTTTGCCTTTTTTTTTTTTTGTTTTTTTTTTTGTTTAATAATAATAAGGTTATTCGATGTTAACACTTAGAAATTTTAGTTGGAAATTTACTTTGCATTTATACAATAGTAATACTCTTAATACTATATATATTTTTAATAATAATAATAAGTTTCAAATAATAAGATAATGCGTATTTTCATTATTAACTTTTTTTTTTTTTTTTTTTTTTTTTTTTTTTTTTTTTTTTTTTTTTTTTAACAACTGCCTGCTATGGCTCTATAAAATTAATAAACCAATAGAAATACATATTTTGTTTTTATATGATTTTGTTTCCAAGTGCCAAGCTCAGCTTTGTATGCTTCGCTGGCGTAAGAATTTTTCGTTCCGCCTTAATGTTACCCCAGCTTCGTTTTCCACCCAAAATGAGCGAGGAGAAGGATGCTTGGTTACTATTTTACTTTTAATCCATTGCTTATTGCTTCTTAACCACACATTATCACCTTCCTCAAAACTTGGTTTGTTACGTGCTGTTTTATCATAGTTTTTGATATTTCCCTTTGAATTTTTGTCTAACACTTCCTTAAGTTCCCTATACTTCCGAACTTCAGATTCATCTACTATTCCCGGTAGTAAAGTTCGTTGCTTTCTTCCCATTAATATTTCCGCTGGAGACCTGTTACTATTTTTTATAGGCGAATTGTTGTACTCAAGCAGCAAAAGCCATAACTCCTGTTTCGAATCATCCCCCTTCTTCAATAAGTTTTTTGCTATTTGCACTGATTTTTCCGCTAACCCATTCGACTGTGGATAATTGGGACTTGTAGTTTTTATTTCAAAATCGTACTTGCTTGCGAACTCCCGCAACGTAAGTGACCCAAATGGTTGGTTATCTGCTATTATCTCATTAGGAAACCCATGCTTAGCGAAAATAGATTTTAATTTATCTACTACTTCAATAGCTGATTTATTTTTAAGAGGTGCAATATTAATATATTTTGAAAAATAATCAGTAACTACGAGATAATTTCTGGATTTATATTCGAAAATATCCATGCAAATCTTAAAAAACGGTATTTCTGGCACTTCATGCACCATTAACGGCTGTTTTGTATTCATATTTCTATATTTTTGACAAATTTCACACCTAGCTATTTTATTTTCAATTGCTCTTGATATGCCTGGCCAATACAATAATGTTCTAGCTTTGGCTTTTGTTTTTTCTATTCCTAAATGTGGGACATGCAGTTTATCTAAAATTTCAGGTCTCATTTTTAGAGGTACCAAAATTTTATTGTTCAAAAATATAATCTCGTCCTGTAAATAAATATCATTTCTTGATTTCCAATATATTTTTAGATTCTCTTGTAATTCATTCTTATTTTTTGGCCAACCTGATTTTAAAATATTTTTAAGTTCTTTTAGGCATGCGTCTTTTTCAGTCTGCTCTATAAATTTATGCTTCATATTCTTGGATATATTTAGGCTATGTACCACTAAATCTAAATCTTGCAATTCTGAACTCGTATTGTTCTTTTTGAAATTTCTTGACAACAAATCTGCCACATGCATATACTTCCCTGGCATGAAGTTTACTTCAAATTTGTATTTCAGTAGGTAAATTCTCATTCTTTGTAGTTTTGCGTTCGGTATGTTTGAAATTTCTTTATTAAAAACTCCTAGTAGTGGTTTATGATCAGAAATTACCTGAAAATATTTCCCGTATATGAAATAATGGAACTTTTTGCAAGCAAAAACTATTGCAAGTAGTTCCTTTTCGATTTGTGCATATCGTTCTTCCGACTCTGATAAGCTTCGTGACGCAAAATAAACAGGTCTGTTTTCTTGGAGCAGGCAAGCTCCTAGTCCATATTTCGAAGCATCCGCTTGAATCACTATCGGTTTGTTTTCATTGAACGGAACTAATACAGGAGCTCTACTTATAAGATCTTTTATATGCCCTAAGCATTTGCTGTGTACGTCTAAAAATTTGAAGACTCTATCTTTTTTCAAAAGTTCTCTCAAAGGTTTCTCTATACTTGATAGGTTTGGGATATGCTCTCTTACAAAATTTATCATTCCCATCAGCTTTAAAAGGTCATTTTTATTTTTTGGATCGCTAATGTCTTGTATGGCTTTAATTCTCTCCTTATCTATTGAAATACCAACATCTGAAATCTCATAACCAAGAAATTTAACTATTTTTTGTTTATATTGCATTTTGCTTGCGTTGAATTTGATATTATGCTCCCTTGCTCTTTTCAACACTCTTTCTACTATTCTGTCATGCTCGTCTTCTGTCTCAGCGGCTATTAGGAAGTCATCAATAAAAATGAAAACTCCCTCTATTCCTGAAAACATCTCCTCGTTCAGTTTTTGAAATAATTCCGGAGCTATACTAACACCTAGTGGTAGACGCAAATATCTGAAACAACCAAATGGCGTGCTAAATGTGAAATTCTGACTTGTTTCTGAATCTAAATGAATTTGAAAGTAACCATCCTTTAAGTCAAATATTGAAAAAACTCTCTTGTTGTTTCCTAATTTTGCTATGATTTCCTGAAATGTTGGTATTGGATGTTTTAATGGTTTGATGGCAGCATTTAAGTCTTTTGGGTCCAAGCAAATACGCACAGAACTGTCAGCTTTCTCAACAACAACTATATTAGAAATCCAATTTGATGCATTGTCCACTTGTTTTAAAACACCTAATTCTACCAACCTACTCAATTCTTTCCTTAGTGGTGTTCTTACTGCCATTGGCACCTTGCGAGCAGCTTTTGCTACCGGCACCACATTGTCCTTCATTTCTATTTTAATATTTTTCGCAAAACAGCCTAAGCCTTGAAATACATCTATATTTTTAGTAACAAAATTGTTTTCCTTTTCATTCCCCCTTGAACCACTTTCACTTAGATTCACCAAGTCTAATCGTTTTATTAATTTAAGCTCTAAGCACGTTTCAATCCTAAAATTGGGTCAAAGCCTCCTTTTATAACCACAAACTCTATCTCAACTATGTTATTTTTAACTACACATCTTGCTCTTGCGTTACCCAGGACATCTAAGCTTGTTCCTCCATAGGCTTGAATTTTATTTTTCGGTGGTAAAAGTTTTAATTTGTTTTTATAAAAAATGTCTGCTGGTAGCACATCAACATCTGCTCCCGAATCTAATTTAAACATAATTAATTTGCCTTGAATTAGAACCGGTTCATACCAAGACTTTTTTTCCCGGTGTGTGACAATGTGATCCGTTATTGAATCAAGATAAAGCACCTCTCCTCCCTCATCATAAGCACTTGCTTCAACATTATTTTCTCCCGTTACTGTTTGAAGGTTATGTACATCTTTTCTTTGCCTACATGCTATGGCATAATGATTTTTTTTATTGCAAATTCTGCAATACTTCCCATAAGCTGGACACTTTGAAACTTCGTGCCTTTGCAAGCAATATGAACACAAAAATACTTTTTCATTAGCAGTTCGCTCATTATATGCATAGTTTTTATTGTTAGTATCTATACTACTGTTGCTACTTTTGTTAATTGTTTTGTTATAATCTGATACCCTATTGCTACTATAATTTCTATAATTGTTATTTCTTCCATTTTGAGTGCTTTTAAAATACTTATTATTTATTGCATTGACCGCTACTACTCCTTGTCTTTGTTGCATCTCCTGGTGTTGATTCTGCGTGGCTTCTTCTGTCCTGCATAACTCTATGGCTTTATCCAGATCAAGTTTCTCCATCTTCAAAAGCTTTTTCTGTACGGCTTTGTTACACGTGCCCATTACGATTCTGTCTCTAATCATTCGATTTTCTTGGGTTTCAAACCCACATTTACGCACTAATCTTTTTAAATCCATCAGAAAACTATCAAACGGTTCGTCTTGTGCTTGGTTGCGATTAAAGAATATAAAGCTCTCATAAACTTCATTTTTCTTTGGCTTGCAAAAGTCTTCAAACGCTTTAATGACTTCCGTGAACTTGGACTTTTGTTCGGTAGACAAATTAAATGAATTGTACACTTCTATAGCATTTGGTCCGATTGCATTTAGGAACGTGGCAATACGCACGGGTTCAGTTTTTCCCTCTACACCAGCCGCTGTTTCGAATATCGTATAGTTTTGCCAAAACACTCTCCAGCTTTCTGCTACATTCGAACAATCAAGATTGAGCTCTTCTACCCTTTTGATGTACTCCATTGTAGAGTTACTATCGTTTGTTATATATATATATTTTCTCGCTTTTGGCGGTCGACCACGCGGTTTTTTTTTTAGCACTGGTCCCTTTGATGTGTTAAGCTTTGATACTCCCATTCACTCTCACTATGAATGCACTTATAACCTGCTTTTAACTTTTATTTCTTTCTAGCTGTTTCTAGCAATTTTTTTTTTTTTTTTTTTTTTTTCGTTGACTTGATTTTTATTGTATTAAATATACCGACTGCGCCATGTAATAATGAGAAGACACTTGGTTTATAATTAATAGGTCTTTATTCTGTGACAGTCTGATTACAAGTGGCCTTTCAATAGGCGGTGGGTGTTGTGTGTCAAAGTGACATATGGGGTGTGGAACATAAGAAGTAAGGTGTGTTCGTTTCATATACTACAATCATAGTCTTCAAGATTCCTTAATTGTAGTATAGGAATTGAACTGATATTACGGCTCAATAATGATCTGTACAGAGCAGCACAATTCTCCTTCCACCTTAGCTTTAAGAACTTGTTTGATTGTCTTTGTGCATTATCGTCAACAAATTGTATTTTGACCACTATCGGGAAGTGCCCCGAAAAGTTCGCCATATCAACTTTGAGGTCTAGTGAAAGATTAAGCCAATTCAGGGATATTGCTGCAAGGTCAATCACAGATTGTCCTTGGCCACTTATGTATGTGAATTCTCCAGAAGCGTCTTCTTTACAGGCTCCATTCAACACGTTTAGACCAAAGTTTTCGAAGAATTCCGTAAGTAACCTTCCACTTCGGTTAAAGACAACATCTTTTGAGTTTCTGGTTGCGTTGAGAACGTTTTGAGAGAAAGCATCGAGAGTAGAGGCATTTTGATAGTTCCCAATGTGTGCGTTTAAGTCACCAATCACCATAATGTTTTCTAAATTTGAATTATTAACGAAGTCAACTAAATTTGTGAAATCACTCTGCCAGTTATTGCAGTTTAAGTATACTGGAATTACCGTGTATTTTGAATTATTGAAAACAATGTTACATAAAATTCTGCCTTGAAAAAGATAAATTTTAACAAAATGAGAATTTAAAGTTTTCTTAACTCCACATAAGATCCCGCCACTAGCCCTACCATGAACATAAGATCTAATCACTGGTGACCATAATATATTGTAATTTTTAAAGTATTTCGAATAATTAATCTCATTGTTTTCCTCTACAAAGGTTTCTAATAAAATAATTATATCAAAATTTTGTATGAAATTGAAAAAATCAGGTAATAATAATTTGCTTTTAAGACCTGTAA
Source organism: Melanostoma mellinum (assembly GCA_914767635.1). Classification (NCBI taxonomy): domain Eukaryota; kingdom Metazoa; phylum Arthropoda; class Insecta; order Diptera; family Syrphidae; genus Melanostoma; species Melanostoma mellinum. Next base: position 117,841,996 of record OU612060.1, read on the forward strand.
TATTATAAGATAAGATGGTTAAATTTTGAAAGTTATTAATGTTTTGGCAGACGGCAGATTTTTCCTATTGTGTTTGCAGATTTAAAGTTGGCCATTGATTATGATTTGATTGACTTCTAGGTGGCGCGCGTCTCAGTTGAGAGTGAGCAGAAGATTTGACAGCAGATACCGAAGAAGATGCATGTGATGATGTTTTCGCTCCCTCACTCACATCAAAGAATTCGGAGGATCTGTCACCAAACGTTTGGTTGACAAATGTCAATTGTTCACTTGTTTTGACATTTAGTCCTCGTGAGTGTTTGTAAACAAACAAGTGACCATTGATGTTAAGTTTGTCGCCTTTGACAATTATTTTTGTTTTCGGATTAATATCTAGTAATTTTAATCTAATTTCGGTCAGTGCTTGTCTTTTCTTTCGGAACATAAGAGATTGTTCGCGGAATACACTGATGCCCGAGCCTTTAAGCTGATGTGCTACCGCGATAATTTTCTCAACAATTTCGGAAGACAGAAATTCGATGATGACAGTACTACGTTGTGCGTTGTTGTTGCGAATTTCTCGAGAGAGTTTAATAGCAAAGCTTTCATCATCGTTTGTCTTTAGAAGACCCTTGCACGTCTGGATAGCGAGTTGGGTTGCATCAGTTCCTGCAGTTAAGGGTAGGTGAACGACAATGGATGAACTATTAGCTTTTCGTGAAATTAGTTCTAATTGATCTTCAAGTAGTTCGCATCTTTCGGTCATCTCACTTAGTTTGAGGTTAAGTTGTGTGTTTGAAGTTCTTAAGGTGCTTACTTCGTCGTACAATCGTGTAAAGTCGTCCTTTGTAGGAATGTCTTTCAGTTTATCAGTGAGAATAACATCTAAAGTGCTTTGAAGGAAGTTCGTTCATCGATAGACATCTTTCCTACTTCCATTTTTAAATCGCTTTTATCAATTAAATACTTCTTGTGATCGGGATTTGGTTCAGGTGATATGACATTAATATTTCGTTTAATCGTGTTATTGTGCATAAGGGAAAATCCCGTACTGTCGCAAATGGATATTCTCGATGGTGAAAAAAAGTATAGAGCAATAACTTCGTACCTTTATTTAAGTTGGTGAAAGTTTTAAATGCTGATATGAACAACTATTAAAAGTGTTCAAATACGACTTTTTTCACAACAAAAGTTACTTTAATTTAATTTAATTTTTTAAAATTGACGAGAGACTATAACTTTGCACACTTTACTTTTTGACAGCTCAAATGTCACTCAATGTAGTTGTAGAGTACAAAATTCCCTGAAACTTTTGCCTTTACTGTTTTTTCAACTGATCAACCGTTTTTACGGTAGATCGCGAAGAGTGCGCCGTGTACAGTCATATATATGGCCTAATGCAAGGCGAAGCGTGTGTTAGGGTTATCAGTGAGTTGTATAAAGTTAATTGTTTACTAAGAAATTATAATTATTAAACAATGCCCATTATCTCTGGATTTATTTACTTACTTAGGTGGGCATTATAGTTCGGGGTAAACCTAAGCAAACCAACATCTAAAGCCAACAATTTTGATTTCGCACGAATTTTCTCCAGTTATGCACTCTGAAACTGTTCAGTCAGTTCTTCCACTTGATTGCGCCACCTAAGACGCTACCCCTTCCGTGATTTGTCTAAAATGTGCTTTCAATAACACGTCGGCGTCGACCCAAAGTGATGATGTCCATCCGCACTATATGGCCCAGCCATCGTAGCCTCGCGATGGCTCTCTCTGGCTATACCCATGTCGCGGTACAGCTCATACAGCTCGTTGTTGTATCTTCTTCTTCACAGTTCACACATTGTCTTCAGATACGGGACCAAAGATCATTCGGAGTATTTTTCGTTCGAAACGACCAAGGGTTTCCTCATCCTCTTTCGATAAGGTTCATGCTTCCGCACCGTACAGCAGGACTGGGATGATCAAGGTCTTATGCAAGGTTACCTTGGTTTTTCTGGAGAGGGTTTTGCTTCTCAATTACCTTCTTAACGCAAAAAAGCAACGGTTGGCAAGAGTTATTCTCCGTTTGATCTCCGCACTGATGTTGTTTTCCGTGACTGTAGCGGATCCTAGGTAGACGAAGTCCTGTACTACCTTGAAGTAATGTCTGTCAACTGTGACTTTTTGTCCAATTCGTCGATATTCTGTGTCCTTGATGTTGATGACAACATATATGTTCTTCGTTTTGCCGTCATCAGCCGTCAAACCCATTTTTTCCGCTTCTGTTTCAATGCTCGCAAAAGCACGCTTCCTTCTTCCCATTACGTCAATATTGTCTACGTTAGCTAGTAATTGTATAGACTTTTGGAAGATTGTTCCTCGACGATGTTGAAGTTTGAGTTTTGTACAATCTTTTCCAGTATGATGTTAAAGCCTCAGTTTCTCGCCTTACCTTAAACCATTTTCAAAATCAAAGGCCTCGGTGAATTCTGGACTGACCTAGACGGAGCAGTGTGAATTATCCAAAGTCATTCTGGAGAGTCGTATGAGTTATGCAGGGATGCCGACACTAGACATGCCTCTCTGTCTGGTTACTGCAAAGTGAATTTTTGAACTGTCGTGAGTAACTGCATGTAATTTGACATCAGGTCAAGCAGGCTTAGAATGTTGTTAAATGTCGGGCGTACTGGTGGATCTTCTCTTCCTAGAATGTGCTGGCGAATGGTTACCGTGTGTCCTAATCTTAGGCGAGTGAAAGTGGTGTTGATTGTTTTGGACGTTGTTGAAGGGTAGATCGGGGAGTGACAGCTTGGAATAACAGAGAAGTAATAGCTTGAGTTGTTATTCCATTCCTCCAATCGCTTTTTTTTATTAAAGAGTCAATGAGTTTTTAAAGGTCTGCTTTGGATACGAGGGATCTGTCTGCGAGTTTTGCTTGTTGGTCGGCAAATTCATTGCCTTGTATTTTGTATCCCATTAAGGGTAATAATTATCTTTACACAACGTACTGATAACCGTAACACACGCTTCGCCTTGCATTAGGCCATATATATGACTGTACACGGCGCACTCTTCGCGGTCTACCGTAAAAACGGTTGATCAGTTGAAAAAACAGTAAAGGCAAAAGTTTCAGGGAATTTTGTACTCTACAACTTTTACCCAAGTGCAAATCTCATGTAAGTAAGAGAAAGCGAGATATTTACGAAAAACCGATTTTTGTGACCTTTGACCTTCAATATTGTAAGACGCGGAACCGATAGAACTTGTGACTTTTGAGACAATAGTTAGAACGACAAAACGAAGCTTTATGCCAATTTTCAGCTTATTATCTTTCATTCCGAGGTGAAACACCTAATATGACTGGGCTATATATGTTACAAGTGTGGCGGTCGCGGACATGTGAAAGCACAGTGCCGTAAACATGGGTAACTCAGCGCTGCGCTAGCGCAATGCGTTGACGCACTTACTGCGCTATGTGCGCTGATACACTTTTGCCTGCGCCAATAACTATAGAAGAGTCAATAGCGCAATGATACACACAGCGCAGTTGTAACTCAATGGCGCAGCTTCGATACAGTGGCGCATTTGGCTCTATAGCGCAATGATACACTAGCGCAGTTGTAACGCAGTAGCGCAATGATACACTAGCGCAGTTGTAACTCAATAGCGCAATGATACACTTATGGCGCAGTGATACCACAGCGCAGTTGACTCTTTACTCTTATCTATATTCTCTTCTTTAGAGCAGAGAAATCAGGATATTTTTTTGATAAGAATAATGAGTACTGAAAATAGTGGTGTTGGTTGTTGGTCTGTTAGTTGGCTGATGGATGCTTGTATGTTGTATCGCAGATAAATCTCTTAATTTTATTTGTTTACATTGTTGTTTTTGTAAAACTAGATATATCTTTAATAAACGTATGTAGCTGAATATAAAGTGGTGTTTTTAAAGTCAATTTTATGGGCGTTGTTGGTCGGCGGCGGATGCAGTTGTGTGTGAGGTTAGCCCTCTTGGTTGTTATTTCTCTAATAAGCTACCAAGAAAGGGTGGGTATTTACTTTCACTATCACACGATTTCTTTTTGTTTACATTTTGATCTCAGCCAATCCTTACTACAACGGTAAGCGTTGCAACATATGCAGATTGAGCTGACTAACTTTATTTTTCTCAGCAGGTGAAACACTTTACCTGAGAAATCATTCATCAATCTCACCTATGTAATCATATAAAAAGTTTAATTTTGTCACATCACTTAAACTCAAAATATACAAGACATAAAAGAAAATAAATCATTTTTCCACTGGATATATTCAGTCCAGAAAAATTGCGCCATAACGCAATTGCGTTAACGCATTGCGTTGATACAGTAAACTGCGCTTGAGTTAGTGTATCAGCGCACGGTTTTTGCTGCGTTACTCATATTTACAGTGCCGCAGCAACGAAAGTAAACCGAAAAGAGAACAAGAAAAGCAATGCAGTTTGTTGGGTGCGTTAGATTCCGGTAGTTTTCACCGTTCAAAGTTGTGCTTGGATAGTGGTGCGACAATAGTAGGGGAGCCCGAGCCGCTAAATTTGCAGTTACTAAAGCGTCATGGGGACTTATTGGATTGTGAAGTTTACGTTCTAAAACGAAAAAAAGTGTATGGCAGTTTTTCATTTTAGTGGGGCGATGGGCGTGTATGAGCTTTTAAAAATGTAAAAAAAAACAGTTAAATTGAAATACTCGAGCGCGTCAGATTTTCATAGAGTATACGGGCTTTGTCTTGCTTATAACGGATATATATTAATCTGACGATTTACTGGGGGCAAATGGGCGTAAAGAGAGGTTAAAAAAACAAAAAATAAAAAGTTATTCGAGCGTGTCAGATTTTCAAAGTGAATGTAAAGTGTACTCTAAAAAGTGTATATTTCAATAATCTGACAATTTGAGTGGGGCGATCAGTCATGGCTGATTTTCAAAAATGTAAAAAAAACACGTGACCCTGAAATACTCGAGCGCGTCGTATACAGAGTGATCAACTTGATGTCTTCGTCCTCCAGGAAGATAATCTGATAATTATATGGGGGCGTACTCTTAGTCTGACAATTTTAAAGTAACAATTCTTTGTTGTTTCTAGTTTTTGTTACTGAATGCAATCAAAAAATATGTACACATATTATGTATTTAAAAATTTTGTATTGAAATTTTGTTGAAAATAGTTTTAAAAAAAATCCTGAAAGTTTGAGCCCTTAATATTAATTTTAAGTGCTCGATCAAGAGGTGTGAAGATTTTCCATTGAAAATACACGGAAACTCTGATTTTTTATTTTTAAATTTCTATAGCTCAGCGGCATTTCATGGGATCGCTTTAACCGAAGATGTTTTTTTCTCAAAATTGAAAGCTCTACAAAAATGTTCTTTTTGGCAAAGTCGTTACTCATACCGGGAAGGTGGTACGGGCCACTTAACCAGATTTTTGCATAAAATTCACGTTTTGTCGCAGTTATCTCGTAAATAACAAAAGCTACAGAAAAATTGTAAATTACAAACTTGTAGAGAATTTAGTTTTCTACAAAAAAAGTCTTTTGGACCAATTGCTAATATCAATATTAACCGAGATATTAACCATCATATATAATATATTTCACTGACGATTTTACCTCAATCGCCCCAACCAAAATGTCAGATTATATGTTTTCCGTAATCCTGATAAAATTACCTTCAAAATAAAATAAAAAATTTATCGCGCTCGAGTATTTCGAAACATCAATTTTTTTTTACATCTTTGTGACTCGCCTACTTACGAAGGCCCCGCTCAAATTGTCAGATTATTGAAATATACACTCTTCTCGATGTAATCAACCTACCATCTTTTAATCTGACGCGCTCTGGTATTTCCGATGATCGACTTTTTTTTACTAATCTGACGGGCTGCTTTCAGCGAACGCCCCAACATTTAGGTTTAATATATGGTAGGAGTACATTACATGGTGCAAGGTTTCTCCCCATATGATTTTCTGACGCGCTCGAGTAACGCGCAAAATCCCCTCTTGGGCTCCCCTACTACAAGTCATATGTGTTGTGAAAAAGAATTTTTTACGAAATTCGAGACACATTCAGAGATGATTGGGTTAGCTGGCGATGGTTTTTTGCATGCAGAAGGAAAAGGTGAAGTAAAACTACAAACTGATCTCTGCATATTTAAATTGGTAGATGTGTTGTATGTGCCTAGCATGAAGTGCAATCTTATGTCTGTAAGTCGAGCTGTTGAAAATAATTGTGTTGTGAGTTTCGGAATAAATTATGCTAAAGTTTTGCAAGAAGGCGAGTTCATTCTAAACGTAAATAAGGTTGGAAATTTGTACATGTTTGAAGGCCAACCTAATAAATGCTTTGCTGCCATTGAAGCTGATGCGCTTTTGTGGCATAGGAGATATGGTCACCTGAACTACGGTAGCTTAATGGAAATTGTCAAAAAGGGTTGGTGAGCGGGACTGAGAACATAAATTTTTCAGCCTTCAATTCAGCAGCCTTTCCCAAACCCAACTGTCAATAGAGCAACTGAGTTATTGGAATTGGTGCATACAGATTTGTGCGGTCCTTTTGAGACGAGGTCTATAGGTGGCTCGAGATATTTGTTGACCTTCATAGACGACAAATCTAGACGCATATTCTTATATTTTCTGAAAAGCAAGGACGTGGTCCTTAGCAAGTTCGTGGATTTCAAAAATCTAGTGGAAAGTCAAACCGGCAAAAAGCTGAAGTACATTCGCATCGACAATGGTCGCGAGCATGTGACCTAAACATTTGATGGTTTTCTACGGGCGAATGGCATAGCAAGGCAACTGACGATTCCATACACACCGCAACAAACAATCGGACTTTGATCGAAATGTCAAGGTGTCTGCTGGTTCAGTCTGGACTGTGTGAGTCATTGTAGGCAGAGGCAATTTATACAGCTGCGTATTTGCGCAATCGTTCACCTACAGGTGCGCTAATCAACATGACGCCAATGAAAGCGTGGACAGGTAAGAAGTTAAACATCTAAAGGTTTTTGGTTCCGTTGCAGTGGCACTGGAAAAGGCACGTAACAAGAGCAAATTTCAAGCAAAAGGCAAAGAATACTGCATGGTTGGCTACTCGAGAGAAGCCAAAGGATCGGCTCTATGATGCAGGGGCGAGACAAATGGTTGAAAAACGAGATGTCCTATTCGACGAGCTAGGTCAGCTCGAGCACGCTAATGGCCAAACTGGTGCCGAAACTCAAACTATTACATCTTATTTAGCAAATGAAGCTCCATGGAGTATTAGTAATGTTGATGTCGATGGCAAGGTTGCCGGAGATGTGCGCAGTAAGAGTGAAGACGATGATTTTGATGCGGGTGAGCAAAGTAGCGAAGGAGATGACTATTACGAGGTGGCTTTAGATGATCGCAGCAACACCAATGATTTCAATAGTGCAGCTAAACATAGTAAAGAAATTGATTCGACGTTTGAACCTAGCAACCGGAAATTGCTTCGGTCTGGGAAGCAATACAATGTACTAAACAAATTGGTTGCCAGTGATGTTCCGATTCCCCTATCATACGAGGAGGCGATAAGCAGCAAGTACGTTTCGTCTTGGCGTGAGGCTATGCAGATAGAATTTGATGCTTTGATTGTGAATCAGACCTGGAAATTCCCAGATTTACCAAGAAATCAGCGAGCAATTGGGTGTAAATGGGTGTTCAGCGTGAAACGAGGTGCGGATGGCGAGGTAGAGCGGTTCAAGGCACGCCTAGTTGCGAAGGGATGTTCACAGCAATATGGTTTCAACTATGGGGAAACTTTTTCGTCTGTATGTCGATTGGAGAGCGTACGTTTTGTTGTGGCACTGGCTGATGAGATGAGACTTTACTTGCACCAGATGGACGTATGCATTGCATATCTTAATAGCGATCGCACAGCTACCATTTCCATGAAGCAGCCACCAGGGTACGAAGACAACGGTCAACCAGGCAAGGTTTTATTGCTCAAGAAGGCTATATACGGCTTGAAACAAGCAGGAAGGGAGTGGAACTTCAAACTTGATGGTGTATTACGAAGAATTAGGTTCACTCCATGCGCCAACGAGCTCTGCCTGTACAAGCAGCACGGAAAAGGTAATTTATCACTAATCCTTGTATACGTTGACTACCTAATTATAGCATGCCAATCAAAACGAGACTTGATCCAGATAAAAGCCGCTATTTCAAGTTCATTTGAGTGCGTTGATAAGGGAACGTTACAACTGTTCTTTGTGTATGGAGATCCAACGTGAAGGGGAACTAGGCGATATCACTTTGGATCAGACCCAGTACATTAAAGAACTGTTACAACGACATGACATCGAAAACTGCAGACCAGCATCAACGCCCTTAGGTGCAGGGTACCAGGTGGCATGTGATAACAATAAATGTCACAAGGTAGACGCTGTTTACTATCAGTCATCAATTGGCGAGCTAATGTGGTTGGCCTTAACCACCAGACCGGACATTTTGCACTCAGTTGCGAAATTAGCACAACGGAACAAGGATCCGCACAACGAACATCTTTCTGGCGTAAGGCATATTATGAGGTATCTGGGATCTACGGCTGACATGAAGCTGCACTACAAACAGTGCGGGCAGGCATTTACTGGTTACGTTGACGCTGACTGGGGCGGTAACAAGGTCGACCGCAAATCATATACTGGCTACGTGTTTTTCCTAGCAGGTGGTCCGGTATCTTTGAAATCGGAGAAGCAACGTAGTGTTTCCCTCAGCTGCACCGAGGCTGAGTATATGGCGTTATCGGCTGCGTGCAAGGAGGCCATAGCCATGCGACAACTCATTATTGAAATTGGCTGTGGTGAGACGAACACCCCAACGGTTGTGTACGGCGAAAACTTAAGTTCTCAGGAGTATCCACTTTTTTCGTATTCTCCATCATCGTAGTGTCATGTTTTATTGTTAGCTCAAAATTATATTTCTGTAGGACTGTAAAACTTGCCTTATAACTAGTTATAAAAGCAAGTAAAAAATTAGAGACATGATTTTTAAAGTAATTTGGTTATGGGGGTCTAGTTATCAGCTCATTTTGGAAAAAGAGTCTCTTGCTCTTGCTCAAAATATTTTGGAAATTCCTGTTCTAGAGCATGGCCTTTTTTTACAATCAAGGAGTTATGACTACCCTTATAATGTTATAGAATACAGTGCGAGCATAAAGGAATGTTGGAGAGGATTCAATAGGAGACACCGATGCATAGTGCTTTTGAACTTGCATAAATCGTAAAACAACTTGTAATGAACGGTCGGAAAGGTACTTTGTAATCCAACAGGAAGAGAACTATCCATTCCAAAAGCGCGCATTATCGATGAAAGAGCTTGATGCAAAAATCTTGGCTTCTCCAAAACAGTGTAAAGATTGGTTCCACTTTTCAGTGAGATATGCCATAAAACTACCAGTGCCGTACTCAGGCCTGGATTTTCCATGCAAGCACAGAAGGCAGTTGCCTCTGGCGCTGGCGGCAAGAATTGAAGGTTGGCAAATTTTGAGATAAAATTTGAAAAGTTGTTATATTCGTGGGAATTGAATTTCCAGCCTATTTCGTTAGCACGCGTACCAACATTATAAGTGGAAAAGGGTAAGGTTCAAAATTACAGTTTTTATATTCAAGCTTATAAAAATCCTGGTTTCGAAATCTCGCTTTCTAGAATACCGCCTTTTAAAATCCCACCTCTAATAATCCCGTTTTTTAAAATCCCATTTGTTAAATCCCGCTGGGATAAGGAAATCAAAATAAAGTGTTGATGCGACGAACGCACCCTATCAAATCGATAGCTCCACCGGCCGATAGATGGGGCCAACTACGAACAGATCGCTGCTAACTTCGCAGCAATATGCCACCGCCACCAACCTCATTCCGTAACGAGATTAGTTCCGCCTTTTTTAACCACGAGCACCGAAGAAGTCAGACGTCAACTCCCAATTCGAACCAACAACTAGCCTTTATTATTCCTTTATTCCTTTGAGCTTTAGACTAAGTAAGTAATTGCAATATACAATTATATATATAATAATTACTCTATAATTATGTAATAAAGGTTCTGTAACCAACTAAATACCGAACACAACTGTGTTTTGTTAAGGTTCACGAAGAAGTCGAAGCAAGGTCGCGACCAACTTGTCGCGCCAACATTACAAAACTTATTGTAATATTCCGCCCAAGAAGAATAAGAACGTGGAGTCAGCAAGCTCACGGAAGCCATCAAACGCAACAACTCCAGATCCTGCTGATCATGAATTTAATTGTCGCAACTGGTCCAGTGCGACAGGTGCGATGGAACCATCTGATGTGCGCTGGAGTAAGCCACAGCATCCAGGACAGGCCATACCAATGCTTACATTGTACAGGTAAGAGATTCAATAGCTTTTTTTTAACTTCCCCTGGGGCTGTTGCGAGACTAACCGTCGACGAAATAGCCCATAAACCAAATTCCGTCGACATAGAAATCGTCTCCGAAGCCGAATACGTGGATCCACGGCCACCAGCCACCGATACGTCGACCGCAGTGCTCGCCAAGAACCCAACAATATTCACTGTATTAATAATAATTTTAAGAAATATACAATAAAAAAAAAAAAAAAAAAAAAAAAAAAAAAAAAAAAAAAAAAAAAAAAAAAAAAATATGTTCTAAGCCCAGCGCAGCCGAAGCCGCTGCCAAGTGTGGAACTATTGCACCCCTCTCGGGCTCGGCAAAGCCGTATATAACTACGGCGTCGATTAATGTCGACCAATGCAGACGTCCATTTACGTCTGCCAACATATTGGACGTAAAAACAACGGACTCCAGCAGATACTCTGCGCCCAGTGCGGCCGAGGATGCTGCCAAGCGTAGAGTTCTGCCGTTGGCTTCGGAGCCGCCCAATATAGAACGTGGTCCTGCGTACAGTGCGACCGAAGCTGCCGCCATACGTGGGAATAGCGTTCCTGCTATTCGCAACATCAGAGCATCGTCGAGTTCTTCCACTATAATTGCACCTTTTTCTTCCGACACTTCCTTAATTCGAGGGTTATAATAAATTTTTCAATCCCTAATCAAACAAACTAAATTTACGATGAAAAACGAAACTGGAAAACCGCGTACAAAACAAATAAAATTAATCTAAGACTATGCACAGTCGGCTGGCGGGCGGCAAGAAAGTAAAATGACAGATGAGATGAGAAGTGCCGGCAAGAAAAAAAAGTGGTGCATCCAGCAACAGATAATCTAATGTTGCCACCGCGACTAGCTCAGCTGGGTGAGTTCGATTAATAATTGTGTAAGGTAGGTCAGGTAAATTAATAAAAAGGACGATTAATCGAATTATAGTGAATTTATAGATGTGATCAATTTAGAGGACAGGGTGTCCTAAAAATTGTGGGCGCCAGAAAATTTTTTAGATGGGGAAAATTTCCAAACCTTGATGAAGTTAGAGAAGAAAAAAACGAAGATGTGTTTGAATTCCCAAAGGGAAGTTTAAATACTTTTATTATATTAATAAGGTGTCTGGAAAACCGTGATAGAAATCTGGATTAAAAACCAGAATCTTTTCAGTATAAAAGAAGAATAAAGCGTTTCTTTCGAGGTTGGCAGGAGGCCAATTCTCGAAATAAAGAAAAGTTTGGAAAGTTGAAAGTTAAAAAAGGCGAAACAGATTGGTGTGTCGTTTGGACACAAAGAAGAATTGCTTATGGAAAGTTTCCGAAAGAAAAAAAAAGTAATAGTAGAAATAAAGGGAAAACGGTCGCGAGTCCCGCAATCTCGGGAAAGAAAAACAAACGGTAGGATAACGAAGGCCTAGCGGATCTTAGTTTTTGCCCAAATAAGGCGTCTTAAACTACTCGAAAAATCCTTGAAAAAGGAGGATTTTCCGAAATGAAAAATCAATATTAAACTGAAAATAAAATATTTATGTAGCTCTTCTATCACAATCTCTTGGGCTCCTCGAGAAAATATCCTCTCCGTGTTACTCTCAATTTATCTCTTCCTAAAAATTCCCAACTGAAATTTTCCGCACAATCGGCTTAGTAATTTATCTCCCAACTCCAAATCTAATGAAAAATCTCGAATCTCAAAAAAAGTAATCGCAATAATTCCTTAGAGGCTTTCTCCTATGTCTTTTCACTTTCCACGATAAAAGTCAAGAGACCATCAACATGGCGGGTTTTTCTCCTCCATCTAGGGATGTCAAAAATATATCGATATAAAAAAATATCGATATATTTCGTTCGATATATCGATATATATCGACTATATTTTTTTCACCGATATATCGATATATCGATATAAATATTAATGTATCGAAAAGGTATAAAAAACGATACTTTTTTCGGGTACTAGAAACTAACCTGCAAACATACCAAATTTATTGCAATAAAAACTGTTCTATACCTTTCGCTATATTATCTTAGACAGGAAAATACCCATAAAATGTGTGCAACCATTCATTGACCACTTAGCAAATCATTTTGTGAGTTTTGATAATTTCACAGTGTACAGTAATAAACCAAAATATCGAACACAAATAAAAAGGATTTGTAACCTAAGTGGTCAATGAATAGGTACATGAATTTTATGGGTTCTTTCCTGTATGGTGTAGCTAATATAACTTGCATACATTTTTCATAGTTGGAAAACTCTTTTCTATACCTGTCCCTGCTGTCTATCTCACAGTGCCCAACATCAGAAGTCGGCTCACAGCTGAACACATAAATCAAAGAGTTTTTCTGCATTCTTTATCTCAAAAATATTGGTTTGATTAATAAAAATACAGAAAAAAAATTTATTCTTTGTGTTTGTTTTTCTTACTACTTTTTTATTATTATTTTTTCTCATTTTTAAGGTCGCACATTTCATTATTTAAAATATATCGATTATCGATATTTTTCTGATTCAATATATCGATACTTGATATTTTTTTGATATATATCGATACGATATATATCGATATATTTTTCCATTTCCAACATCCCTACCTCCATCCGTCATCGGCCATGCAGCCATCCTCGTCAGACCTTTAAGCGTGGTGTTTTTCGGTCTCACTTTTTCTGCAGCATTCCGCCATAAGGCTAGGATGTGCGAGTGAGATGTCACGAATCAACTACCAGAGGTCCTTTGCGTTCAGGTGATGTGATCACCAGTAGCCTAGTGGACGAGTTCAACCCCTAAAGAAAGACTTACTCCGAAAAATTATTTCCTTCGCGCAAAGTCCCCATCCCAAACCGGCCCAAACTAAAATACAAGAAGATATTTTCTCTGAGAACGGAGAACAGAAGAAGCTAAGTTTGAAAGCTCGACATACTTTCCGTAGACCTTCGTCCAGATCGTTAAGAAGGAAATGAGAATGAAATCGGAAACACGTCTCTAAGTGATTCTTCTTTTATGTCAATATCAATTATTAAATTTTAATTAAAAGTTGATAGTAAGTTAAGGTTGGGCAGAAGGCCATACTAATTTTGTCAAAGTGACGTAAAACGTTGGGTAGGAATTGATCATGTGTTGTGTTGCCTTGGGTGTTTTGCCAGGTTCCATTAGGCAGTTTTTGTGTTTCTCGTGAGACCGCCCGTCTGCACGTTCATCAATGTTCGTTGGGGACCGCCTGTCCCTTTTCTGGTCTAGCTTTGACCGATTTGGCCACAGCAACCTACGTTGGATGTTTTTGCAGAATGCTGAGTGAGTAAACCATAGGCTCATGGAACCTTGGTTGCCCCTAACTCTCTCAGAATTATGCAGCCACCCCCGAAAACAAAGAAGAGGTAGGGATACGTGAAAGGATCCGAAGGATACTTTTTGTAGCGGTAAATTTTACCGCGACACTATTTCAAAGTCTTCGAAAACGCACACCGAAAAAACCAAAATGGAACTTCAGAAAATCGAAGAAGAAAAGAAAATTCAAGAATATTTTGACAAAGAGGAACTAAGGCGAAGAAGAAAAAGAGAAGAGGAATATCTGAACAAAAAGTACAAAATATTGAGCCAGCCTATAGATTCATCGGATGACGAAGACAAAGCAGCCGATTTATTATCTACAAATCCCGTGAAGCAAAATATTGACAATTGGATGGCAGGTATACCGGGGAACAACTACTTTCATTCAACAACGAACGCTGGAGCCTGGAGCGCATCGGTCCGAATTCAAACCAAACGCCAGTCAACCACCACATTGACATACTGTAAAAGAGACTTACACCAGCTAAGTACCAACTTGTACACCGGTAGCAAATCCGCAGGTTGACGTCTCTCATAGTTTTGTCGAGGTGCCACCTTGCAAGCAGGGAAGCAGCAGCTAATATTTAAAACTATGGTTAATGAGCCTTCACATATGCAACGGATATATCCTCATGCTCATGCTCAAACCAATTTAAACAATTTGCCTTCTCAGGGTTTAAACGAGCTTTCACATATGCAACGGATGTATCCTCATGCTCATACTCAAACCACTTTAAACAATTTGCCTTCTTAGGGTTTAAACGAGCCTTCACATATGCAACGGATGTATCCTCATGCTCATACTCAAACCAGTTTAAACAATTTGCCTTCTCAGGTTTTAAATGAGCAGCCGTATATGCAACCATTGTATAAAGAAACTATAGTAAGTTCATGAATCGATTTAACAGCGCTTTGAACCGGAGGAGCATGGTAGCGCAGCATTCGTTTCTCTACACACAATGGTAAATCAAATTGCTTGGAATGGAGACTGCTAAGTTGGCACGGAGAAAATAGTCAAAAAGTCTACATAATAATACTACTATAGTTTCTATATCCAATGATGCAACGAATGAATCCACCTCAAACTTACACTGGGCCAAATACGTTGCAAACGGCGCCTCCCCAACATTTTGAAAATTTTTTAACGAAGAACCAAATCGCTGCTCCTCACTTAATAAGGGATCTACCAACTTTTGATGGCCAACGTTCCGAGTGGCCACTCTTCATAGCTAGCTACAATCGAAGCACGGAACTGGGTGGTTTTAGTAACGATGAAAACCTCATTCGTTTACACAAAGCCCTTAAAAGAGATGCGCTAGAAGCGGTGAAAAGCCTAATAATACAACCGAACTGTGTTGGACGGATCACTGAGACTTTGAAGATGCTCTATGGCAGACCCGAACTTATACTCAACACTTTGATTCGCACGATTAACTTAACTCCGGCACCAAAGGCGGACAAGTTCGAAACGATCGTAGCATTTGCCATAGCAGTTCAAAACCTATGCGCTACGTTTGAAGCCTCGGGCCTATACAACAATCTCAGCTACCTTACACTGATGCAAGAGCTCGTCGAAAAGCTGCCACCAACTCTGAGGCTCAACTGGGCTATTCATAAACAAACACTGCCCGTCTGTACGCTATCCGACTTCAGTGCTTGGTTATACGTAATTGCAGAAGCTGCTAATGGAGTTCTCATCAGTGCTCCCACTTCATCGAACAACGAAAAGACTCCACGAGAAAATGTGAAATTGAAAAGTTGGAATAAAGGGGCTGTGAACACCCACTACAAAGAAGGCGGTAAGCCAGAAATAAAATCGACTACTAAGTGCTGCGTCTTCAGTTTACTCTGTGCTTCCTTGACGGGTTGCAAACTTTTTTTGAAAATGAATCGAACGGAACGGTGGACTGAGGTGAGGAAACACCACTTATGCGGTAGGTGCCTTAAGAGACACCCGCGTCTTAGATGCAACTCAGAAGCCTCTTGCGGAATAAACAACTGTGTGTTAAAGCATCATCAACTGTTGCATAAAGATGAGCCATTAGCCACACATGCCTCAAAAGCTTTCACTGTTGGAATCCACGTTAAGTGTAACCCGAACTCCTTCAACTTCAAGACGGATTCAGTTCTATTTCGTATCGTGCCAGTTCTTCTTTATGGCGAGAACGTTACAGTGGAAGTTTTTGCCCTACTAGACGACGGATCATCGGTTACATTGCTGGACGAGGATGTGGCTAAGCAGCTCAATGCTAAGGGTGAAAAACGCCCACTTTGTTTGAAATGGACCGGAAACACGTCTCGTCCTTAAAGTCAGTCTGAGCTTATCAATATTCAAATATCGGGCATAGGAAAGGACGCAGAGAGATTCCATCTCACCAATGTGCATACTGTTCGAAAATTAGCTCTCCCAGCTCAAACAGTCAGTTACGACGAACTTCAAACGCAATACAAGCATTTAAATGGGGTCTTATTCGACTCCTACAACAAAGCTGTCCCTCGGTTACTCATCGGTAGAAACAACGCTAAGCTTGGGCAGCCGCTCAAGTCTAAAGAAGAAGGTTGGAAAGAACCCATTGCATCCAAAACTCGATTAGGATGGGTGATCCATGGAAAATGTGTGAAAGAAGCAAACACTCAATTCGAAACCTGGAATTTCCACATTTGTGAATGTAATGACCAGGATCTACGTCAACTAGTAAATGACTTCGTCTGTAACGACAACTTCGGAGCCTCAGGTCTCACCACAACTCTGATGTCGGAAGATAATAACCGAGCTCTAGGGATTCTCAAAGGTCATACGGTTCAAAAAGATGGAAAATATGAAACCTTGCTTCCTTGGAAGTTCGATGACGTACGCTTACCAGACAGTTACCCGATGGCCAGAACCCAGAAGACGCCTGAACTGTGTCGCGGTAAAATTTACCGCTACAAAAAGTATCCTTCGGATCCTTTCACATATCCCTACCTCTTCTTCGTTTTTGGGTTTGGCTGCATTATTCTGAGAGAGTTAGGGGCAACCAAGGTCCCATCAGCCTATGGTTTACTCACTCAGCATTCTGCAAAAACATCCAACGTAGGTTACTGTGGCAAAATCGGTCAAAGCTAGACCAGATAGGGTACAAAATAGAGCGTTGAGATTGATAGGTGATAGTTCAATCGTAGAATCGATTGATTCTCTTGGACATCGTCGAAACGTCACCTGTCTCTCTCTCTTTTATCGTTTTTTCCACAAACATTGCTCTAGTGAAATAGCCAGCTGCATTCCTCCCTTGAAACAATTTAGCCGCAACACCCGCCTCGCTAGGAATGCTCATCAGTTCGGCCTTGAGCCCAACTTCGGGCGTACAGTCAAGTATAGAGATTCTTATTTTAGTCGCACCACCCGAATGTGGAATGCTTTACCTGGCTCTGTGTTTCCCCCGCATTACGATTTACAAAGATTCAAAAGCAACGTGCATCGGTGTCTCCTTTCAAATCCTCTCCTATTTTCCTAAATGCTCGCACTGTGTT
This sequence comes from Melanostoma mellinum, assembly GCA_914767635.1. Lineage (NCBI taxonomy): Eukaryota > Metazoa > Arthropoda > Insecta > Diptera > Syrphidae > Melanostoma > Melanostoma mellinum. The sequence continues at coordinate 117,859,195 of OU612060.1, forward strand.
TTTATAACATTATAAGGGTAGTCATAACCCCTTGATGTGCACGCTAATTATAAAAAAAAAAAAAAAAAAAAAAAGGGACAGGCGGTCACCAACGAACAGTGATGAACGTGCAGACGGGCGGTCTCACGAAAAACACAAAAATTACCTAATGGAACCTGGCAAAACACTCAAGGAACACAACAACACTCAATACAAACATCAATGGTAGATGATCAATTCCTACCCAACGTTTTACGTCACTTTGACAAAATTAGTATGGCCTTCTGCCCAACCTAAACTTACAATCAACTTTTAACTAAAATTTAAGTGTTACTGACATAAAAGAAGAATCACTTATAGACGTGTTTCCGATTTTATTCTAACTTTCTTTTCTTATGATCTGGACGAAGGTCTACGGACAGTACTTCGAGCTTTCGAACTTAGCTTCTTCTGTCCTGTATTCTCCTTTAAAAAATATCTTCTCCGTATTTTAGTTTGGGCCGGTTTGGGCTGGGGACTTTGCACGAGTTAAATAATTTTTCGAAATAAGTCTTTCTTTAGGGGTTGAACTCGTCCACTAGGCTACTGGTGATCACATCACCTGAACGCAAAGGACCGCGGGTAGTTGATTCGTGACATCTCACTCGCACATCCTAGCTTGATGGCGGAATGCTGCAGTAAAAGTGAGACCGAACAACACCACGCTTAAAGGTCTGACGAGGATGGCCGGAAGGCCGATGCCGAATGGATGAGAAAAACCGGCCATCTTGATGGCCTCTTAATTCTTGAGATTGGAAGAAGAAAGACCTATACGAAAGCGTTCAAGGACTTATAGCGATTTTCTTTGATATTCGAGATTTTTCTTTTAACTTGGAGTTGGGAGTTATTTTGCTAAGCCGATTGTGCGAAAAGGAAAATTCCAGTTGGGGATTTTCAGAAACAGGAAAATTAGAGATTTCTAATCGGAGAGGATATTCACTCGAGGAGTCCAGGATAGTGTGCTAGAAGAGCTAAGTATCTTATTTTATTACGTTTTAATAGTGCTTATTTTTATCATCTCGGAAAGTCCTTCTTTTTCAAGGATTTTTCGAGTATCCATAGAGTCGCCTTATTTGGGTGAAGACTCAAACCCGCTAGACCTTCGTCGTCTTACCGTTTTTCTTTCCCGATATTACGGGACTCGCGACTTTATTCTTCTTTTACTTTACTAATACTTTTTCTCATTTCGGAAACTTCCCTGAAGTAATTCTTCTTTGTGTCCAAACGACACACTACTTTGTTTGCTACTTAACTTTCTACAACTTTTCTTTATTTTGAGAATTGGCCTCCTGCCAACCTAAGAAATTCTGTACTTTTTTTCTAACTTGAAAAGATTCTGGTTTTAGTCCAGGTTTCGACCAAGGTTTTATCCAGACACCCCTTTTATTACAATAAAATTAATTAAACTTCCCTTTGGGAATTCCAACATATCTTTTTTTTTTTATTTATCTTCCTTCGTCAAGGTTTGGAAATTTACCTCATAACAAAATTTCCTGGCGCCCATAATTTTGAGGACACCCTGTCCTTCAAATTCATCATCATACTAATTTTATTAAGAAACTATAAATCTTCGATTAAATTAATTTCCACTTGATCAACGAACACACCCAGCTGAGCTAACCGCGGTGGCAGCATATACTTGTTGCTGGATGCACCTTTTTTTTTCTTGCCGGCATTTCATCGCATCACTCATCTGTCATTCTCACTTTACTTTCTTGCTGCACGCCAGCCGGCTGTGTATAATTTTTTTTGATTAAACTTTTTACTTGTTTGTACGCGGTTTTCAAGCTTCGCAATCATCATAAAGTTAATTTGTTGAATAGAATATAAAATAATACCTATAAATAAAAATAATACCCTCAAAGAAGGAAGTGCCGGTGAAACAAAAATTGGTGTAACAACTGTTTCCAAAAACGAATTGTACGAGACCCAGACCTAGCCAAGATACTGAATAGTAAAATCCAGGAGTATGAAGCCAAAGGATACGCACGAAAGTTGACGGAAGAAGAAATTAAAGAAAATCAAAGCCACTCGTGGTATCTTCCGATATTTCCGGTGGAAAACGTAAATAAGCCTGGGAAAATCCGAATTGTGTGGGACGCCGCCACCGCAACAGTTGGTGGAACTCACTAAACTCCGTATTGCTAAAAGGTCCAGACCAACTTACGCCGTTGATTTCAGTGATCTCTAAGTTCAGAGAGCAGAAGGTCGCTATATGTGGAGACATCCAGGAGATGTTCCATTAAATTCGAATCAGAAAAGCTGACCAACACTTTCAACGCTTCTTGTGGGGCTGTAACGAAAATGAACGTCCAGACCAGGGATTGCAATCCCGAAAGGTTTTTTCAATCCCGCGATTTTGGGATTCAGATATGTCAATCCCGGGATTGGCTCAATATTTTAGACAGTTAAAAAAATTACTTGGTTGAGATTTATATTTAAATCTATTTTTTGTGGTGTTTCGATAACAAACTGGTGTGAAAACCTTTTGCTTCTTCTCTCTAATGATTTTAACTCTTTTGTGCAGAGCTTGCATTGGGTTTTGGTAGTTATTTAACTAGTTTCAAACTGTTTTTTATATCGTCATTTTATGAGGTCTTCTTATAACTAAGAAACGTAAAACATTTTGAAGGAAATGCACATAAACTAAGTGGTTTTTTGTTTTGAAATTAAGTTTAAATTTAGACCATCCTTGAAAACAAGTACTCAATAATACAAAAGAAAAAACAATGTACAAAGGGGTTTAGAAAAAGAGAAAGGATACCCAAAAACTAGTTTACTATTTTTTTTTTTCTATTAAGAATGGTCAAATAGATCAAAAACAATGAAAATAATGGAAGTCTCGAAAAACACACGACGAAACATACGAACTTCGACTAACTACTCTCACGGTCAGTTGATTAAATCTTCACTATGTCTAAAGTCTGTGCTAAGTGCGATCAAAATATAAAACGCTCCAAAGAAGTTAAATACGTCAGATGCGAATATTTCTGCGGTCGTTTTTATCATAAAGATTGTGCTGAGATTTGTGACAACGATTTTGTTATAATTTCTGAAAAAAGATTATTCTGGAAATGTAACTCTTGCCAAAGTGTTAACCTTTCTCAATTTATAAACAGTTTTAATAGCCTTACTTCTTTTGTCAATGATCTCAAAAGAGAGTTTTCTTCTTTTAAAGTGTCTCAGTTGAACTTCCCACCCCACAAAGTTGCAAAAAAATCATACCTTACTCGACAATAATAATGATTTTTACCGCGAAAACAATGACCGGCCTGGTGAAATTTTAACTGATAAATCAGAAGTTGGCATCATTTTAAACAACGACCCTCATACTGATCAAAACCCTTCAGTATTTAATAATATTCCCGGACCTTCAAACAAAAATAATAATTCGAACAATTCCGAGTTTGTTATGGTTGAGAACAAAAAAAAAAACCTAAAAATAAAAGAGAATTGAAGATAATCGGCACTGATACGTCTACAAATCTAAGTGCAATACCTAAATTAAAATGGCTTCATCTATCTCGTTTCTCAAACACAACTACCCCTGAAGACATTGTTAAATATTTATCTTTAAAAACTAACATTCCTCCTGAATCATTTAAATGTTTTATCTTGGTAAAAAAGGGTACGAATGTTTCAGAGCTAAAATTTGTTACATTTAAGCTCAGTGTATCACATGAGCATTTATCAAGAGTCATGGATTCTTCGATTTGGCCTATTCATGTCCAAGTAAAATATTATTTTGCACCTTCACTATCTTCGTCATCACTATCTACAATCACACCACTTCTAATAATATCGACTCTCTCGTCGCGTCGCCACCATCATCACCTTCATCGTCGTTGCCGTCACCACAAATACTATCACCACCACCTGCACCACCCCCACCACCAGCTCTACCGCCACCTCCAACACCACCTCAATCATCTTCAACAGTAACATCCCACTACACCAATACCTTTAAAAAATACTTCTCATTCCGATGCATTCAATTTCCTTGGTTTTATTACCAAAACATTGGTGGAATGCGGACTAAAATGCAACAATTACTGCTGTCGTCATCTTCAGAACAATTTGATTTCTTAGCGTTCACCGAGACGTGGTTAACTGAGAATCATAACAATGCAGAGATGTTCAGTAGTCAACAATACTCTGTGTTTCGCAAAGACAGATGTTCTCTTTCCACTGGTCTTGAAAGAGGTGGAGGGGTTTTGCTTGCAGTGCGATCTTTGTATGCGAGTACTGAATTATCATTGCCAGCACCAAATAATTCATCTTTTGACATTGATCAAATTGTTGTCAAGGTATCATTGAGTTGCAAAAAAGATATTTTTATAATATTGAGTTATATTCCGCCAAAGAGCCAATTAGATTTATATGAAGAACACATAAGTAACTGTATTCATTTTATTTCTGAGTTAAATAGTGATCAACATGTTATTTTAGTAGGTGATTTTAACTTGCCGAATATAAATTGGGTATTTGACTCTGATGAAGGTCTTCTTTTTCCTTTTAATTTTATTAATGAATGTGATTATTTTGTTATTGATACACTATCCACAGTTAATTTGATTCAAATGAACAATTTTAAAAACAGATTATATAGCATACTCGATTTATTATTTGTTGATAAAGACTTAAATTTATCTGTAAGTAGATCTATTTTTCCTATTTTTCGTAACACAAAACATCACATTGCGTTGATTTTTGAATTTAAAATATTAAATTTTTTCAAACCAATAATGCCACTTCAGTATAAATATAATTTTTATAAAGCTAATTTCAGTGACATTGCGAGTTACATCAGTAATAATTTATTTTTACCTTCAGCCTTGATTCAACCGAATGAACTATCAAATTTTTATGACAATTTTCTCAGTTCCTAAAGATGGCTATCGATCTATTTGTTCCTAAAACAAAAATTAAAAATACATCTAAACCGCCTTGGTTCAATAGTCGTCTAATTAATTTAAATAATAAAGAAAACAAAGCGTATAAATCTTTACGGAAGTGTTCTTCGGATGCCATTTTGCGCAGTATTTACAATGAACTCGAAAAGAGTTTCAATGTTCTTAATAAATTTTTATATAAACAATATGTTTACTCAATGGAGTCAAAGTTAAAAGTCAACAGTAAATGTTTTTGGAGTTTCATCAAAAATAAAAAAAATCAAGTGGATTTCCTAAAAGTATGCAATATCTAGGTTCGTCTTTTACTAATCTACCATCTATTTGTGAGGCGTTTGCAAAATTTTTTAAATCAAATTATATTGATTCTTGTAATGTTATGCTATGTCCGCACCTGAGAGATAAACTTGTTTAACTCAAAACAATCCCAAACCAACATGATAACCAAGTGGTTTGCCATACAAAACGAAACCTTTTTAGTCACTGGGTTTCGTGATAACCTACTCGAAACCAAGCGCGCTGAATGCACTATTTCCAACATTCCATTGAATTTGACATTTAAGAGAGTGGAAGTGAGTGGAGAGAGAATGAATTCTCTCATACGTCGTTGACGTTCTGCTCACACTTTATGTCTGTCTCTTTTTAACTTAAGACAAAAAGATAAACTTAAAACTTTTTGGCATATGCGGACACTACTTGGTTAACTCAAACCAAACTGGAACGAAACCCAGGTTAACTTCAGGTGCGGACATAGCATTACAGGTACTTGTTTAAGTCAGTCCGTAAATAATTTAAGCATATGTTATTTAAATATTACCGTATTAGAAGTCGAAATGGCACTATCTGGTCTAAATGATAATTGCAATTCTGGTCCTGATGGCATTCCACCCATTTTATTAAAAAAATGTTCAACTGCACTTTCCAGACTTTTGAGTTTTATATTTAATTGCTCTTTAACAAAAGGTTCATTTCTGCCTGAATGGAAAACGTCCTTTGTTACTCCTTTTCATAAAAGTGGTCCAAAACAAGAAATAACTAACTACCGCCCAATCAGTAAACTGTCCTCAATACCTAAGGTATTTGAAAAAATAGTTTGTGATAAACTGAATCTCCTATTAAAAGAAACTATATCACCTTATCAACATGGGTTTGTATCTGGTAGATCTACGTCCTCGAACTTAACCATTTTCACGAATTATATTCTTAATTCATTAGAAAAGGGTTATCAAGTGGACGTTATCTACACAGACCTCGCAAAGGCGTTTGATAGGGTGCATCACAAAATTCTATTAAAAAAATTAGAGAATATAGGTTTTCATTCAAACCTACTCAAATGGTTTTCAAGCTATCTGACAGGACGTAGTCAACATGTTTCTACTGAGTCGATTATTTCTAATCCATTTTCTGTAACTTCCGGCGTTCCACAAGCTAGTCATTTAGGTCCAATCCTGTTCCTTATTTTTATTAATGACCTACCTAGTGTCCTTACAAACTCTTTGCCTCTTATGTTTGCGGATGATTTGAAATTCTTTAGACGTATACAAAATTTAACAGACTGCAAGCTTCTCCATAATGATATTATTAATCTTACCAACTGGTGCAATACAAACCAATTATCACTTAATATATCTAAATGCCAATGTTTTTCGTTTACTCGTCTTTTTTGTCATTTGTTACCTATCATTTACGATTACAACATTCAAAACCATGTTCTTGATAGAGTTTCTGTTAAGAAAGATCTTGGAGTAATCTTTGATTGTAAGCTTAATTTTACACATCATATTGAGTTCGTGGTGAATAAAGCCATCTCTATGTTGGGCTTTGTTTCGCCCAATTCTTTTGATCTAAGGGACCCTTACACTCTTAAAGCTCTTGATGTTTCGTATATTAGATCAATCCAAGAATATTGCTGCGTAGTTTGGAATCCTCAGTACAAGGTTCATATTTAAAGAATTGAAAATGTTCAAAATAAATTTACAAGATTTGTAGTAAACAAGCTAGGATGGAACATTGAAATGCCTTCATATAATGTTAGATGTCAGCTTATTGGTATTCAATCATTAGAAAACCGCCGTAAGATGTTCGCTATAAATTTTATCAATTATATTTTATCATACCATATAGATTGCCCTGCTCTATTATCGCTAATAGATCTATACGCTCCTTCACGAGAACTAAGAATTCGTACCTTTTTCCGAGAAAATACTCATAGAGTAAATTATGCTTCTAATGAACCTATTACTCGCAGTGTTAGGGAGATTAATAATATTTCAAATAACATCGATTTGAATTTTCATTTGAGCAGAAACTCTTTAATGTTATTTTATGTTATAAAATAAATGTTATAAAATATGTTAAGTTTGTACTTTTTAACAAATTGAATTTTATAATGCCTTTATTTTAACATATATTCTAGTTTTTCGTTATCTATCTGAGATTGTTAACTCTAATTGATATTAAATAAATAAATAAATAATCTAGTTTGAAAGTTCTCAAAACACAATCTAGTTTTCAACCATGATAAAGGTGTAGTAGATACTGAAAATATGTTCTTGCAATTAGGATGCTTTAGCCTTTTATAAATCGAAAATCTGCTCTCACAAATGAAAACAAGATATTTATTCACAAAGCTATTTTTATGCAATATGGATGTCCAATATAGGCTAAAGTAGCTTTTTGGAATAAAAAAAAACTACAATTATCACAAAAAGTTTTGAAAAAAATGCTAAATCTCCCTTGGTACACTTTAACCCTAGATCTCCACAGAAAAGTGAATGTTGAGTCGATTTTTGAAAGAATTGCAAACTTTCGCTTATTTTTTAATTAATCTTTTAATTTTGAATACTGTACCCTATACTAATTGTGTGTTTCTTTTTTCCTTTAAATATTATTTTCATTTTGAATATTTGAATATGTACTGTCTTCATGTGTTCTATTCATAATGTATAGCCATCATTATTATTACTTCTCTTATTATTATTATTTATCTACTTGAGAATATTGGGCCCATTCAGGAATGTAGTCACTACGTAGTGAACTCTTCTGATTGGTTAAAATCGACTACAAAACGAGTGGAAATTTCCCCTTCAACGTAGTTGAAAATTTTCAGCTACAAAGTTAGTCTGACGTTTGAGAATCAGCTGTTGGGTAATCACACGAAAAATTACAAAGTGCAAAATGAAATTTTTTTCGACAATTTTTATCAAATTGAAAGCAGTGAAGAGATATGTAATTAAAGTTACTTAATTTAAAAGATAAGATTATTTAAAGTTCTCAAAATGCAATTGTTTCGTGTTTTTGTGTACTTATTTTGACAGTTCTAGGTTGACTACATTTGAAGTGCATTTTGCATTCACAAAGCTAGTCGACTTTCCACTACGTAGTGACTACATTCCTGAATGGGCCCATTATTACGATATAAAGAGCTATACACACAGGAACGACAAACTTTTTAACTTTGTTTTGGAATACACCCAAAGGATGTATTGACAGTGAAAAAAATTGTTATTGATTATTATTATTAATTCAAAACCAAGTAAAATCTGTGTTAATCGTGTGATTGACTAATAAGTAATGACCTGACTTGCAAGTCAGAACCTGTATTTATTGATAGGTATTGAAACGGTACATACTATGGTGTGACTTATCTATGTACATTTTACATAAGGTTATTATATAATATTGCGAATGCAATTAGTGTTGCCAATGGCTTACAGCACGTCCTCCTTTTCAGTATTGATAGCGATCGACTGGTTTTACCTGCCGGCCGTACCGGGTTCGATAGACTTTGTTCTGGGTATTTGCTGAAGTCGACGACGACGACGACGGTTGCGGAATCGATGATGACAATGGCGAAGGTGGCGATGATTCTGAGGTGCTTGATAGCGAAGACATATTTGACGGTGACGAGGGAGATGCAGTTGATGAAGATGACAGAATCGGCGAATATGGCTGATGGTAATGACATTAATGGAGTCATTTGTTCGGAAATCTCTGCTTCTTCAGTTATTTCTCCCATTCGACGAGCTCTAGTAAGGTGGAATCTATTACGACGCAATTTTCCTGTCGGAGTTTCAATGATGTAAGAGCGACGGTGTTTTGTTTTCTCTCGAATAGTAGCCCATACTCGTTTATCACGTACCCAAACCAATTCACCGGGAACTAGATCGTTTTTTGGATGGGCACGGTGTCTCTGGTTGAAGTTTTGTGTTTGTTTGTCGATTCGTTCATTCTCCTTTACTTTTAGGTCGTTGTAATCAAAGGTTTTTGATGCATAGCGTTGAGGAATCATGGGCAAAGTCGATCTGATTCGACGGCCCATCAGAAGCTCTGATGGGATGTAGCCGTTGGATAACGGGCTGGCGCGGTACTCCAATAGAGCTTTGTAAGGGTCGGAGTTTTTCTTGAGCTGGAGTTTGGCAATCTTCACTGCTGCCTCTTTGAACCCGTTACTTTGTGGGAAATGAGAACTGGATGTAATATGGTGAAATCCATAGTCCCTCGCAAACTCCGAAGTGTGAATTGGTTCAAACTGGGTTCCGTTGTCACTTCTTACAAGCTCTGGAACTCCGTGGCGGGCAAAAACTGATTTGCAATGATTTATTACCACACCAGCCGTCAGTCTGTCAAGCAACGCAACCTCAAAGAATCTAGAAAAGAAATCGGAAATGATCAAGTACCATCGCCCCTTGCATTTGAAAAGATCCATAGCTACCTTTTGCCATGGACGTTTTGGAAAGTCCGATGGCAATAAATTTTCCCGCACTCCCTTCGTCTCTTGGATGCAAATACTGCATCTGCTGATCATTTCGGCTATCTCTATAGCCAGACCAGGCCACCAGACGGACTCTTTCGCCCTGGCCCTACATTTTGTCACCCCTTGGTGGCCAGCATGGAGTCTGCCAAGAATGTCTTGTCGCATAGATGCGGGAATTATGAGGCGGCAGCCTCTCATTAGCAAACCGTTCTCGTTGGCGATTTCATCTTTGAGCGTGTAGTATGGTTGTAAAATTTTTTCAACTTTGTCCTTCTCTGCCAGCCTTTCAATGTATAGGAAGCGATTTTGCGAAGACTATTTCCATATTTCTTCCAGCTTTGAATCCGATGCAGGGATATGCGCAACTACCAGGTTGAGGTGTGCTAAAATTTCTTCTTCCAGCTCGTTGTTGCTATCATTCACTTGTAGCGGCTGGCGACTGAGTGCGTCTGCTGCAATTAGATCCTTGCCTGGAGTATAAAAAATTTTGAAATCGTAGCGCATCATCCTCATTCTTCAGCGCTGCAGACGTGGAGTGAGGTCATCTAGGTTCTTTGTTGTAAAGATTGGCACAAGAGGTTTGTGATCGGTTTCCAGATGAAACCTTATGCCAACAATAAAATCTTGAAATCGTTCTCAAGCCCAAGTGAGGGCCAAAGCTTCCTTCTCGATCTAGGCGTAGCGTTTCTCGCAATCGGTCAACGTCCTAGAATCATAAGAAATCGGTTTCAACTAACCATCGTGCTGTCTTTGACGTATGACAGCCCCGATGCCATACGAAGAGCTGTCAGCTGATATAATTGTCTCTTTGTTGCTGTTATAAATTGCCAGAACAGGCTCGCTGGTCAAGATCTTTTTAACTTCTTTGAATGCCTTCTCCTGCATTATGCCCCATGTAAATGCTTGGTCCCTTTTGAGCAGTTTGTCTAACGGTTGCAGTATATCCGACAATCTCGGTGTGAATTTGCCGAGGTAATCGATAAGGCCGATAACCATACGAGTTTCGTGAACATTTTTCGGTCGTTCCATGTTAACGATGGCCGAAATACGCGTTTGACACAGAACTGGCAATGAGCTTCGTTTAAGGTAACACCTGACGTTTGAAGACGTTGCAGAACTGATCGTAACTTATTGTCGTGTTCGTCAACTGAAATGCCCCAAACAAGGATATCGTCCATTTGGCAAAGGCTTCCTTCCAATCCCCGCAAAATGCTGGATATTCTCTTCAGATAGTGTTCTGGAGCAGATGTTATACCAAATGGTAGCCGCTTGTAACAAAACCTCCCGAATGGTGTGATGAAAGTTGTTAAAAGTTTTGACCCTTCAGTGAGTTTAACTTGCCAAAATCCACTGTTTGCAACCAACTTACAGAAAAATGTTGCTCCTGTTGTCCAAGGGTGTGGTCGACTGAAGGCATGGGATGGCGTTCCCTCTTTACGAACTTATTGAGCTGCGTCAGATCCACGCAGACGCGGATATCTCCTTTTTTTTCGAAGTGATGACCATCGGGGCGCACCAGTCGGTAGGCGTATCCACAGGCTCGATTACTTCTTGAAGCACCATGTCGTCTAATTGCTTGTTTAGCCCTTTGAGAAGCGGGATTGACACGTGCCTAGGTGTGTGTATAGCGAACGGTACAGCATTGTCTTCCAGTTTGATCTCGTAGGGCTCGTGGATTGAACCAAGTCCAATGAAAAGTGAAGCGAATTCTTCTTTTGGTTGAAGTTTTCTTGAACTTTTTATGTGGTTAACACGTCTCACCAGTCCAAGATCTTCACATGCTAATAGACCCAACAAAGGCTGCGCTAAGCCCTTAACCACATCGATCGTTTCAAATTTCTTCTCCTGTAAATAAACTAACTCACCTCGAGACATTCCAATAATTGCAAGTTTGTTTTTGCTTGGACCGCAAAGAGTTTGATCCCAAGGAAGGAGTGAAGTCATCTTGAATTTTTGTTGGAAAACGCCGAATGGTATGACGGTGACATCTACTCTGGCTATTCAAATTTGGTTGACTTTGTATTTAAGCTCCGTAAAATTTTATTTTATTTATTATTAAAAAAGTTAGTTTTGGTGTTCAAAAAGTTTTTACTCAACTAATAAACCACAAGGAACACATATATTTAAAGGTGAGAAGTTTTGTAGCTTCTTTAGTGCTAAAAATATCACAAAAAAATAAAATGAAAACAATGCAAAGAACTCCTCCAAGTAGAATCAATACTAACAAAAACAATAGCTCTGAGAACAAAAGCAGCTATAATACCCTTCTGCCGATGTCGAAAAGACCTTGTTCCGCACTTTCCCCGGAGGTAAATGCAGCCGACATTGAAATAAATGCGAACATCGGTAATGTGCAACTAGTAGATTTAAAAACTCTTGAAGCATCTCTAGCAACTTTGCTTGAACAAATATGCCAACGAAATCTGACTTGCTTGCAATCAAAACAAAAATGGAGTCACTTGAACGCGCCAACGAAGATCTTCAGGCTAAACTGCAGAAAATTGAAAGCAAATACTACATACTTGAACGGCAAATTGATTTTCTTGAAAAAAAATCAAAGGAAAACAACTTGGTGCTACACATTCCATCTAAAGGTGATGATCAGCATGCAATGGAGAAAGCTAAAAGTGTTTGCTTGGACCTACTGCAAGACAATAATCCAGCAATAATAACAAAAACAAAAGTGATGCGGTCAAGAGACAATAGAATTTTTGTGGAAATGCAAAACAGCAATTTTTTTCCACGTATTTTGAGATCAGCTTTCAAATTGCGCGATACCGGAATATCTATTCATCGGGACTACACCAAAGCAGAGAGAGAAAAACGAAAGCATCTGCTACAGATGAAAACAAAAATTAATGCTAAAAACCAAAACATTAAAGTAATAATTCTCGGACTAACACTTCTAATGGAACATAAAGCTTTTTATATAAACGAAAACAACATCTTGACGTGCGACGATGCCGATGGTATAACTATGCTGAACAATATTATGACAGATGGTAATGTCAGTGCTCAGATAACAAAAAGCTTACAATCCAACAAGGTCGGTAATGCAGTGCAGTTCCAAGAGTTCAGTGGTGCTGGTAGGAGTAGAAATTATAACGTTTAGTACTAAAGCCGTCTGCCAATACAAAAGTAGTAACAAATTACAAAGTAACCTAGTTATAAAAAACAAATATTTAAAATTTTTATCATATAATGTAGCAGGATTAAATAACAAATGTCTGTATAATGACTTTTATAATTTCATCAATAACTTTGACTTAATTTTTTTATATGAAACGTTCATTACTGATAGTAATTTTGCAAGAATTGAGAACAAGATTTTAGATTTTACATTTAAATGGATACCAGCTAAGAGAAATCATGCACGAGGAAGAGCTAGTGGAGGAAGTTTCCTGGGATTTAAGAAAAAACTCAATGCAAGCTGTGCCTTTAAAACGTATAATGATATTTGGATTGTAGAATTCAAAACATGTAACAACCGCCTTTCAATACTACCTATGTATTTGAATTGTAACAATTGGGAAGAAGACTTCGAAAAATTAACAGAGTTATTCAATGTGATAGATGCATCGAACGTGATGTTAATTGGAGATTTAAATGCAAGAGTGGGAGCAAATCAAGCATCAAGGAGCGATGAATGATTTAAGAGGCTTCCTCAGACAGTCGAAAGATGTTTGTTCTAACACAAGAGGAAATAAATTGTTAGACTTTTGCGATACATTTGGTCTGCGCATAGTTAATGGTACCAGTGCTGGTGACTCTGCAGGAGAATTAACGTTTGTTGGAGGACAAGGGACATCAGTAATCGACTTCGCGATTATAGGGGAAGACTGGGAACCCTTTGTGAAGGATTTGGAGATCAGTGGAGTGCCTTATTCGGTACATCTACCTCTTGAGGTGACAATACAACCTCTGATTCAAGCAGATGAGGAAATTACTATTATGCGGCTTCTGCCCAAACTTAAATGGAAGGAGAATAAGGCTCAAGAGTATCGACGATCCCTAGATATGCAAATCCAAGAACAACAAATCGAAGACTTTGCTAAGATGGAACAGATTGTAAAGGCCTCTTTCCCACAAGAAGAATACAGCCAAAACAAAAGAAAAATAAGAAAAGAACCTTGGTACGATGAAGAATGTGAAAAGGCTCGAAAAACATCTTTTGCGTTTTTGAGAATTTTCCGCAACTCCATCAGAGGATTATTTAGGGGTTTATATTTAGAAGCATACGCCGTTATGCAAGCAGCAAAATTGGCTTCTTGTAAAAACTCGGCTGAGTTTTGGAAACTGGCAAGGGAACTGAATGGAAAACAATTCACCATCCACACAAAACTGACGGCAAATGAACTGCTTTCCCATTTCAAGACTCTTTTGAATCCTGAAACAATGCCAACAATGTGGCACTTTGCAGCACCGGGACGTATAATCGAATCTTTGGACGCTCCGTTTACAATTAGAGAGTTGGAAGAAACTCTTGCGACCCTTAAAGATGGGAAAGCAGCCGGATCAAATGGTATTCCAGTGGAATTTTTTAAATATGGAACTGCCTTGCTCAAAGAACATCTTATAAAACTATTTAACGCAGTTTTGGAGGGAAATTTATCACCAAATGAATTTCGTGATGCCATTATATTCCCAATCCACAAGAAAGGATCGCTATTGGATGCAGCAAACTACAGAGGAATTTCCTTTTTAAATGCATCTTACAAGATGCTTACAACTATGTTGCATAAACGTCTTGTTAATTGGATCGAGACCGAAAAGTTGCTGAAGGAGTTCCAAGCTGGTTTTAGATCAGGATATTCAGCTATCGACAACATTTTTATTTTCAAGACCTTGGCAGAGTATTTTTTGAAACAAAAGAAAAAACTTTATGTTTTTTTCATCGATTTTAAGGCGGCCTTCGATACAATCGATAGAGGTGCACTGTTTTATAAGCTATATAGTCTTGGGGTATCGTTGAAGTTTGGACGTGTTTTGGAAAAATTATATAGAGGAACCAGGTCTGCAGTATGGACAGGCGAAGAACTATCGGAGTGGTTTGAAACCTCATCGGGAGTGCGGCAAGGGTGTACATTAAGCCCTACTCTGTTTTCACTGTTCATAGATGACCTTCTGGACTTCTTGCCTGGTGGAGTAGATTTCGCTGGGATAAAGATTAAGGCACTTTTGTTCGCAGACGATATAGTCATGTTCGCTCATTCTCCGGAAACTCTACAGCTCATGATTAATAGGGTTTATCAGTATTGCCAGTTATGGAATCTAGTAGTCAACATCGATAAATCGAAGGTTATGATTATTAAGAGTGGTGGCGGACGCAATGCAGCAAATGAAAAATGGAATTTTAATCGTGAAAATGTTGAATGTGTGCGTGACTACAAATACCTTGGCATTACTGTAACAAATAATTTTAATATGGAGAAACACTTGAAGGAGAAACTGGCTAAGGCAAAAACTGCTATTAACATGACATGGAAACAATGCTTCATGAATAAGTTTATAGCGCACAGTAGTAAATTTAAGGTATTTGAAGCAGTAGCTGAAAGCATACTTTTATATGGATCACAGGTATGGGGATGTAAAAAGTACAACTCAGTTGAGAAACTCCTGACCCATTTCATCAAAAGAATATTTCATTTACCGCAGAACACACCGAACTACGTCATCATGCTAGAAACTGGTCTCTCACCATTATTCATAAAAACGCTAAAGTTACAAGCTGACTTTTTACTTAAAATTTTTAAAATGAATGATTCACGTGTTGTTAAAAGAGTGGCCATGAAAGCTATACAAGACCAAAATAGCTGGTACCGTGAGTGGAAAGATTTAGCTGAAGGATGCCAAATTAATTTTAGTATATCCATCGGAGATTTATCAGCCATTAAAAATACCCTGTATGAAGTCATTTCAAAGGTTGATGAGAAATGTAGAGCTGATTATATGGTAGAAGTTTCAAATTCCTTGCACAGAACAACTTATAGCAGACTTAATCATAACCTCGCAGAGAACAACTATTTTCATGATTCAAATAATGTACACGTTATATCTATGATGGTCAGACTACGTAGTGAACTACTCAATTTAAATTTCATTCCACACAGGGATGATTTACCGCTGGAGTGTAATATGTGTAACTTGGCAGAAAGAGAAGATACTGTGCACTTCGTTGGAAAATGTCCAATTCTCAAAGAAATCAGGAGGAGTATATTCCGAAAGGACTTTTTATCCGAAGATCAAGTTATAAGTTCATTAAATGAAATGGATGTTATAAAACTATACGAATTTTGCAAAATTGCGCTAAGATACAGAACTGCTATAATGAACGAAGATTTTTGATTGTTTTTCTGTTCAATTCCGTTAAAATTTGTTAACTATTGTTTATGTACTCTATTTTGTTAAAAAATTGTTAATCCCTTTTTTAATATTGAATTGTACCTATGATTAGGGCTCATTACATATTTTATGTTTTATTTGTCAATCTGGCAGACGGCAATTGCCATGCTATAATGATTTTTGTTAAGTAAAAACTAGTGATGTAATGTAAATTTTACTGTGATTCAATAAAAATCTGTATCTAATCTAATCTAATCTACTCCCGGATCCAACTTCCAGTTGATCGTAAGTGCATTGAGAGCTACCTCAGCCGACTATCTCTTACTGCGGCTCTTCGCTTCGTTATGGGTTACCTTCGTTGAAACAGTTCCGAGAAAATTCATCGTATTATTGTCTGGTTCCGCTGAAGCGTGTTTAATTGTTCTTTTTGCAAGGCAAGCACGGGCAAAATGGCCTTTTTTCTTGCAGTTGTTACAAGTTTCGCCATCAGCTGGACATTCAGCTCTCTTGTGGTTTGAATATCCTGCACACCACCTGTAACGCCATGCGGTTGTTTCTTGACGTCTATTGTCACTCCCACTAGTTGTAAACCGACGATCATTGTTGTGCTTAGATTTTGATTCAAGATCAACAGTTTTGTGTTCAGGTATACCCACCATCTCACGTTGCTGCCGCTTAACGGCTTCACTCTGTTTCACTTGTTGAACGGCTTTCTCGAGCGTTAGGGTATTGTCCATTTGCAGCTTTTCAAAAAGCTTGCGGTCTTGGACTCCAACCATAACGCGGTCGTGAACAAGTTCATCATGTAGGCAACCAAACTCACAGTGTTCGGCCAATGCATACAGCGAAGTAATAAACGTATCCACTGGTTCGCCTTCTTCCTGCTCCCTTGAATTAAACATTGCACGCTCTTAAATGACATTTCGGCGGATAACGAAGTAACTGTCAAATTTCACTATAATGACGTTGAATTTTTTAGAGTCAGCATCATTTAATCCAAAGGAAAGCAGAATGTCTTTTGCTTGACTGCCCATGATTTGGTATTTTCGTCATTTGTCTTTAGGCAACAGATCGTACCATTCCTTTTTCTTAACTCAAGAATTGTTAATATCGAAGTACACTTAAAAAGCTTAAAACTTATATTGTATATTATAATATTGTTTAACTGAATATGTAAATTATTTGTTGTAAATTCTTAGTAACTTCATATTTGTAAATATTATTATGTTTAAGAATTGTTAAAGAATTGAATTGAATGTAGATAAGGGTGTTTATTTGTTCGTCTTGTGTTTTTCCGCTCAGACCAGATGCTCGCATGAATCTATCAAAACGCCTTCTCCACTTGAGCCACTCTGATGGAGAAGAGAATGTGAACGATTCTGGATACTGTACCTGAAATTGTCCAGTTGCTTGAGCAGCTATTGCTGCCGATGGATGGTGGATCGATAGACATGATACCGAATTTAATTAAATTTAAAAATTTTCTCTGAGGGAAAAAAAGAATAGCACCGGTTATACTGTTATAAATTGAGTAAGAAAACAAGCAACTGATTAAAAAGAAAATCGGAAAAAAAGAACACCGCTGCCACCATGTGTTAATCGTGTGATTGACTAATAAGTAATGACCTGGCCTGCAAGTCAGAACTTGTATTTATTGATAGGTATTGAAAAGGTACATACTATGGTGTGACTTATCTATGTACAAATGTACATTTTACATAAGGTTATTATATAATATTGCGAATGCAATTAGTGTTGCCAATGGCTTACAGCACAAAATGCGATAAAAATAATATGCCAAAATAATCAACAAATCGATCCCGAAAATCCCGGGATTCTACGATTCTAATCCCGGGATTTTCGGAACCGAAAAAACACTCGGGATCCCGGGATTGCAGTCCCTAGTCCAGACACGTATGTTATGGTAGCTATGACTTTCGGAGCAACCTGCTCCCCTTGTACTGCACATTTTGTAAGGAATGTCAACGCTGAGAAGTTCACTGAGAAATACCCTCGAGCTGTACAGTCAATCAAGGACAATCACTATGTTGACGATCTGATGGACAGCCTTCCAACTGAGGAAGAGGCGATCAATCTTGCCCAACAAATACGGTTCGTCCACAAGCAAGGTTGCTTCCGCAATTGGGTCTCCAATTCACTTCATGTCCTTAAAGCCCTCGGGTCAGAACCCACTCAGCAGGTCTATATGAACGTAACGAGAAAGTGCTTGGAATGTGGCGGATTTCCTTACGTTCAAGCTCACTCCGAATCGACAGAATAGAGAGGTCATCTCCGGCCTTAAACGACCAACGAAACGAGAGGTCCTTAGAGTTATGATGATGATATTCGATCCTCTCGGGTTGATAGCCTGTGTCCTTATTTATATAAAAATCCTCCTTTAAGATGTCTGGAGATCGAAGATCGAATGGGATGAAGTCATATAGGATGAAGAATAGAAGAAGTGGGAAACATTGATAACAATCCTGCCAACAGTTGAAAATGTCAAAATACCAAGATGCTACAACCTCATGGGTCTCCGAAACACAACTTCACTTATTTGTAGACGCTAGCGAGAATGGCTACGCAGCTATTACCTATGTCAGAAACGTCTGCAAAGGCATCATCGAAACGCGCCTTATAGGAGCTAAAACTCGAGTAGCCCCTCTGAAATCTCTTTCGATACCTCGACTTGAGCTGCAGGCAGCCCTTCTCGGAGCCCGATTCGCTAAGAAAATAGTCGATTCATACACTATTCCTTTTAATCAACGCTTCTTCTGGTCAGATTCGAAAACTGTGTTCTGCTGGCTTAGGTCCTACCATCGGAGGTATAGACAATTTGTTGCGTTTCGCGTAAGCGAGATTCTCGAGCTTACATCCATAGAAGAGTGGAAGTGGATTTCTACGAAAGCGAATGTAGCCGATGAGGCCACAAAGTGGCAAAAACCGCCTGATTTAAAACCCACTGGTAGATGGTTTAGTGGGCCCGAGTTTCTTAAACTCCATCCGGAGCAGTGGCCAGGCGAACAAGTGGTTGGATCTACAGCCGAAGAACTTAAAAGTAACTTTGTTGGGATCCACACCCAAACTCGCACTGAAATCTACCGGCCTGAAGTATTCTCGAGGTGGTTGACGTTACTGAGAAGCACGGCATACGTCCACCGATTCTTTAATAACATTAGCACAAGAAGAACTAAGCTACCCTAACTAAATGGATATCTCACGCGAACAGAACTTCAAACCGCCGAAAACTACCTGTTCCAAGAAGCTCAACAACAGTACGTATGCAGAGGAGATAGCTGACCTAATTGCCCATCGAAGTATACCGAAGAGCAGTCCCATCCTTTGCACTTAACCCGTTCCTGGATCAAAACGGAGTTCTCCGAGCCAATAGCCGAATCCGTCTCGCCGAAAACGTAGAAGATGATTTCAAATACCAGATAATTCTTCCAAGGTACCATAAAACAACATCGCTCATCATACATGACGCTCACCTGAAGTACCGACATCAGAACGACGAAACCGTGGTTAACGTACTGCGACAGAAGTTTTACGTTGCACACATACGAGCGGCCCTCAAAGCCACGAAGAATTCATGCCAAAAATGCAAAAATCAGAAAGCAGAACACCATCCGCCAATCATGGCTCCTGTTCCTTTGGCGAGACTTGGATCGTTCTGCCACCCTTTCTCATGTGTTGGAATTGACTATTTCTGTCCAACATCAGTCAGCGTAGGACGCAGAAGTGAAAAACGTTGGGGTGTACTTTTTACATGCCTGACGATACGAGCCATTCACATCGAAATAGCTCACAGCTTAACAGCCGATTCGTGTATAATGTGCGTAAGAAACTTTATTGCCAGAAGAGGAACCCCGCTAGAGTTCCACAGCGACAATGGGACTAACTTCCACGGTGCGGAACGTGAACTACGAGAAGCCTGGGCCGATGTAGAAAAAGGACGCGTAGCCGAAACATTCACTACAACCACGACACTCTGGAAGTAAATTCCACCCGCATCGTTCTATAAAAAGTGTACTCTGCTGTTCAATGCCTTGTAAGAATCCCAACGAGGAACTTCTGCGGAGCATGCTAATAGAAGTAGAGAATATAATCAACTCAAGGCCGCTGACATACGTTCCAATTCATCCTGAAAATTCAGAGGCCCTCACGCCCAACCATTTCCTCTTGGGCTCGGCCTGCGGTTCAAAGCCTGTAGCACAGTTCGATGATGACACCATCCTTCTTCGTAAAAATTGGTTAGTCTCGCAGCAGTTTGCGGGTCGTTTTTGGAAGCGGTGGATATCAGAATGTCTGCCTACTCTTACAAGAAGGTCCAAATGGACAACGCGGGCGAAATCTCTGGAAGTAGGTGACATAGTTCTAAATGTTGACCCAAACAACACGAGAAACAGCTGGCCAAAGTGGCGAATTATAAAGTTTAGAACCTCACTAGACGGTCAGGTAAGGAGCACCACGGTTCAAACTCAGGATGGCATCTATGAAAGGCCCGCAATCAAGCTAGCCCTTCTAGGCGTTAGGGCTCCTGAATCGGCCGTGAGACTTCCAGGGGGGAGTGTTGATGTGACGAACGCACCCCATGAAGTCGATAGTTCCACCGGCCGATATATGGGGCCAACTACGAACAGATCGCTGCTAACTTCGCAGCAATATGCCACCGCCACCAACCTCACTTCGTAAGGAGATTATTTCCGCCTTTTTTAACCACGAACACCGAAGAAGTCAGACGTCAACTCCCAATTCCAACCAACAACTAGCCTTTATTATTCCTTTATTCCTCTGAGCTTTAGACTAAGTAAGTAATTGTAATATACAATTATATATATAATAATTACTCTACAATTATGTAATAAAGGTTTTGTAACCAACTAAATACCGAACACCGCTGTGTTTTGTTGTGGTTCACGAAGAAGTCGAAGCAGGGTCGCGACCAACTTGTCGCGCCTACAATAAAGGAAGCAACAAGTGATTTGTTTGGAATACATTTATTTTAGCGCTAAGCAAATAACAAAAATTCAAATTATCAAAATAGATTATTAGCATATCAAATGGAACACTAAAAAAAGAGCACAGGAAAGGAAATAATAAATCATCAGTAATATTTCTTATAATTTTATATCAGTGTAATTGTATGCTATGAGCAAGGCGATGTAAAAAACCTTTTATATTCATTTTTTGTCTATTTTTTTCGTAAAAACGGGATTGGCGGGATCTTAAAAAGCGAGTTTTGAATAAATAAGGATTTCGATTGAGCGGGATTTTAGAAGTCGTTATTGTAAAAAAACGGTATTTTAGTAGACGGGATTTTAAAACTTTTTTTCGGCATTTTTGAAAAGTGTGATTACGATACGCTCCCAGTGGAAAATACTCTAACCGAAAATAGAATTGATTTGGACTATTCTCGATATTGGCCTAATATCGAACGTTCGATAAGTTTCTGTATCGAAAATTATCCTATTCTCTCCTACAGTATTGTGATAAACATGACTTTCTCTGTCGTTATTACTTATAATTATTTTATTGCGTTCCATCCCTTTTACTTGGGGAGAAATCGTCTTTTGCAACGGTAATTATGATTGCAGTACCTACTTAATTCAAGGACAGAGCTCAAATCCAGCGAAGAATCGATGCAGATATCACACTTTTACATGAGTAAGAAATCTCTTACTGAAGAAATGTTTGGAAGAGAGTCGTGGCCGTAATAACAGAGAAGATGATGAAGACTCGGTTCACAACATAATGGCAACTACATGATGCTACTAGAACTAGAATTTATCGCTCAATTTGAACCATTCCTCGCCGAATACTACTAGATTTCGGAATAAAGGTTGCGTCGCAACGAACTATTTATCGAAAATAATTTGCAATGAGTTTATAGAGCTTATGGAGAAAAAAGTCCTAGACCAAGTTGTCGAAGAAATGAAGATAACCAAATGCAACTCGATAATTGTCGACTCTTATCCTGGTATTTCTCATGTGGATCAGCTCTCATTAATCAGCAGATATGTGAAAGATAATGGTGTTCCTTTGAAGCGTTTCCTTTTCAATTTATCGAAAATCCAGGACACAAAGCTAACAATCTTGAAAATTCCATTCTGTCAACGCTCGAATCCCTTAGCATCAACATGGAAGATTGTCGAGAACAAGTGTACGATACTGCTGCAAACATGTCCGAACCGTGCACAGGGCTTCAAGCGAGAATCAAAGAAACCGGCAAATACGCCGACGCCGATTACACGCCTTGTATAGCTACGGTGACCATATTCTCCAAAACAAAATAATGAACAATAAGAAAAAAACAAGTTTTAACCGATTCTTTTCTATTTATTAAAAACTTTTTAAACAGAAAAAAATAATTCAACATAAATAAAATTCCTTTTGTGCATTGAGGGAATTCAGTCTTTTAATTATAGGAATACAGTCTTACATGGATTTTAAATGAAAAAGAGGTTAATAAAAACAAAAACTTATGAACAAAAATGAAAAATGAAAAAAAAAAAAAAACTTAACGTGAAACTGTTTTTTGTAACACGAAATCCGTCTGTTATTGTCCCAAAGCTGTATTTAAGGTAGTGTTAGTAGATAAAGGGAGTCTTAGCAAGTCCTTAAGTTGAACTCACAGTTGTGTAGGTGAAGAAATGGTGTCCAAAAGCTGTACTAAAAGATGCCAGTGAAATCAATTTTTGGGTAGATTTCATTGTGTGTGTACGGTTTGCCTTTGCCTATGCAAATGACAGATGATGTAGAAACCAATAGAGTGCGTTCAGAAAACAGTAAATTTGTACGAGATGATTTGCATGCTCCTCGTTAGCAGGTTAAGGCACGTAAGTATCATCGTTCGGTCACTGAATTCTTGGCACACTTTTTGTTTACATTTTGGATTTTAGAAATTGATATGAAATACAGAACAAATAATGAACAACTTTTAAAATACAGAACATTTATGTGTTTTTGTTTCCATCAAAATTCATAATGAACATCGTCTTCAAATATAGAACAGTTCATTATTATAATGAAAGGATGGTCACCGTATGTATAGCTCATTGTTTGAACCTAGTTGGAAAACATGCTGCAGAAAGTTGTTCGATGGGCGCAACCCGCAACGTATTTGCAACAATCCAAAACGTATACAATTCTTTTTCTGCATCAACCAACCGCTGGGAAATCTTGACGAAACACTGTGAAAATTCTAAATCTGGATGAATAGTTACTGTAAAGTCACTCTCAGGTACTCGCTGATCAAATAAAATCTGCTCTCAGAAAGTTGCATTTCATTAGCGGGGTTTACATGGTCCAACATGGTTTGACAACATGGTTGGATGAAAAAAAATCAGCCTTGCGTTTACACGAAATTCGATGTTGTCAAACATCAGTGTGGTTATTTTTTGCGAACGAGACGGACATGTTATGGATAAAAAAATTTTAGCTGCTCTTATAATGAAAGAAATTATTGACGATGAAGAAGAGGGAATAAAAATTAAAAAAAGAAAGAAAAAACGTTTGTGGGTAAAAAAGTGGATTAATAATAGGCCTAAGAGCTCGCATACTCATATGCTACAAGAGCTGAGGCTAACTTCATCTTCATATTATAAAAACTTTTTGCGGATGGATGCTGATGCTTATGAAGAATTACTTGCTATGGTAAAGCCTCAAATCAAAAAGAAAAATACCAGCATGAGAGATTCGATATCAGCTCACGAGCGGCTTTCCGCAACTTTGCGATTTTTGGCAACTGGGAGAAGCTATGTAGATCTAAAGTACTCTACACGCATCGCGAAATGCACTTTGAGCATTTTAATAATTGAGACTTGCCAAGTAATAAGAAAAGTATTAAAAGACTTTATTAAGGTCAGTAAATAAACTTTTATTTTATTTTATTACGAATATTCAAAATCAGACATAAGTTCATTTATAGAACCATAGATTGTGCAGTTTGTTTGGGCATCGGGTACAATGTGCTCCTCGGCACCGGTGGGCGTAGCTGTGTTCTTTGCCCACTGTTGGGCAGTATCCACGCAGTGGTTCTTGAATTATGACATGCCCTGGTGCATACCTTGAATATGTAGAACTGCTGGTCTGCGACGCCTCACTGAAATATTTGATTGAAGGAGAAGGAGACTCTGTTCTAGTTGACAGAGGAGTTGAGGCGTGAGCTCTTTCACCGAGATAATGTCCACTGTTTTCAAAAACTTTACTAGAACCTTCGTGAAGTTTTCCTAGTGCCCCCTGGAAGAGAACCTCCATTATTGTTCGGTTCGCATATAGTTGTTGGGTTGGTTGCAGTTTCCTGAACATGTTCTCCCAGGTGGCGCTAAAAGTGCTGGCATCATCTTGCTTTTGGTTGGTCTGTTCCAATTGATTTAGCGCTCGCATTAAAATTTCATTCCTTAGGCTTGGGCTTGGAAGCATGGAACTTTCCACATTGCATTGGATCGCTTGATGGTAAACACGGCAGTATAATTAAGCCCACTGGAAGCGAAGCCTACTACTTCAATTACAAAAAAACGTACAGCATTGTTCTGATGGCACTGGTGAATGCTTATTACGAATTTTTAATGGTTGAAGCTGGTGCCAATGGAAGAGTATCTGACGGTGGGGTGTTTTCAAACACCAAATTCGGGTACGAATTTGAAAATAAAGAATTGAAAATTCCACCCCCCGCGAAAGTTGGTGCTTTTGAGAAGAAGTTGCCATACGTCATCGTCGCAGATGATGCTTTTTCATTAGATGAAAACATGCTCAAACCATACAGCTACCATTCGATGACAAAGGAGCAAGAGCAATTAAATTACCGGCTATCGAGGGCAAGGAACGTGGTAGAAAATACTTTCGGCATAATTTCATCTCGTTTTAGGATTTTGCTCACAACTATCCAATTGAATCCAGCGAAGGCAACAGATATCGTTCTTGCGATATGCTACTTGCATAATTTTTTAAGAACGAAAAGCGCCAGGACTTATATTAGCAGCACGGATATTGAAATATCAACATCCCACGCTAGAGAAAACTCGCTTCTCCAACTGCAATGTGGGAAGTACAAAAATTCATCAACCATTGCCAAGGACACAAGAAATAATTTTTGCGAGTATTTTGCTTCCTCGATTAATTGAATTAAATTTTAAATTAAATTTGTTCAAATCACAAAAAGTAACTTCCAAGTTTATATTTTTCTCAAAAAAGTAAGGATAAAAATAAACCACATATTACACTTTTAACACTTGCCTCTTCATTTTGGTCTTCGTCTGGATCCATTGAAGATACACCATCCACTTGTTCCTCTTGGTCTTTCAGAAAGTAGAGGGTATCGAAATACCACAATGACGGAGAGTACACATCATCTACTTCTGCACCTGATTTTTCGCTTCTTTTTACTTTTTTAACTCTCTACGGTAAGAGGAACGGATGCAGTTTATATTTTTTTTTTAACAACTCAATATTGGCGTTTTTTTCTACTTCTTTGAACTTCATTAATAAAGTTTCATACGCCTTTGCTTTGGCGTTTCTGTTTTTATAATTTTCTGATTTTATTTTCCAAAGTTCTGGAAAACTTTAATAAATTTGAAAAAATTTCCGCCAAAAATCATTATTACTTATTGCTGCCATTATGCGACTTCACACCGAAAAAAAACGAATTCGAATGAGAAATGATAAACGCCACAGTAATGTTTGTCCAACATGTTTACACACGTTGGATGGTATGACAAACCAGCATGTGTTTAAAAAAATTTAAGAACCATCCAACATGGTTTGTCAAGCGGTTGTTTTAGCGTTTAGATGATCCAACATTGCTGTTGTCATACCATGTTGTCAAACCATGTTGGACCATGTAAACCCCGCTAAAAGCGAAATGATGAAATAATGAAATGCAACTTTCTGAGAGCAGATTTTATTTGATCAGCGAGTACCTGAGAGTGACTTTACAGTAACTATTCATCCAGATTTTGAATTTTCACAGTGTTTTGTCAAGATTTCCCAGCGGTTGGTTGATGCAGAAAAAGAATTGTATACGTTTTGGATTGTTGCAAATACGTTGCGGGTTGCGCCCATCGAACAACTTTCTGCAGCATGTTTTCCAACTAGGGTCAAACAATGAGCTACACAAGGCGTGTAATCGACGTCGGCGTATTTGCCGGTTTCTTTGATTCTCGCTTGAAGCCCTGTGTACGGTTCGGACATGTTTGCAGCAGTATCGTACACTTGTTCTCGACAATCTTCGATGTTGATGCTAAGGGATTCGAGCGTTGACAGAATGGCATTTTCAAGATTGTTAGCTTTGTGTCCTGGATTTTCGATAAATTGAAAAGGAAACGCTTCAAAGGAACACCATTATCTTTCACATATCTGCTGATTAATGAGAGCTGATCCACATGAGAAATACCAGGATAAGAGTCGACAATTATCGAGTTGCATTTGGTTATCTTCATTTCTTCGACAATTTGGTCTAGGACTTTTTTTTCCATAAGCTCTATAAACTCATTGCAAATTATTTTCGATAAATATTTACTGAAAAACTTTCCGAACCAAAAAAAAGCTGAGTGTGACCCTTCATGTGCTTATATCATCGTTTTTTAGAAAAAAATGGGCGCGAATGGGTCGCACAATGATCCAATCCGGATCGGATCAGAATAAAAAAACAACTTTAGATCATCATATTTTTTTTTATTTCAAGTTGGTTGCTGTGTGAAATTCGTTCTTTCTAAAGTGACATTTAAAAAGAATTGCCGAGTTGCCCTACCAACATTTTCTTCAATGGTTATTTCTTCGTTCTTTATTAAAGAGAAAAAAGATACTCATGCATTTTATCAAATACATTTTTTGCACTTATTCTAATTAATTTCACGAATGTATGTCTTGCTTTGTAAAATTTTCTCATTACTTCATGAATTATATAAAAAAGAAATAAATAAGAAGCTTCTCGCTGTCTATCTAAAATGTATTTAATTTCACACAGATAAAATTGTTCATGTGGTAATACTGTGGTTATTGGAAATAGTGAAAATGATACCAACGTTTTCAATGGAAAATCTCCTTTGTGAGACTAATAAACCTAACTAATAAAATAACGCATCTAATCTCAATGTTTTGAGGTTTAGTAAAAGGTTTTACACTCTTCATAGTATATTTGGTGGATTGGGTTGCAACTTGCAACTACACATTAATTATGAAAATTAAATTAAATCGTAAGAAATAATGAAAAAATTAGATTGACATCTGTCAAAAAAAAATCGAGCAGTTGTCCTTTAGTTTGATCATATTTTAAAATCAAAATTTCGTTACATTTTGCACACAAAATAAGACTACTTAATATTCAATAGTGAAAATAAAAACAGCAAAAGGCTGCCGTATACGAGATACAAGTGAGTTTTAAGGAATAAAGTTATATTCTAAGAGTTGCAGTCAGTATCAAAAGCAAATAACGTTACATATATGTATAATGTATATGCCTAACAACAAGAGAAAAGTGCACCAAATTCCCCAGAAGCTCCTTCATCGAAAAAGACACAATCGACAATCACAATGTCTAAAATCCGATCTGTGTAAAATGCAATTGGTGCTTCTTGATGCGAAAATGGCAGGGTTAAAAAAAAAAGGGACATTGAGTCTATGACGGAGTGTTATCCTGCAAAATAACTGCTTAAGAAAAAAAACATGACCAAATGGAAAATCAATTGGAAGAAATGCATAAAAACCGATCGTATAACTAGCACGAAACGAAAAGGAACATGCTAAGAACATCTGCGCACAAATAGTTCAACCATCATCGTCTGTAGAAAATTTGCAAATATACGAAATCAGGTCGATGAATCCGAGCAAAAAAAAAAACTTCATAGTCAAACAAAAACAACAGGTAGTTTCTGCACTAAAGCATCGATTAGAAAAAACAGAAACCAATTGTTGTCTTTTTTTTTGTTTTTAAAATAATTAACGCGCACATCAAGGGGTTATGACTACCCTTACCCTTATAGTGTAATAGAACACAGTGCGAGCATTTAGGAAAACAGGAGAGGATTTGAAAGAACGCCGTTTGAATGAACTATACCCGGAGATAAAAACTTTATTAAGAGATGACAAATTGTATGAAGCAAAAATGTTTTTCGTTGGAGCATATCGCAGGGAATCTTACATTACGGATGGTATTCGAATTGTAAATGACATTTACCATGTGAATATAAAAAAACATCTGTCTTCTATCTTTGTTCCGACTAGGTTTTAATTTAAACTTGAAAAAACTAGGGAAAAAGTATTTTTAAATGAAACACACAACTTCACTTTTTCACTTGCAAATTGTTCACTTGCAAGTTGTATTTAATTTCTTCTCAACTTTTAGTCTACTTAAGGTACATTCGATTCATTACTTTTACATTCTATGTTTTTGTTTACGTTTACAATTTGTGAAACGTATGTTTATTGTTTAGTGTTGTTTATTTCGGTTGTAAATGTTTCCATTTAGTTCTAAACATTCTCCCGCCTCCAAAAAATTCGAAATCTCATCCTTTACTTATGTTGCACCCTGTCCAGAAATCTGCACTGTAGTATCGACGAAGTTCAGCGAATTCTGCATTCCTAATTCTCCATCGATGGCTTTTGACATTTGACTGCCGTCTTAATTGGTATAATTACACTGATGGTGATACTCTTCTTTCTCATGGTGTACATGGAATGAGACATAAGAGAAATTAGTACATTAAAACAAACATAAATGGACAACACACAAGAATAGTACAAAAGACACCAAACTGACATTTCAGAATGTTGCCTCTCATTTTGACATCCATACTGTATTGGTTGTATATGCGTTGCATGCTTAATTGAAACTTTCTTACAATCGTGTGAATATCGTAGGTTTCATTCTTTCATGTGTTTTGCATTCCGATGCGTAAGAGTAGCGTAGTAGTTGGTGTTGTTCATCTTCATAATGTACATAAATTCGTTTTCGCGAGCATGGTGCCGGCATGCTATTTAAAATCTAAATCGCGATTTTGATTTGAGAATGAGTTTTATTTAATTGTGTTTATTTTAGAAATTCAGTGGTTGTGTTTTTACTAGCTTGGTGGTTTTTTTGTTAGAATAAGTGCGTCCTGCACCACAAAGTTGAAAGATGTTCAGATGGATTGTGGATATATGATGGCTGGATATATATGTGTGCCTATACCCATATATTATAAAAACTGATAAGTGTTTTGTTAATTTTTTTTTTTTTTTTTGATTTTTCTTTAATCTCATTATAAAATAGATTTTTATCATTTTATCCGTTTGTATGCATGAAATTTTTGATATATTTACATTTTGTGTTGTTGCTGTTGGGGGTGTTGTCGCGTTTCGGCAGATTGTATCGATTTTCGCGATCGCGGTTTTGTGTGTATGTATAAATGTGTGTGTGTATAAGTGTTATTTATTTGTTGCTTGCGGCTTGTGCGATTTCGGTCTCCTTCTAGTTGGACATTTTCGGTTTCAACTAGGATTTTTGTTTACATTTTGCGTGGTAAGCAAACGCGTAATTTTTTGGAAATATACGAAAATGATAATTTGCGTTTTTAAAGTTTCTTAAGTTTAAGGAGTGCTTGTGTTACGTTGTATTAAAGTGAAGTTGACCTGTTTTAAAGTGCCAGTGGACTTAATAAATAAATATTTGTCAAATGCATTTTGCCGACGGCATTTGACATGTCGCGATTTTGTTTGTTTTTTTGCGATGTGGATCGTGTTGCAATTTCTTAAATAACAAAGTGTTTTATTTGTTTAATATTTTATAAATATATTGATTTTAATTTGTTGAATTTATGCAGTGTTGCAGTATTTTCTGTTTTTAATTAATATGGTGTGTTTTGTCGACGACAACGATTTTTTGTATTTTATTTTAATGACGGGATGTGACACCGACGTGCGGTTGTGGCACTTAATTTCGATGTTTCTCTTGAAAGAGAATTTGAACTATTGTTGTGTGAAATTTTGTAGGTTTTGATTTTTTTTTTTTTTAAGAAATGTTTTATAAAATGATTTTTAATAAATAAATTAGGTTTATTGTAAAACTGCCTTTTCATTTATGATGCGCTGTGTTAAAGATGTGTGGATTGATGGTAGTATGTTGTGTTGAGTGATTGTTGTATTGATCGATGAGTTATGTTAACATTATATGGTTAATGATCTTTCGAAGAAAGGATCACTTTAACCTGTTTATGATTATTTCCTTGTTGCTTGAGCGAATTTTTCGATGAAAAGATTCCTGAAGCGCTGTGTTTAAAATTTGTGTGAAACATACGTTGGTGTTCAAGTTTTGAAGTAATGATAAGTGAGTTTTCGTAGAAAGACTCTAGTACCATGTTGTTGTACTTTTAAAGAAGTGATGGTGATGATTTTGTTGATTTTCAGCTTTTTTGAATTTTGATGAAATAATTTCGATTTTTGTTTTGCGGTCGATTGGTAGCGACGGTTTTTTAAATCAGCGTACTATCCTCGATGGCTTGGTTTGACGGCAGCCAACATAATTTTGTTATTGGACGCTTTAGCATCCGTTCCTTGTCTTCAAGGTGACAACTCGGATGAGTCCGTCTGATCCGGGATGCGCCTCAGTGATTCTGGCCATGTTCCAGTGCGTTGCTGGGAGACGCTCATCCTTGATTAGAACCAAGTCACCTACCTTTAGAACCTTTTCCGTCTTTGTCCATTTTGGGCCCTGTTGAAGCCTGCAAAGGTACTCGGAATGCCACTTCTTCCAGAATTGGTCAGCCAGGACCTGAATTCTCTTCCAGCGGTCCAAGTGGGTGATGTTATGGGTAAGTTCTCCTTGCGGTACGGCATGAATTGTTTCTCCGATGAGAAAGTGAGCAAGAGTTAAGACGTCCAAATCGTCTACGTTGTCGGTCAGTGGACACAAGGGTCTCGAATTGAGACATGCTTCTACTTGTGTTAGAAGCGTCGCGAGCTCCTCAAAGGGGAGTATCTCACTTCCAACAACCCGTTTGATGTAGTACTCCGAAATGGGGAGAAGCGGGAGGAATAAAATGCCATTCGGTACCGTGGTTTGAAAGTTCTTCCGCTACTTCCTTCCAGCAATGCTTTGCATTCTCCAACATTCTGCCTAAATCTGCGTTAGCACCAACAAAATTTGTTCCGCAATCACTGTGCAGCCTCCTACATACACCTCTACGTCCGGTAAAGCGTTTGAACGCTGCTAAAAATGCATGAGTGGTCAGGTCCGAAACAACTTCCAGATGTATTGCCTTTGTGACAAGGTATATAAAAACAGCAAAGTACCCTTTGATAATAATCTTTGCCCCGCGGGCCTTCGAAGTTTTGATGTCGATTGGGCCTGCATAGACACCTGAATGAACGAAAGCTCGTGCCATCCGTACTCTCGGTGCAGGTAAGTAACCCTTCAATTGCTTCATTCCATCAGCTTTATGACGGAAACATTCCAAGCAGTTGTGTATCTGGAACTTGACACTCCTACGGATCTGTCCTATCCAGAACCTCTCTCTTATGAACGCCATCATCTGCTGTATTCCGCCATGTAATGTACATTTGTGGGCAATTTGCACTACCAGCTTAGTAAAATGATGAGTTCCTTGGAGAAGCAGTGGGTGTTGGGCATCCTATGAGAGAAGAGAGTTCTGCAAACGACCTCCGACTCGTAAGACTCCATTGGCGTCTATAAATGCGTTTAATGACCGTAGATTTTTTGAAATTCTTCCATATCCAGCCAATTGTTCTAGATCATCCTTGTACATTTGTCGTTGAGATGCTTTGACCGCGATCTGAAGTCCAGATTCCAGCTCCTGTGTTTCCAGCGGCTCAGCGTTTCTCGATCCCTTGACCTTACGGCAGTTGGATGCAAACCTGAGACATGTAGCAATCATCCGGATCACTCGTAACAGCTTCGTTAATTTATGCACCAACTCGACTATCTTGTCATCCTCCGCATTCATCTGCACGGCGGGCGTGCGTTTGAATTGAGCGCTCCTCTTCTGCAGTTACAACCTCTTCAGGCTGCTCAGGGCACCTGAAACTCCAACATTCTTTGAGAAACTATGGGCCACTCCACCACAGTGTCAAGGATACCATAGCCGATGGAAAAACTCCACGTGACGCTAAATCAGCCGGATTGTGTTGCGTTGGTACATGTCGCCAGCACTCTGGTTCTACAAGACGTCTCACTTCCGAGACTCTGTTGGCGACAAAGGTGGTCCATTTTGACGGAGTACCTTGAATCCATGCCAAAGTGATCATGGAATCCGTCCATGCAAAAACATGGTCATCTGGAACATCCAAAACTCTTTTGGTATAGCTGAGCAATTCGGCTACCAAGACTGCACCACAAAGCTCCAATCGCGGTAAGGATACCATCCGTTTGTTTGGGGCAACCTTCGTCTTCGACATCAGCAATTGGACATGCGTGTTGCCTTCTGGATCAAGACACCGAACATAGACTGCTCCACCATACGCCTTCTCGGATGGGTCGCAAAATCCAGTTCTCAACGAAAAGCTTTCCATTTCTGTCGAATCTCGTCCGGTACCGGGTCATCCCACGTTGAATCACCATCCCAGAGATGCTGCATCATCATTTTGGCTGTGACGACACAAGGTGAATTTCATCCCATAGGATCAAACAGCTTGGCGATTGCAGATAGCACCGTTCGCTTGGTTATCTCCCGCCCATCAACTTCCAAATTCTGGAATGAGAAGTAATCTCCGCTTGGAAACCACTTTAATCCAAGGGTTTTCACCGTGGACTCGTCATCAAATGGTAAGTCAAAATCCACTTCTCGATCTTTTACCGGGATGTTCACCAAGAGCTCCTTCTCGTTGGTCGTCCACTTCCGTAAATTAAAGCCGATGATAAAAGTTGCCGTGACTCGTCTCGTTTTAGTTTCGCTTCTCCTATGGTAACCGCTCCACTAATGAGATCGTCCACGTACATCTCGTCTCGAACTCCGCTCCGACAGGATAGTTAGTAGCTTCGTCACTACATAGCTGCTCCAAAACCCTTATGGCTAGATATGAGGCACAGGCGGTGCCGAAAGTGACGGTGTTCAACTTAAACACCCGTATCAGCAACCCAGTATCTTCCCTCCAAAGGATGAGTTGGTAGTATTGATCTTCTGGAGCTACCGAAATCTGTCGATAAATTTTCCGATATCCGCCGTAAACGTGATCCTATACGTCGTCCATCGTAACAGGATATCGAGAATTATAATAATTGTAAAAGGGAATATGAATTAATACAAATACAAAATACAAATGTTGGTCTGCAATTTTTGACCAACATGCAGCTTGTTGTTTAGCGAGAAGCCATTTGAGGTCTTGGCCGCCGCATCAAAAACGACCCTGAGTTTTTTCGTCGAACTAGCTTCCTTTATCACGGCGTGATGAGGGACAAATTAGTGGTACGGGGTTTTAAGCACCTTCTCCGACGCATCGACCTCTTCCATATGATGAAGCTCATCATACTTCCTTATGCACCTTGCATAATCTTCTCGCAGCTTCGAGTTCGCCGCAAGCTTCCTCTCCAGATTCGCAAATCTTCGGAGAGCACCCCGTCGGCTCGATCCCATGGCTGGCTGATCTGCACATCTGAACGGCAATTTGACCTCATACCGTCCATTCGTTAGACGTTTAGTGTGGCGTGTGAAATGCTCCTCGCAGGCCTTTGCTTCGTCACATTCTGATGGCTTAAACGGCTTCTCTTCAACTTCCTAGAATTTTCGTACTTCCGACCCTAAAACTGACCGCGAACTGCGTAAACGTTTGGACATGAACGGGGGTTTCGGTCGGAGCTCTTCCGAAAATTATCCAGCCGAGTTGTGTTTTTTGGGCCACTGGACCTTGGCCGTCTTGACTCCATACTATCTGTGGAAGGAGTATGTCGGCGAAATTGTCGCTTCCAAGTAGTAGGTCCACCGGAGCAGGTAAAAAGAAAGTGGGATCTGCTAAACAGAGAATGCTGCCATTTCTTTGGTTCGATTCGTTGGGCTGGAAGATGCCAAGTCAGTGACTTGAAAACAAGTGCTTTTACAGCAGCTTCAAACGTCGAGTGTTGCGACGCAAGAGTTAAATCGACGCTGCTATACGTTGTGCCACTGCTGACCAAACCCAACCCACCTACTCTCGCCACGGTCTGACACCGTTTTAGCTTCAGCAATTGTGCAGATGCTGCTGTTATAAAAGTTGCTTCTGAACCTGGGTCGACCAGAGCTCTTAGGCAGTGGAAGCTTCCATCTGCTGCCATGACTTTGACAACGGCTGTTGCCAACAAAACCTTCGCCGATGCACAGCTGCCTGCTGACGCATGGAAGGTGTTTAAAATTCTACCGCTCGAGCTAGCTCTGCCGTCCATATGGAACTCAGGACCGTCTGGGTTGACGGAGACCTGAGTAGCAGTGAAACTTGTCTGTCTCCTGGGCTAGATTGTGGTGGTGTTTTGATGTGCAGCAACGAATGGTGGCGCTTCGAACAAAACGTGCAATTTTTGTCGCTTGGACAGTTTGAGGCGAAATGACTGTACCCCAGACAGTTATTGCACACCTTTGCCATCTTAACTACCTGCGCACGCCTTTGCACATCCATATTTAGGAACTTCTGGTATTTCCTTAGTAAATGCTGGCTCTGGTGGCATACCTGGCACACAAACTCCGTTGTGGCAGCAATCTTCACATGGAACACCTTCCGCACCTGCGTACCGGCTGGTCTCCGCACATCGTTCTCGAAAGAATTTGGTGGCGCTGTGTCTGCACTCACTGCTTCCAATTTCCTGAAGCGTGCTTCGAAAAACTCCAGAAAATCGCTACAGCTTGGCAACTCTTTCTGGTTCCTAACTTCTCTTCCCACAACTGCTGCAAATTACCAGGTAACTTGTTGTATACGATATGCACTAATATAACATCCCATTTATCCACAGGTACATCCAGATTTCTGAGTGCATGGAC
Organism: Melanostoma mellinum; assembly: GCA_914767635.1. NCBI lineage: Eukaryota > Metazoa > Arthropoda > Insecta > Diptera > Syrphidae > Melanostoma > Melanostoma mellinum. The sequence goes on from OU612060.1 coordinate 117,894,156, forward strand.
ACACTCTTGCGAGGTGAAGATAACCTCCTTCAGCTCATCAACCGACTCCTTAACAAGGCACTTTTGGCTAAAAAGTAGTTTTAGTTTCGCTTCTCCTATGGTATCCGATCCACTAATGAGATCGTCCACGTACATCTCTGGAGCTCTCTTTTCTGGAGCAAACGATCCGCCTCACCTTCTAAACTCTACTTCAGGAAGTGCATCTTGTCGATGTCCGTTAAATTATGGGTAGAACAGACCAAGGAATCAAATCTGTCGTGAAACGACCGCCATTTTGTGTATTCCCCATCAAATTTAGGGAGATCAATTTTTGGTAATCTCAGTTTAGTACGAAGCATACCTGACTGGCCTAAACTCTGACCAGCCTGACCTGCTGCCATCGCTGACGTTGCAGGAACCGACGACAAACTCTCCAACAATTCTGTTAAATCAGACCTATCATCTATGTAAGTATCATTGATTTTATCATAGACCTCAAAATAATCATCTTTTTCTATACCAGCTTCCAACTTTGAACCCCCAACGACGTTCTGGTGATAGGTTTTTGCTGAAGCCATATTTTCCTCAAGGAAGGCTAAACGACTACTTGCAATTGCACGGGTACAACGTGCCTTGGGCTCTTTTTTAAAAATCCTATAGTTCCTCTCTATTTGCTCCAGGAGGCTTATTTGGAGAGCTCCGTAAAACAACGAAGAACTAAGAGCAGGAACTGGATTCGACATATTTATTTGTTTGGGTATATTTATACGTATATAAAACAACGTACACAACAAGAACGAACTTACTTAAATTCTTCTTTTCTTTGTAGTGGCAACCTTGCATGACCTTATAGTCCTTGATGACTTGACTTCTGCAGCAGATTAAGTTTATATATATATACCTAAAGTTTAAGATTATTTTAGCTTAATGGCGTTTTTAATCTAATTTAGTGGCGTTTTAATCGCGCGCGATTTATTAGATTAAAGTAAATTTATTTCGATAGAATTGTAAACTATACTTAATTTTCAACTCTGACGGAGTATTTTATATATGTATATATATACATATATATGCACTTGAGTATTCGTAAAACGCACTTTACACACTTTTTGTCTTTAAAATGTTAATGTTTTCACACACACACTATAAGTTTTTAAATACTGTTCGTTAAAACGGCCACGAAGGACCAAATGTTCCGACTAGTGACAAAACGTCCACACCAGCTGATGGAAGTAATCGTAGCGGAGTCACAAGCCGATGTTTCTTCTAGAATATAGAGTAAAGGCACCGTGCGTCGCAAAAGAGAACAAAAATAAAAAAAGAAGTACTGAATTTAAAAGACTTGAAAAATAAAGCTTTATATGCAAAAATTTTTATTTTAATTAACAATTATGATTTCCTGTTTCTGTATGAAACGTTTTTAGCTGAAAACGAATGTAATTTTTACAATAACGTACACAACAAGAACGAACTTACTTAAATTCTTCTTTTCTTTGTAGTGGCAACCTTGCATGACCTTATAGTCCTTGATGACTTGACTTCTGCAGCAGATAAAGTTTATATATATATACCTAAAGTTTAAGATTATTTTAGCTTAATGGCGTTTTTAATCTAATTTAGTGGCGTTTTAATCGCGCGCGATTTATTAGATTAAAGTAAATTTAATTCGATAGAATTGTAAACTATACTTAATTTTCAACTCTGACGGAGTATTTTATATATGTATATATATATATATGCACTAGAGTATTCGTAAAACGCACTTCACACACTTTTTGTCTTTAAAATGTTAATGTTTTCACACACACACTATAAGTTTTTAGATATTGTTCGTTAAAACGGCCACGAAGGACCAAATGTTCCGACTAGTGACAAAACGTCCACACCAGCTGATGGAAGTAATCGTAGCGGAGTCACAAGCCGATGTTTCTTCTAGAATATAGGGTAAAGGCACCGTGCGTCGCAAAAGAGAACAAAAATAAAAAAAGAAGTACTGAATTTAAAAGACTTGAAAAATAAAGCTTTATATGCAAAAATTTTTATTTTAATTAACAATTATGATTTCTTGTTTCTGTATGAAACGTTTTTAGCTGAAAACAGATGTAATTTTTACAATAACGGTTTTATAAAATTTGAATTTATTTGGATTCCTTCTGCAAGACGGAACACACGAGGGAGGGCAAGCGAAGGATGTTTCCTTGGCTACAAGGAATGTCTTGAAAAGATGCGAGTTTAAAGCTGAAGAAGAAACTAGTTTTAGGTATCTATTTCACTTTTTTTTTTTTTATTCATTTTTTATTCATTTTCACTTATGACTTCTTACATGCTAACAAAAATGTATAAAACTAGCTTATATAATATCTTAACTAAATTACTGACCATAATCAGGTATTCTAAATTAAACAATATCTTAATTCTAATGCCTTTCGGCCTAAGGATAACTTATTAATTTACAACTTATAGATATGGTTAAGACTAAGAAAAATTTTTGTTGTTTTTTGTATGTTCTTAAAACTACTTGAATCTAATTAAAACTACTTAAGCCAACACCTTTTTTGCTTTTTTATGTAAAACTTTTTTTTGGTTTGTTTGTTTTGTATTTTTTTTTTTTTTTTTTGGTTTCTTATGATTTTTTTGGGTTTTAGATTTTTTTATATTTTTTTTTTTTTGTATTTTGTTTCTGATTTTTTTTTTTTTTTGTTTGCCACTGTGCCCACCCCTACCCTAAGACTTACACGCTTAACCTGTATAAGTGTATAAGCCAGCCATTGGCGACTAACTATCATCATCAATAACAATTTGTTGCTCGGACAATCACCAAACATATCTGACATTTTCACAACGTCACGACGATGGCGATCTGAGACTGCCCTACTGAACCGGAGGAGCTCTTCAACATCTCCGCCTACTGCGGCGACGTCACGGCTGTAAGGCAGACGTGGTAGATTAACGGAACCGCCAATCTGTCCTGAATCAACCCTATCATGTCAAAATAGAGGAAAGCATCCGGTGGGACAAATCCACTGAAACGTGTTCTCTCCATATATTCTATGCCCCAAATATCAGGCCATTGTTCGAAGACATCACCCTTGCAGTGTGACCCCGAGTCAGTTTTATCATGAAGCTGTCGATTCTGTTTATTTGAGCCCCCTTGTAAAGGACCCTATTAGGATATGGGGTCAGATATGATATCTTCTGTACTCCGACTCTGGTGTTCTGTGCAATCCAAGACAGGTACGCAGACACTGTCTCTCAAACACCCGAATCTTTTCCATCTGAGAAGCTGTAACATTGAACCACACAGGGCACCCATAGATAATCATTGGCCTCCTCTAGCCCTGGCCAGAGCCGCATCCATATGTTTGTTAAAATATAGATACTGATCTAGCCAGATGCCGAGGTACTTGACTTACTACTTTGCTTGGCAGTGGGTGGCCATGTAGATCTATGATCACCAGCTTTTGCCAGTTCTTTCTCGAATCCCATGAGGCCCGAGCCAACGGGGTTCTAAACACAATTGTTTCCGATTTCTTAAAGTTGATTTTCAACTTCCAGTCATCGCAATATTGCTGAATGTTATCGAAGGCACTCTGCAAGAGACTTCTGATGTCTTCGATCTTTGGATCTGTTTTGTACGCAATGAGGTCGTCGGCGTACGCTATAACATGATGAAGAGAACCAATTAGATCGCCGGTGAAAATGCTAAACAAAATAGGCGAATTCACCGCTCCCTGTTGCAGACCGTTCTATATTTTAAAAGTTCTGGTAGAAGTTATATTGCAACTTTTAACATCAAACGTTCTACCATGAAGCATGTCATTCAGAATATATAGCAGTGTTTTACTCATGCCATACCTCATCAACTTATAGAAAAGACCGTCTTACCAAACGGTATCGAATGAATTCTCCAAGTAAACCAGACATGCACCCGTACACTGCTTTTTAACTTTGTTCCATTAGACGCGGCATGTATGGTATCATGGCCCGCCTTAAAACCGAACTGATTTTCTGCAATAATATGTTTGTTCCTCAGCCCATGTGGACAAAGCTCTATTGAGAACTTTCTCGAATACTTTGCTCATACTTGGAGGAAGACTAATTGACCGGAGATTGGTGAGGATTGTAAACCATCCTTCGCATTTTTAAGGAGAGGATGGACCGCTGCCATCTTTCAACGCACTGGATAAAATGCATTATTCAGCGCCTTGTTGAACAACGTGGTGCATATGTCCACCGCTTTCGAAGGGTGGTTTCGCAGCACAACATTTGGTACGCCGTCGACTCTTGCTGACTTGTTTTTCTTTATTTTGTGAAAGATGTCCTCGAGGTGTTTTGCTGGGCGGCGATGACTGTATTTGCAAGTCGGTCGTCATTGAACCTAGTGAAACCACGATTCTCAGATCGCCAATGCGAGATCTCGTCTCTAAGATAGAAGTGTCCAACGAAGGCTCTGTTCTCAAGGTCGTAGTGCGGGCGAATGCACTCATTCACCTTATATACTCGCTCGAAAACAGCACCCACCGCCTCTACCTTCTTTTGAGCATCTTCCGCTATAAAGTGGTCATTATCCAAAATGGCGTCATCTGGATCTATCTATTTCACAATTAATAATGAGAAATACACTATTGTATCTTCATACATAAATGACAACCACTATGACCATAATTTTAACACACTTTATAATTTTATGGAGCAACACAACTGTGATAACATCATGATTATTGGTGATTCAAATACAAGAATTGGTGCCGAAGAAGGAAGAGAGAATAGATTTGCTGGAAGGAGTAGGAATTCAAAAGACACTACTATAAATGCAGGAGGAGTAAGGCTGCTAGATCTTTGATATTCTTTTCGATTTCGGTTTTGAATGGCGTTACAGACTCGGATGAATTAGGAGAGTTAACTTTCATAGAACTACTAGGATCTTCAGTCATAGATTACTGCATGGTTTGAGGCAATTGGATTACATTGGTAGCCAATTTTGAAGTTCTTAGTGTTCCATACTTCGACCACATGCCAATAACTGTGGACTTCGGAACAGATATCGTTGAGGAGCAATTGGTTGATTCAAGTTTTCCTCCAAGACTGAAATGGCACAACAACAAGGCTGATGAATACATATCCAATCTGGAAGCAAACATTTCAACAGATATTCAATTTGGCCTAGATGAAAAAAAATTTAAAAAAAAATTATACCCAAAAGTCAATTTTGGTATGGCATACCCAATATGCAATTTTTAAGATATTGTCAAAAGATGCAGTGACAAAAATTTGAAAGAAGTCAAGATACTGTTTTGAAAATACTCAGAAGAAAAAAAATTTTAAGAAATCAATGAAAATTTTCACAAATATTGGTAGGCAATCTTTCGCCTCTGTTCCTTCACAAGGCATGGTTGTGAGAATGCGCTAGGCCCTGGCCCCTGGGGCTCCCCGGTCTGTTGTACCACCCTTTTTGTGTATTTTTAAGACTATTTACACTTACGACTTCTTTAATATAAAATCTCGTCGAAATCGTCTAACTCATTAACGGGTAAAAAAATGGGCACGACTGGGTCTCACGAACTTGCGATTGTGTTCTGATATCAAAATCTTAAGGCTGATTAAAAAGTTTTATTATTAGCTTTTAGTACATTTGTCATAAGTCACACAAAATATTGAAAAAACTAAATTTTATATTGCAAATGTTTCAAGCGGAAATCTAAAAACGCCATTCTCTTGCAGTCGCTAATGCATATAAACCCTACAAATTTTTTCAAAATCGTAAGAACCGTTTCTTAAAAAACTGTTTTTTATTTTCAATATTTTTTTTAAATTAGGTTTGAAAAATTCAAGTACACAAGTCTTCAGACTTACTAAGAGATGTATTGACAAAAATTTTGAAATAAATCAACTATACCGTTTTGAAAATATTCGCAAAAACAAATCAGAAAAATATTTATCAAAATTCGAAAAAGCTAATGCAATCTTTCTGTAACAATCTAGAAAATATGAAATTTCGTCAAAATCGAGCAAGCCATTAGCGAGAAAGTCGGTTTTGAAAAAGACGGTACTATAGTGGGTACTGTTCTAAGACTTTTTCCAAAAAAGTTTTTATATCAAAAGAATAGTTTTTTTTAAAATAATACTTCACGTAAAATTTTATCAAAATCGTTATCATATCGGTTGTATGTTAGGTACCGTTATTTTAAAACCCCCTCTGTAGGCTGCTTCACAAAGCTTAACTGCAAGTTTTGAAGAAAATCGGTAAAGCGGATCTGGTTGTAGATCCATATACAGACAGACGGACATACAGACAGACAGACAGACAGACAAAATTGTAGGACCAACTTTTTTCGTATTCTCTATCATCGTAATGTCATGTTTAATTGTTATCTCAAAATTTTTTTCTGCACGATTGCAAGACTTGCCTTATAGTACATACATATAATCGCAAGTAAAAAGGGTAGGTACTAATCTTAGGAGTACCGTTTTTAAACTTTTTCCAAAAAAATTTCTTAAACCTATCATAAGAGAGACAATCTGACCAATCTTTACCACTGCGCCCACAGGCCCGGGCCCAAGGCCCCCTTAATCACCAGCTGCCCCTAAATTGCTCAATCATCACTAAACCTCTATTGGTCTGTTTACAGGAAGAAAATATGTCGATACATTTTTAGATGCAAACAGAATGATCAGAACTTTCTTGTTGAACAACAACATATGCTGAACATTTTAAATCACATTCCCTGTCAAGTTATATTTAAATTTAAAAAGAAATTTGAAGCACCTGTGACCCTGTGAACAATGCTCCGCTGTGAGTAACTATCTAGTTAAGTGGCAATGCAGTTTGTTTTCTGACAGAAACAAAAATAAAAAAAACACACACACACATTCTGAATATCATTGCACGGTAAAATAAAAATAATGGTGTTTCTATATTGGCAACGCGCACACAAGTTTTGCAGCAATAACTCATACCTACATAGGCGATTTAACTATCCGTCGGATGATCGGCACTCAATTTTTAAAGATTTCAAAGTTAAGAGGAATAAGAAAAGAGTTTTTGTTTTTGTGCATTCAATGATTCAATTCGATGTAAATCTGTCACTATTGTACGACATGCATGGCACTCATCATCAAATTTGGTAGGAGTGCATGCCGCTGGGTGTATCTTAGAAGCAACCAAATTCTTTGACATGATTCAAAAAATATATAACTTTTATTCTATATTTTCTCATCGATGTAGTGTGTAGACTGGTCATTTAGACCAAAAAAAAATGTATAATGTCTTTCTCGGCGTGAGCGGATGCTCTAACCGCTTTATAACGGCCATCAATTTGAAGCAATTTCATGGAAACTACACATAACCACATTTTCAGTTTTATGTTTCTACGCTTTTGAACCTCGTGGACTAGAAAAGAAATTCCTCATTTCCTATGCATCAACTCTTTTATCGATGTTTCTCACCTCATCGCGATTACAACTACCTAACCTTCATCTTTATACTCTGCTTAGATCATCATTCTTACCTTGCGGGTGAGTTCAATTTAGTATAGTTCTGCCAAGCAATCTACATTTGGTATTACCATTGAGTTTGTATACATAGAGGAACCATGCTATCTTGCGTTAAGACGTCGATAGATGTCACCAAGTAAGTAAATCGACATTTAAAATTTCAAATCAACTGCTTTCTTGTGCATTTCTCCATTTCTCCAACGTTTTCCCTGCTTCCCTTTTCCGCTGCCTTTTTTAAGTCAAATTTCTGTTTAATTACTTTTAGACTCAAGACTTAAACTAACCGACGACACTCTCCGACGGCGAAAATTGTTTAACGACGCGACGGTTGAGTACGACAGTGACCACTGTGGACTTGCCGCCGTCATAATACTTCCGAACGACCTTGTGGAGCTGGAGGAGTACGTGCCGACGCACTCTTACAACTACGGTAAGACATGTTGGCCTCGCTTTTCCGGTGCCGTCTCAAGGGAACTTCATTTGAACGGTATTGCGCCGCCATGCAACAGGAATCTGTCGAACGTTGAGATCGATGGATACCTGCAAAGTATGGAGGATGCAATCCGTAGTACAATGGACAGGACAATTCTTAAGTATAGGCAAAACGATCAAACGAACATGTACAGAAACGCGGTTATAGACGCATTCTACAAACAAAAAAGTAGACTCAAACTCTTGCACAGGAGGTTTACTGGCCGACACGATTTATTTATTTATTTATTTATTTATTTATTCTTCATCTACAAGCTTTTGCTTAACAGACTAATTACAAATATGAAATCATAGAAATATTATAATTAAAATTTACAAATAATGTTATTTTAATATGCTAAATAAAATGTTCTTGAAGCGTTCCTTGATAAATGTAAGTCCAAAGAACTACAATGTATATTAAAGAGTTGCAGTGACTCTTTGTAGCGCTTCCACCAATACTGCCCGTATTATAGGGACCCCGGAGGAGACTATTACAGCAAGTAGTGGGGCCGAGACTTTCGGTTCTAACGCGAACTGTGATATGTTGACGAAAGGGCTACCCTCATCTAAAACACTGCTCCAACCTCCCACCTCATCCCGTCCATTGTCGAAGGACTCAAGGTCAACCAACCCGGACGGTACGGGTGCCGAGACTATCGGCTCCGTGGCTGAAAGGGGAGGACCTCCTTCGAGCTCCAAAAACACTCCTTCCCTCCCCGAAGTTGTAGGTGAAACTGTGACTTACAGTGGAACAAACAACGTAAGGGTGTCCAATCCCCCTAACCCCAAAGTTGGAGGCGAAACTGTGACTTACAGTGGAACTGAAAACGAAAGGGTCGCCAATCTCCTTATCCCTCAAGTTGGAAGTGAAACTGTGACTTACAGTGGAACTGAAAACGAAAGGGCTCCCAATCCCCCTACCCCCTAGTTGAAAGGGAAACTGTGTCTAACAATGGAACGGACAACAAAGGGGATCCCAATCTCCCTACCCTCCCAAACCACAAAGAGAGGCGGAACGCGGAGAAAATTGCGAAGGTGTTAGGTGCGGTACCTAAACCTAAGCTTGATTCAACGCAATCTGCCAAGCTTGAATGGGCAATGAAAATTATTGCCATAAATAAGAAAAACGGCTCAGACTCAACGTCTAAGCGCCAACGCTCGTTCGTGGAGTCAACCCCGAACGCCAAAAGACCTAAGGTGCAAAAATCAAGCACTCTCAGCTCCAAAAAAGACTTGTCGTACAGTGACGTACTGAAGGACAAACCAATCGCGGATGGTGCGATCTCTTTCGATCAATGGGCGATCATCATGAATAAGCTCCAGGCCTCCTACTGGACTCTTATGATGGAGAACCCAGGGGAACCTGCCATCTTTGAGGACGCATGATGGTATCAGGGGCGCGTCAGGTTAATCGCGTTTGATGGAGAGAGATCGCGCGATCTGTACAAACTCGCGATAAGCAGATTAGAGGGACTCTGGCCTGGTGCTAAGCTTGAAGTCGTGTCGAGGGAGGATATCCCTTGCAGGCCTAGGGCTCGCGCTAGACTACCAGCGGAACTCTCCTGCAAGGAAACTATCATGAAAATGATACAATTTGGCAATCCAACTCTGCCTACTCACGACTGGAAAGTCGCGAAGCTGGAGGAACCAGAGGGTCACTATAGATCGGCTATAATAGTCATCAATAAGGACTCCCTGGCTCCCCTGGCTGCGACAAAAGGTGTGATTCGGTTCGGCTGGTCAAATATTGCCTTGAAAATATATAAAAAAGATGAGGAGCATAACATCGCTCCATCTCCGGCAACCCAAAGTGCGTCTTCAGTGAAAGAATCCGCAGGGCAAGTCGACCCTCCATCCATGGAGATAGACGAGGTCGGCACATCCTCTGCTGAAACGTACGATAATAAACACTCCACATCCCACTTGAATGCCCAAAATGTCGTCAAATTCTCCGACTTGGAGACTGATGACTCCGCATCCCACTTGGATGCCCAAAACGTCGTCAAATTCTCCGACTTGGAGACTGATGACTCCGCAAACGAGGTTTCGCTCAGCGAGGATGACCTTCTTAGGTCAAACTCTGAGAGCGAAACAGATGACGACCTCAACCAGACCGTGGTGGGGGTTAGTCTACTTAGTTGTTCCCAAGATGGTGCAGCTAACTCAGATTAACCTCCAACACTCTAAGCACTCGGCCTCCCTTCTTCTCCGTCTAAACAAAAGGGGGGGAGATATTGTCCTTATCCAAGAGCCTTGGATCATCAAGTCCATCGTTCGAGGACTAAGGACTCCTGGATATACTCTACTGTATATGAAGGACAAAGGTGAACCCAGATCCTGCATATTGGTAAGAAGTAGCACTAATGTATTTTTACTCCCTCATTACAGCAATCGTGATGTAACCACAATAAGATACCAGACCAGTGACAACATCTACTGGCTGGTATCAGCTTACCTCGGCCATGACCATCCTGGCCCTCCTCCATGCGACTTATTTAAAAGGATTGTCGCTGCAGCAGAACGGCAGAAGATCTGCCTCATCATTGGATGCGATGCTGATGCGCATCACACAGTATGGGGTAGTACTGACATAAATGAAAGGGGTGAGTCACTTTTTGATTTTATTTTAAGTACAAACCTTATTGTAAGTAATACTGGCAATGAACCTACATTTATAACCAGACACAGACAAGAAGTCCTAGACATCACCCTTGTCTCCGATTCAGTTCATCATAGGATTACAAATTGGAAAGTATCTACTTAACACTCCTTTTCTGATCATAGATATATTCAATTTGATCTTAATGAAAAACCTCTCAAGCACCCAGTTTTCCGAAACTATCGGAAAACTGACTGGCAAAAATACCGGGTAACCCTGAAAAAGTTTATTAAACCTGAACTTTTACAAAACCCTACAAACAAACATGATCTAGACAAAAAAGTCAATGATCTTACCACTGCCCTTAACCATTCACTGCAGAAATCGTGTCCTCTTATAAAAATAAGAGGAAAACAGAAACCACTGTGGTGGAGCTCGGGGCTAGAACCGCTCAGGAAGGAATGTAGAAAACTTTTCAACCGAGCTAAACAATCTAAAACTTTAATAGACTGGGACTCCTACAAGGAATCCCTCAAAACTTATAAATATCAACTGAGGAAAAATAAAAGAACTTCCTGGAGAAACTTCTGTGGAAAAATAGAAGATACTTCAGAAGCTTCTAGATTAAGAAAAATCCTCTCAAAGAGTCCGACCATGCCTAGCAGTTTGAAAACAGCTGACGGCTGGACAGAATCCTGCGAAGAAACGCTCAATTTGCTTCTGGACACCCACTTTCCAGGAAGCTCTAAGAACTTATGCAACTATGATTCCACGGAACCAGGTAGCATAATAACAAAAAACCACGATCTGATTACAAGGGAAAAATTAGTTTGGGCCATTAACAGCTTTGACCCATACAAATCCCCTGGACCTGATGGTATCATTCCAGCCGAACTTCAAAAGGCCGCGGACATTATTATCCCTGTCCTCGAAGTAATTCTCATCGGCTGTACCAACTTGAACTATATCCCCACTCAGTGGAGAGAAGTCAAGGTGGTGTTTATACCTAAGGCTGGGAAATCATCCCACGTAAGCCCAAAAGATCTCCGACCAATAAGTCTATCATCTTTCCTTCTTAAAACTTTAGAACGACTGATTGATATCCACCTGCGTACAGCTATAGATCCAAAATTGCTATCTACAGCACAACACGCCTACTGCAAGGGAAAATCTGTAGAAACGGCCCTACACACCCTGGTACGTACTATAGAATATTCCCTCCATCACAAAGAATTCACTCTGGCCGCCTTCCTCGACATAGAGGGCGCCTTCAACAACGTCAGCAACTTTGCAATTACAAAGGCACTGACGAAGCTCAAAGTAGATGATTCCATAGTGGAGTTGATAAATCTAATGTTAAAAAGCAGAAGAATCAACTCTACTCTAGGAAACTTCTCTGTAAAGAGATCTGTCAGTAGAGGAACACCGCAAGGCGGAGTCCTATCCCCCCTTCTATGGAATATAGTCGTCAATGAACTTCTAGTTGACTTAGAAGCTGAGGGATTCAAAGTGATTGCATTTGCAGATGACGTCTCCATTGCGGTGTCCGGTAAACATGCTCACGTCCTTACGGACCTGATGCAGACCGCTCTAAATAAACTTGTAAAATGGGCGGGAAAATGTGATCTAGGGGTCAACCCTCAGAAAACTGAACTCGTTCTCTTCACCAGGAAATATAAAATTCCTCAACTAATAACTCCAAAAATAAATGGAATCTCACTTGTACTTTCAAACGAAGCCAAATATCTAGGTATTATCCTAGACAAAAAGCTAAACTGGAAAGCCAATATAGAGGAAAGAATCAGGAAATCAACCGTAGCCCTGTTTTCCTGCAAAAAAGCCATTGGCACTAAATGGGGCTTCTCCCCCCAAATCACCCACTGGCTCTACACCGCAGTCATCAGACCAATACTCACATACGGAGTAGTGGTATGGTGGACCGCTCTTGATAAAAGGACCTACTGCGACAATTTAAGCAAGGTCCAACGAACAGCCTGTCTGTGTATAAGCGGAGCACTGAGATCAACACCCTCAGCTGCACTAAATACACTCCTTAACCTCACACCACTAGATATCTTCAGCAAACAAATGGCCGCCAGTGCAGCCACTCGTATGAGAGCTATCTCCCAATGGACCGAAAACAACATCGGTCACGTTACAATCCTGAATTTATTCGGATCAATCCCCTGTCACTCCGACTACACCATCCCCCAATTGGTTTTTGATAATAAGTTCCAAGTCTCAATCCCACCGAGAACGACCTGGGACGACGAAGAATTTTTGAGAGATGATTCAATTCATTTCTATACAGATGGTTCAAAAACCGAAGAAGGGGTAGGCTGTGGGGTGTACTCAAACCGACTTAACGTAAGTCTCTCGTTCCGCCTTCCAAACCATTGTAGCGTGTTCCAAGCGGAAATTCTGGCGATCAAAGAGGTCCTATCATGGCTAAGAGAAAACGTGATATCCTCAACGAATATCCGGATTTTCTCAGATAGTCAAGCAGCCCTCAAATCACTCGGCGCTGTTTCTACGAACTCAGTAACCGCCCTTAACTGTCACCTATCTCTTAGGGAGATGGCTGAACAGTTCAATATTCACCTTATTTGGGTGCCGGGGCACAGAGATATTGTGGGTAACTGCAAAGCCGATGAACTCGCCAGAGAAGGAACCGTTCTACCGATCTCAACCAGCAGGTTGAATATTGGTATACCAATCGCTACATGTAAACTTATGCTAAAGCAAGAGGCGATGGACAGAACAAATCACAGGTGGAACAATATCACCACGTGCGTGGCAACAAAACGTATATGGCCAGGAATAGATCCAAAACGCACAAGACATTTGTTATCCATTACCAGATTGCAAGTTAGCTCCGTAATCAATGTCATTACCGGACATTGTCTGATAGGAAGACACGCCATAAGACTTGGCGTTCCCTCTAATGACTTCTGCAGAAGTTGCTTAGATGAGGAGGAGGAGGAGACAATCACACACCTCCTCTGCTCATGTCCTGCACTCTCTTCTAAAAGAAAGAGGCATCTGGGGAAATATTTTCTCGATGATCCAAGCGATCTGGCGCACACAGATCCCCTGCATCTCCTTCGCTTTATTGTAAGCTCCAAATGGTTTTGTTAAGCGAGGTACTCCCTCGCATAGTTTCTATGGTATCACAATGGACCTAGTATTGGTCTAAGTGTGTCGGGTGTATTCCTGACAGCCATTGTAACCTAACCTAACCATATTAAAGATTTCATTGCTCTCAAAATTGGCTCATCAGATCCGTAATTTGTTCTATGCCATTACTGAAAAAGAAATTGTCTTTCCCTCAGTATTCTAGCTGGAGCATAGATAGTTATAAGCGACAAAAGGGTGGGGCTGTTAATATGACCACAAAATAAATCTCTAACAAACATAATGTCATGCGAGCTCCGTCTGGTGACAAGAGGCAATATTCCCAGTAACTGACATCTGGCCGCATAAGAAGGAGAAAAGTCCCATCTCAATTTCCAGAATATGTATTTTGTAAAACGTCTCTGCACACTTTCTAGATGATCTGAATGAACTTTATAGACCGGATTCCAGATTATATCAGCATACTCCAAAATAGAGGAGGAGTGTGAGGATCAGTAAATTCCTTACAATTTCTTTTAATGAAACCAACAACTGCGTTGGCCTTAGCTATTACATAGTCAATATGAGAGCTGAATGTTAACTTAATATCAATAATGACTCCAAGGTCTTTTATTTGATCAACTCTACTGAGGTGATTTTGACCAAGACAATAATCATACTTTAACATCGAATAACATCTGTTAAAAGTGATGACACTGCATTTTTTAATGTTTAAACTAAGGTTATTTTCAAAACACCAATTTGAGAGATTGTTTAGGTCATGTTGTACATTAAGACAATCACTAGGTTGTTTTTTTTTTTTCAGGAACAGTTTGAGGTCGTCAGCGTACATTAAACATCTACAGTTCTACAGAATTGAATAGTTGACACAATGTCATCAATAAAAATTATAAATAAAAGCGGTCCCAGATGGCTTCCCTGAGGAACACCCGATGTACAATGAATAGATCTTGAGTATCTATCGTCAATTAATACTTTTTGTGTTCTACCAATTAAGTAAGACTCAATCCATTTCAACATAGATGAATGAAAACCAAATTTCTTCAGTTTCATAAGGAGAATTTCATGAACGACAGCATCGAATGCCTTACTAAAATCAATGTAAGTAGTATCAACTTGATATCCACTTTCAATGGCATTTGACACATAAGAGGTAAAATATGCAAGATTAGTGACAGTTGATCTACCGGAAGCAAAACCATGTTGATACTCTGATATGTGTTCTTTTATGTGAATGTGTAGCTTGGATTTAACTATACATTCGAAAACTTTTGGAATCGAAGATAATTTGCAGATTCCTCTGTAATTTTTTACATTATTCTTTGATCCAGATTTAAAAATTGGAATCAAAAATGAAGTTTTCCATTCTTCAAGAAAAATACCTGAGAGTAACGATTTATTGAAAATTGCAGGTAGTGGCTTAGAAATTGTACGATAACATTCTTTTAATATGATAGCAGGTATTCATTCCATCAACACCGGGCTTAGGGCTTGGCTTCAGATTGATAAGGGCATTTTCAATATCATCAATATCTAGCTCCAATAATCCAAAATCTTATTTAGATAAATAATTCTCATCGAAATTGGTTTTTGGAGATTAGAACTCTGAAGTCACAGATCAAAAATCTTCAACAACTTTTCAAAGAAAACTATAAAATTTCCATTTCATGTTTCTGGAACAAAAAAATTCGGGCGGTACAGTCCAACAACCCGAGTATGTTTCCGGAAATAAACAAAATTTTTAGGAGAAAAGATCAAAATGAGTATTTAACTCCAAAGGACGACAGAGAACAAGAACTTACTTTTGACAATAGGAATAGATCCAGATGACGCCATCTTGGATAATGACAACTTTATAGTGGATGATGCTCAAAAGAAGGTAGAGACAGTGGGTGCTGTTTTCGAGCGAGTATATAAGGTGAATGATTGCATTCGCCCGAAACACGACCTTGAGAACAGAGCCTTCGTTGGACACTTCTATGTTAGACAAGAGATCTCGCATTGGCGATCTGAGAATCGTGGTTTCACTAGGTTCAATGACGACCGACTTGCAAATACAGTCATCGCCACCCAGCAAAACGGGGACAACACCTTGTTCGTGTCTTAGATGGACCTCGAGGACATCTTTCACAAAATAAAGAAAAAGAAGTCAGCAAGAGTCGACGGCGTACCAAATGTTGTGCTGCGAAACCACCCTTCGAAAGCGGTGGACATATGCACCACGTTGTTCAACAAGGCGCTGAATAATGCATTTTATCCAGTGCGTTGAAAGATGGCAGCGGTCCATCCTCTCCTTAAAAAAGCGAAGGATGGTTTCCAATCCAGCAAATCTCCGGTCAATTAGTCTTCCTCCAAGTATGAGCAAAGTATTCGAGAAAGTTCTCAATAGAGCTTTGTCCACATGGGCTGAGGACAAACATATTATTGCAGAAAATCAGTTTGGTTTTAGGGCGGGCCATGATACCATACATGCCGCGTCTAAACTAGTATCTGATATTCAATGGAACAAAGTAAAAAAGCAGTGTACGGGTGCATATGTGGTTGACTTGGAGAAGGCATTCGATACCGTTTGGTTAGGCGGTATTTTCTATAAGTTGATCAGGTATGGCATGAGTAAAACACTGCTATATATTCTGAATGACATGCTTCATGGTAGAACGTTTGATGTTAAAAGTTGCAATATAACTTCTACCAGAACTTTTAAAATATAGAACGGTCTGCAACAGGGAGCGGTGAATTCGCCTATTTTGTTTAGCATTTTCACCGGCGATCTAATTGGTTTTCTTCATCATGTTATAGCGTACGCCGACGACCTCATTGCGTACAAAACAGATCCAAAGATCGAAGACATCAGAAGTCTCTTGCAGAGTGCCTTCGATAACATTCAGCAATATTGCGATGACTGGAAGTTGAAAATCAACTTTAAGAAATCGGAAACAATTGTGTTTAGAACCCCGTTGGCTCGGGCCTCATGGGATTCGAGAAAGAACTGGCAAAAGCTGGTGATCATAGATCTACATGGCCACCCACTGCCAAGCAAAGTAGTAAGTCAAGTACCTCGGCATCTGGCTAGATCAGTATCTATATTTTAACAAACATATGGATGCGGCTCTGGCCAGGGCTAGAGGAGGCCATTGATTGTCTATGGGTGCCCTGTGTGGTTCAATGTTACAGCGTCTCAGATGGAAAAGATTCGGGTGTTTGAGAGACAGTGTCTGCGTACCTGTCTTGGATTGCACAGAACACCAAAGTCGGAGTACAGAAGATATCATATCTGACCCCATATCCTAATGGGGTCCTTTACAAGGGGGCTCAAATAAACAGAATCGACAGCTTCATGATAAAACTGACTCGGGGTCACACTGCAAGGGCGATGTCTTCGAACAATGGCCTGATAATTGGGGTTTACTACCTCAACATAGAATATATGGAGAGAACACGTTTCAGAGGATTTGTCCCACCGGAGGCTTTCCTCTATTTTGACATGATAGGGTTGATTCAGGACAGATTGGCGGTTCCGTTAATCTACCACGTCTGCCGTAAATCCGTAGAACGACGGCTCCTTTACAGCCGTGACGTCGCCGCAGTAGGCGGAGATGTTGAAGAGCTCCTCCGGTTCAGTAGGGCAGTCTCAGATCGCCATCGTCGTGACGTTGTGAAAATGTCAGATAATGTTCTGGTGATTGTCCGAGCAACAAATTGTTATTGATGATGATAGTCAGTCGCCATTGGCTGGCTTACACAGGTTTAGCGTGTAAGCCTTAGGGTAGGGGTGGGACACAGTGGCAAACAAAAAAAAATCAGAAACAAAATACAAAAAAAAAAAAAATATAAAAAGTTAAAACCCAAAAAAAAAATTATAAGAAACCAAAAAAAAATTACAAAACACAAAAACCCAAAAAAAAAATTAAATATTACAAAAAAAGCAAAAAAAGCAACTGTGGCTGCTCTAATTTTAAGTAGTTTTAAGTAGTTTTAATAAGATTTAAGTAATTTTTAAGAACATACAAAAAAAAAAATGATCTAGCAAACTAAGTTTTTCAATTTTTCTTAGTCTTAACCATATCTATAAGTTGTAAATTAATAAGTTATCCTTAGGTCGAAAGGCATTAGAATTAAGATATTATTTAATTTAGAGTACCTGATTAAGGTCAGTAAGTTAGTTAAGATATTATATAAGCTAGTTTTATACATTTTTTTTAGCATGTAAGTAGCTATAGGTGAAAATGAATAAAAAATGGATTAAAAATGTAATGAAATGAGATCATTGAATCATTTCATAATCCTCTTCCTCTATTTCTAACAGTATCAACCATAATTTCATCTCCAAAATTCAATCTGCTTTATGCCTCCATCATTGATGAGCATTCTCCGAGCATACCCGATTCTTCTACTTCCTTACCAACCAACACATCTATATATATATATATCAAATCCTACTTTTGGCCCTGTTCCCGCATCGTCTTTTACCTCTTTGTTACGGTAAATTTTCCCGCAACAAAAACCATTCTTACATTTGGTTATTTACATTTCAATATCCCTCTCTTTTCCTCAAACCCTTCCTTATCATTTCTTCGTCCCATCATTTCTCCGTTGTTTGCTCTTAGCAATGTGATCGAAACATAGCTCTGAGCAAATGACAAAATAGGTGCATGTCGTAATCAGCGGATGAGCTGAACTGATGCCGGCGTTTGGTGTGTCGAGCCAGATGCCTCTGGAGACTCGCACACCATTTTCGTACATTGAATGTTATACTTCGTCGCTAAGAAACATCATCAATCTCATACATCATCATTCACAAACATTAACATTCACAGCATGATCTTCAGTTACACATACCTACATTCATGCACTTATAACATCATCCACCCATTATCATCATTCACGTATATCATCTTTACACTCATCATCATTCACACACATCATTACACACACTAAACAAGCAGGATATCACACACACGACATTATACACATACATACACATATCACAGAGGAGATCAATAGAAATGGCACTTGTAAACGCCATACTTCGTTATGAGACACACAGTGCAGCGTAGTGCTGCAAGTGTAAACATCCTAAATTTAACTTTTGTTTTGTAAAACCAAATCATAAGAATGAAACGTTAATAGTTTTCCCTTTTCCCCAAATCTGCGCAAAGATCCACCGAATAGGGTAAAGTAGTTCATTTTGGTTTTGGTAGCTTTTCCTCCCTTCTTCAATTTTCAAAAGTTGTATAATAGTGAATTTTATCCTTTCCCTGACTCAGTAGATTATATAGTAGAGTAACTGGGAAAATGCCCAGAAGTATTATTTTCAACTTTCAGGAACTTTCATTTTTCTCGACATATTTTATGGGAGGGGTCTGATCTCGACTAATGAGCTGGATAAGTTTTGGGAACAAACCCCCAACAACTTTTTCAGTTCAATGTGAGTGGAAAATTGTGCGAGTGAAAGGTCTCGCTGGAATTCGACGACGGAGGTGCTTGTCAGCCATAAGGCTGCATGTGCTAGAAAGCCGTGACAGAAAACCTCGAGACACGATTGGCCGATTGTATGAATGTGTGTGTAAATTTGAAATTTGAGAAAGGACAAACGGACAAGATCAACTACTTCTTGGTTGACCTAGAAAACAACAAGTAGTTCTTTTTGCGATTTTGCGATTTTACAGAGAAAAGTGGAAATTTTATAGAAAGTTGGAGATATTGTTTTAGTAGAAAGTGTTTAAGAAATTTTAGATAAAGTTAGAAAAGTGAAATTTAGAGTCAGTGGAAGGACGAAATTAAAGGAGCTGTAGAAATCGTCAGACGGACGAAAATTGCGAATATAGAAGGAGGAAGAAAAAGCAGGAAAAAGATAAGTAGAGTGTTTCAGTTTTGCAAGTGTTGTCTTAGAAAGTTTCGGTTGCTCTTTGCCTACGAAAACTCTCAAAATTGTGAGACACGCGACCCTTTTTAGTTTTTATTAATTGTTCTTTTCGGGAAAGAACAATTAACGTTTCATTCTCCGGTTACTTTCATTTGTTTACCTTTTGAACGGTTCACCTAACCGTCCACCATTGTAATTTTATAGTTGAAAAGATTTGGGTTTTTAATCCAACTTTTTGTACGGTTTTCCCAACAGTTAAACAAAATAAATAGCTTTAAATCCCTGTGGGAATTTAACTTGCGTATTTTATTTGATATTTTAACTATTACAGACTTCATTCTTGGTTTGGAAATTTCACCACAAAATTTCCTGGCGCCCATCTTTTCTTAGTACACCGTGTACTGAGAAATAATACATTTTAATTCATTCTTTTAATTATTAAATTAATCGGTTCTTTTATTCGCGATCGATCGTCTTATTCGCGCTACGCTATCACTACATTGTTTACGAACCCAGCCCAGCTGAGCTTAGTCGTGGTGTCAGCAGCCTACCTGCTGAGTGTTACACTTTTACTTATCAGCGCGATTGACAGTTCGTTTGTTTACCTCGCGGCACACCGGTTGTGCATTTATTTTAATCGTTCTAAATTTCGTTTATTTTATTTAATTAATTGGATTCCGAAAATCCAATCGCGTCTAGTATTAGTATCATAATATCGATCCATCGTAAAGTTAGTTTATCGCGTTTAAAAGTGTAACAAAGAGATCATTGAATCATTTCATAATCCTCTTCCTCTATTTCTAACAGTATCAACCATAATTTCATCTCCAAAATTCAATCTGCTTTATGCCTCCATCATTGATGAGCATTCTCCGAGCATACCCGATTCTTCTACTTCCTTACCAACCAACACATTTATATGTATATATATATCAAATCCTACTTTTGGCCCTGTTCTCGCATCGTCTTTTACCTCTTCAATGCCCGAAAACGTCAACTTCGTACCTGCCCTAGTCTATCATTTCGGCACAACCTGGACTCATACTGAATGGATGAATAGGATTAATATATTGAATAAATCATCAGCTGCTGTTGCTGATGTTACTGCTAGTGCTGCTATAGATGGTGTTGCTAATGATGGTGTTGCTGCTGTTGCTGATGTTGCTGCTAATGTTGCTGCTAGTGTAGGCAATGTGGATGTTGATTCGAATAACGAATTGAGAAAATCAATGCTGCGTCAAAATCTCAGACCGCGGGGCCTTGTTGGCAACAGGAAACAATGTGAAAACATAAAAGTAATGCGAAAAATTAAATGTTTTCATATCTCCGGTTTCCATCGTGACACTACATCACATGCAATCATTAATTACTTAATTCTTAATTCGCACTAAGAAGGAGAAACAAAATAAATTCATTTATTTTAAAAAATGTGTCCCAGCTGAGTACTGCCGTTCGGTTTATGACGCTCATTTTTGGCCAAGTGGAGTAACAATACGCCCTTTTGTATTCATTCCAAAAAACCAGTAAGCTGTTGTTCTCAGGAGTCTGAGAACATTAATGAGAATCCATCAAAGGAATATATTCAACCAACTGTCTATCCACATTCATCTTTAAACCCATCGAACCAAATATCATCTGTACGGCTCGAAAATAGGAGTTTATCTTTTTATTACCAAAACGTAGGTTTTTTTTTTTTTTTTTTTTATAATTAGCGTGCACATCAAGGGGTTATGACTACCCTTATAATGTTATAAAAACACAGTGCGAGCATTTAGGAAAATAGGAGAGGATTTGAAAGGAGACACCGATGCACGTTGCTTTTGAATCTTTGTAAATCGTAATGCGGGGGAAACACAGAGCCAGGTAAAGCATTCCACATTCGGGTGGTGCGACTAAAAAAAGAATCTCTATACTTGACTGTACGCCCGAAGTTGGGCTCACGGCAGAACTGATGAGCATTCCTAGCGAGGCGGGTGTTGCGGCTAAATTGTTTCAAGGGAGGAATGCAGCTGGCTATTTCACTAGAGCACTGTTTGTGGAAAAAACGATAAAAGAGAGAGAGACAGGTGACGTTTCGACGATGTCCAAGAGAATCAATCGATTCTACGATTGAACTATCACCTATCAATCTTAACGCTCTATTTTGTACCCTATCAAGTAGGCGCAAAGAAGTTTGAGAAGCACCTGACCAGATATGAGAGTTATACTCCAGTTTTGGGCGGATGAATGCCTTATAAATTGTAGCCAGATCAGAAGGGGTGAAGAATTTCCTGCATCGTCTCAAGAAACCTAAGCATTTAGCAGCGTTTTTGGCGACTTCAAATATGTGGTCGTTCCAACGAAGATCATCGTTTACACACATACCAAGTACTGACAGCTTTTCGGTTTCTTCGATACAGGTACCATTCATGGATAATGGCAATGGGGGAATGTTAAGCTTCAACGACAAGAGACAGCATTGAGTTTTTGAAGCATTGAATTCTACTCGGTTCTTATTACCCCATGTAACAATGCTGTCAAGGTCAGAATTCAATGAGCTTATCATACGCAACCGTCCCAATTCCACATCCGAAGAGCAGGGACGTGAATTTGGAAACGAATATGAAAAGCTGAGGGTCGAGTCGTCAGCAAAACAATTAAGTGGATTAGAAGTTTCAGACAAGAGATCATTAATGAAAATGAGGAAGAGAGTCGGAGACAAAACGGAGCCCTGGGGCACACCAGCATTTATTAAGTGGGTATCAGACTTGAAGCCATCCAACACAACTTGTATTGAACGGTCGGAAAGGTAATTTCTAATCCAACGAAGAAGAGACTCATCGATACCAAAAGCACGCATTTTCGATAAAAGAGCCTGATGCCAAACTCTATCAAATGCTTTAGAAATATCAAGCGCAATAATCTTACTTTCTCCAAAACAATGTAAAGATTGGTTCCACTTTTCGGTGAGATAAGCCATCAAATCACCAGTGGACCGTTTGCTACGAAAGCCGTACTGACGGTCATTAAGAAGCTTTCGTTCTTCAAGATATTTCATAAGTTGACGGTTTATCAACGTTTCCATGACCTTGGAAAGAAGGGACGTTAGTGCAATTGGACGGTAATTGGAAGGGGAGGAAGATTCGCCTTTTTTAGGGACGGGCTGGACAAATGCAGTTTTCCATCTGCTCGGAAAAATCCCAGCAGAATAGGAAAGATGGAAAAGTTTACGCAGTGGTTTTGCCAGCGTAGAAGAACACCTCTTCAGAATAACGGCGGGGATACCATCTGGACCAGCGGATTTATGTATATTGAGATCTTTGAGGACTCTCGCAACCGAGCGAGTTCGAAAAAATATCTGCTTCATCACAGAATCTACAGACTCGAGCTCAGGTGGAGCCAATATGCTATCAGGTAGTGTTGAGTTTGCAGCAAATTGAGCTGCAAGCAAATTGACTTTATCGATGGAACTGACATACGGAGAGTCATTGAAAACGAGCGTAGGGACCGATGACGTGGTCGAGTTCTTAACGTTCTTAACAAAAGACCAAAAATTTTTGCTTCCTTTTGGACACAACAGTATTTTTTGCCTTACTTTTTGGTCATGCAAAAACTTGGTCTTCTGTATATGAGCGTTACAGATATTTCTGGCCCGTTTGAACAAATTTCGGTTTTCTACAGTAGGGTTATCTTTAAATTTTCGAAAACTACTTTCTCTATCCCTAATCGCCTCCTTACAGCTTGAATCAAACCACGAATTCTCTTTGGGGATGATACTTTTTGTTCTGTGAGGAACAAAATTTCTCATGCCGTTAAGAATTACGTTAGATATCATATCAGCTGATGCATCAACGTTTCCGTCGAGAAAGCACAATGACCAATTAAAATTACGAAAGAAATTATTCAGGCCGTCCCAATTGGCTTTCTCATATTGCCACACAGTTCTTTTGGGGACTTTCTCTTTTTTTACCGTGACGGAAAACGAAAAATCTACCGATATGACACAATGGTCCGATTTGCCTAAAGGAGATGATACTATAACCCTATATTTTTCGGGATGAGAAGTTAGAAATAGGTCAAGAGTGTTGGCCGCATGGCCTTCAATATCTGGAACCCGAGTGGGCTCATCAACAAGTTGAGTTAATTGGTTTAACTCAGCAAAGATCTCAACATATTCTCCTTCGGGTGTTGTCTGGCCAGAATGTCGAAGCCAATGAGAATTGTGTACATTGAAATCGCCCGCAATTGCGATTTCAGTGTGAGGATATAGGGAAATAATTCTTACTATGGAGTCAGATTTCAGATAGCGCATCAAACTCGTTAGAGGTCGAATTGCTATCTAAATTGGGGCTTCTATAGATAAAACAGTAATGAATGATTTGCTTACGGACGGTGAATTTTAACCACATGAAATTAAAGTTCGTATTTGAACAAAGGCCGTATTGTGGTAGAAGCTGGTAAGCAATATCATGTCTAACATATACGGCGAGGCCATGGGAGGAAAAGAATAGTGGCACTAAGCTATATCCAGGCAGGTTGAATTCTGAGGGATCAGAACCAACACCCACCTGTGTTTCACTTAGTGCCAAAACAGCTGGCCTGCATTTTGCAGTGTGAGCGTACACAGCAAAGAAATTCGATCGCAACCCCCGAATGTTGCTAAAATCGACACGAAATTTACCCGACATCACCATTCACAAAAACACACAAAACAAAATATCGAACGCAGACGCTATCTAAGTAAAATCAACAAGTGCAAATCTTATTGGGAAACCAAAAGGTGGGTTAAGAACAAGGATTGACAATGTATTTGTTTCTTTTTCTGATGGTAAATATGGTATTATTGTCTTAACTGAAACTTGGTTGGCTGTAAGCCATTTAACTTTTGAATTATTTTCAAACTATTGTAGTCTTTAGAAATAGATGTACAGTAAAAACAGGAAAGGAAAGGGGTGGAAGAGTTTTGATAGCAGTTCGTGCTTCTTTGCCGTGTCGAAAAATCAACCAAGAGTCGAACTCCTCAGCTCCTGACCAAGAAATTGATCAGCTTATCGTTGCCATAAAAATAGACAAATTAGAATTGTTTGTACTTTCAAGTAATAACGGCGGGTGATTTTTAAGAGGTTTAGAACTTTAAAAAAAAAAAAACACAAAAAATTCGAAAAAATGAATGAAATATTTATTTGAAGCGATAGTAGAACCTTGCTTAATGTTTAAAGATAATTTCATGCAAATGTTGACCGCGGCTACGTCTCAGGTAGCCCATCCGCTGAGTTCAATTTTGTCATACTCTTTCACACATATCGGCCGGTTTCTCACGAATGAATGCATGGATGTTGGCTTCCAGTGCGTCAATCGAAGCGGGCTTGTCCCTATAGACATTAGCCTTGGCATACCCCCACAAAAAATAGTCTAATGGTGTCAAATCGCACGATCTAGGCGGCCAATTGACCGGCCCGAAACGTGAAATTAACTGTTCACCAAACTCGCCAACGCGCGATGAACATTTCGAACCGAGCACGAATTTTGATAGTAAAATTCAATAATTTGCAAGCGTTGTTCATTTGTAAGACGATCCATGGTTAAATTGCAAACCAAACTGAAGCTGTTTGACAGTGACACAAGGTACTAAACACACGTCAGCTGTCAAAACCAGTGTTGCGAAAACCAAACCAGCTAAAAAATCACCCGTTATATCACCTAGGAGTTCATTAGATATTTATAACTTTCATCTTATAAATTCTAAAATAATATTGGATAATTTAAACAATAATGAACATATAATTTTCGCTGGGGATTTTAATATAGGGGAAGTAAAATGGATATTAAATATTGAGGATAAGTATTTAGTTCCTTATAATATTTCATTCGAAGTTGAATCTTCTGTTATTGACTTCTTCAGAAAATATAATTCAGTTCATATGAACTTTAAATGTTATGAACTTAATCGAATTCTTGATTTCATATTTGTGGATAAGGAATTTCATGTATGTATGTATTAAGAAATCAGAATTTTCTATAGTTGAAAACAAACACACCACTTTGCAATTGACGGTGTTATTTTGTTTTACGACTACATAAAAAATGAAAATGTTATTTATTCTATTGTTTACGATTACCGTAAGGCTAACTTTGATGCAATGGCCGCGTATTTGCTATCTTTTTCATGGCAAAATATTTTCACCGATTATGACTTAGAAAGCGACTACCTTATTTTTAAATCAGTTTTGAATAGCGCGGTAAGAATGTATGTGCCAACAAAATGCTTGAAAACGAATTCTTCCCCCACCTGGTATAATAGGAGGTTATACGTAATCTTAAAAATCAGAAAAATAAAGCGTATAGCTTAATAAGCAAAGCAATGAAAACCCGGTTCTACGTAATAATTACTTTGCATGTCAACGTATGTTTGAGTTTTTGAACAAATTTTTATATCGAAACTATATACATTCAATTGAAACGGGTCTTAAACGTAACAGCAAGCATTTCTGGAATTTTATAAACGGAAAACGGAAATCATACGGACTTCCGAGCTGTATGAAATATCTAGACACCTCTACAAGTGAAGTTTCGGAAATATGTAACTAATTTGCAGATTACTTAAAATCTGTTTATTCGTCGATATCTGTAAATATTAACAATCACTAATTTCCCGTGGCTAATGCAATTGATTACATGGGTTCACT
Source organism: Melanostoma mellinum (assembly GCA_914767635.1). Classification (NCBI taxonomy): domain Eukaryota; kingdom Metazoa; phylum Arthropoda; class Insecta; order Diptera; family Syrphidae; genus Melanostoma; species Melanostoma mellinum. Next base: position 117,920,368 of record OU612060.1, read on the forward strand.
TACTTTGTTTCAAGCGGAAGTCGAAGAGGCTTTATCTAACTTGGACCCGAGTACCTAAATCCGATGGTCCAGACAATATTCCACCAATTGTTTTAAAAAAGTGTTCGTTTGAAATCTCGTTTCTATCTCCCATTTTCAAATCCGGATCAAAGCAAGATGTCACCAACTACAGGCCAATATGTAAGATCTCTGCCATACCAAAGCTATTTGAAAAAATTGTGTACCTATAGTAGAATTTCAAGTCATATTCAAAGCAGAATTTCAGTTTTTCAACATGGTTTTGTGGAGGGTAGATCAACAGCTTGTTGCTAATGACAATGACTAATGCTATTGTATCTAATATGGAGAATGGTACCCAAACCGATATTATTTTAACGGACTTTTCGATAGGGTGAAACACAGTATGCTCTTTGATTTTAGGCTTAATTCATCCTTCTTAACATGGATACCTGACCGAAAGAATTCAAATAGTTAAAATTAAAAACTGCCACTCAGAAAGCATATTTGTTCCATCGGGTGTTCCACAGGGCAGTCATTTGGGATCATTGTTATTTCTTATTTTTATAAATGATGTTTCTAATATCTTCAAAAATTCGCACTGTCTCCTATTTGCAGATGATCTAAAGCTTTATCTCAAGATTTCTTGCAACCATGGTGCAAAGATAATTACCTTGACTTAAATATAAAAAATGCGAAGTGTTATCTTGTTTTAAAAACCATGATCCTGTAAAGTTTGATTATAGTATCAATGATATATTATATATATCTTGAAAGGGTAGTTCAAAAAAAGGACCTAGGGGTTATAATTGATCAAAAAGTATGTCGTTTCGACCGCATTATGACTTTATGATAAATTAAGCAAATCAGATGTTTGGTTTTATCAAGAGGAATACGAAAGAGTTTATTGATTCCTATACTCTTATTTTCGCTATTCAACTCTTTGGTTAGATCCGTGCTAGAGTACTGCTGCACAGTTTGGAATCCATACTACGCAAATTCTTCGGCAAAGGAATTTTACGCGTTATGCTTTTTTTAAATTAAATTGGAGAATCATTATTCGGGATGAAGTCGCTTGAAAAGCGCCGTAAATATCTTTCGGATATGTTCGTCAGAGACATCTTGACTGGACGCATTAAGTGGCCTCCGCTATCAACACTATTTTTTGAAGGGAGTGCACCTTCTAGAATATCACGGGAAAGATTCCTAATATATGAACAGTTCCATCGCACTAATTACGGGCGCAATGAGCCCATATCCCGTTGCATCAGCGATACCAACTCATTATGCTGTACTGTAAATTTTTATATGATATGTTCAAGAGATTCTTTTAAAAATGCAATTTTAATTGAAATATAAATACATGTAGAAATTTTTCATATCAGTTTAAATTCACGCCGTTCGTTATTTATTTTGTTCTTTTTTCATTATTTATCTATTTATTTTTCAAATACTGTTTAATTTTTTTTTTTTTATTATATACCCATTATGTAAATTAGTTTGATTAGTCTGTAAGAGTTCATGTTCTTTTGATGAAATAAATTCAAAATCAAATTCAAATTCAAATAAATAGCATCTTTCACTCCTATATTTATATTTATTTATAATACTCCCACTACTACTAATGTCACCTGGTTACGTAACTTCTTTTATTCCTATTACAAAATTAATATTGATAAATGTTTTGAACTTAAATCTTTTTTTTAAAGCCTAAATTCCAACTAAATATCAATGGTTGTTTTTACCTATTAATCAAGCTGTATTTATGGTTGGCAAAATCCAAATTACGGGATTATGCTTCAATATTTTTGCATGAAAAAATTACCATATATTGTCGAAAGTATGCTCAAAATTCTACAAAAGGCCCGAATGTAATTACTCAATCCACTTTTATGAAAAAAATTCGCAAAAAATGTATTTTTTCTTACTTTGAAACCTTAACCCCCCCCTTAACTTCTTAAAAAGCAAATATTTTCGTTCGGTAATTGCAGTTTTTTATATAGATTTGCTTATAGAATCAAAAAATATTAGGTAACCCATGCGCAAAAAATTTTTTTTTTTTGTTGACTAGTGTAATCTTTTCCTAGAGACAACAATTCCAAAAACCCCACAGACACTAACTGCAAATTTTGAAGAAAATAGGTCAAGCGGTTCAGGTTGTAGATTTATATACGGCCGCGGCCGGAGACCTTTTCCACAACTATAGGTGATCTCACATACTTTAATCTGTTGTTCACTGTACTTTGTGTTTAACACTACCTACACATAGATATGACAAAACCTGCTCGTTTTTTCTTTGCCCAAATTATATACGACTTTGTTTATTTTCTTTTACTGGTGTTATTGCTCAGAACAGTCTCTTACTGTGTTACTTTGAAGTCTTACGAACGACCCCGTTGACTCCATAATAGTCTAAGAGCTGGAAGCAAATTTTTGGAGTGGAGTGATAACCAAAAATAATGCACATGTATGTGTAGATAGACGCACCATTATATCAGATTCAACCGTCTGGCAGGTTTCTTTTTCAGCCGGGGGCGGGGGTGGGCGTTCGAAAATGGTAATTTTTCAGATTTTGAGGTCGGAGTGATAACCACATAAATGATACATCAAAAAATCAGAAAAATTCTCCTGATTACAAAACAAAAAACTAGGTCCCAGACGATTTGGTTTCAGCCTTCTGCGTGCCAGACGCATTTTAACATTTTCAAGTGCATTTTCAGATGAAAGCACTAATAACAATTTTCCTATTACATATAACCAAGAAAGTGGTACGCCAAAATATAAGAAAAGTTACCCTGATTTCAAAAAAGTGTGTCCCAGACGATTTGGTTTCAGTCTACTGCTTGCCAGACGCTCTTTAACATTTTAGTAAAATGCATTTTTATACTTAAAGTACTGATAACTTTTTTCCTATCACATATAACCAAGAAAGTGGTATGCCAAAACATCAGAAAAGTTTCGCTGATTACAAAAAAGTCCGTCCAAGAGGGTTTGGTTTTAGCCTTCTCCATGCCAGACGCATTTTAGCTTAAGCATGTTTATCAAATTCAATGAAAATCAAAAATTTCATTTAAATGAAATACTACAAGCAATTATTCATTGAATTTGATAAACATGCTTAAGCTTAAATGCGTCTGGCATGGAGAAGGCTAAAACCAAACCGTCTTGGACGGACTTTTTTGTAATCAGCGAAACTTTTCTGATGTTTTGGCATACCACTTTCTTGGTTATATGTGATAGGAAAAAAGTTATCAGTACTTTAAGTATAAAAATGCATTTTACTAAAATGTTAAAGAGCGTCTGGCAAGCAGTAGACTGAGACCAAATCATCTGGGACACACTTTTTTGAAATCAGGGTAACTTTTCTTATATTTTGGCGTACCACTTTCTTGGTTATATGTAATAGGAAAAAAGTTATTAGTGCTTTCATCTGAAAATGCACTTGAAAATGTTAAAATGCGTCTGGCACGCAGAAGGCTGAAACCAAATCTTCTGAGACCGAGTTTTTTGTAATTAGGGGAATTTTTCTGATGTTTTGGCGTACCACTTTCTTGGTTACATGTGATAAGAAAAAAGTTATCAGCTAAATTGAAAAATGCATTTGAAAAATGTTGAAATGCGTCTGGCAAGTAGAAGGCTGAAACCAAATCCTTTTGGACGACACACTTTTTTGTAGTCGGGGGAACTTTTGTGATTTTTTGGCGTACCATTTTCTTGGTTACATGTGATAAGAAAAAAGTTATCAGTACTTTAATTTGAAAAATGCGTTTAAAAAAATGTTAAAGTGCGTCTGGCAAGCAGTAGACTGAAACCAAATCGTCTAAGACACACTTTTTTCAAATCAAGGTAAATTTTCTTATTTTTTGGCGTACCATTTTCTTGGTTATATGTAATAGGAAAAAAGTTATTAGTGCTTTAAGCTGAAAAATGCACTTGAAAAGTGTTAAAATGCGTCTGGCACGCAGAAGGCTGAAACCAAATCGTCTGGGACCTAGTTTTTTGTAATCAGGAGAATTTTTCTGATTTTTTGATGTATCATTTATGTGGTTATCACTCCGACCTCAAAATCTGAAAAATTACCATTTTCGAACGCCCACCCCCGCCCCCGGCTGAAAAAGAAACCTGCCAGACGGTAGAATCTGATATAATGGTGCGTCTATCTACACATACATGTGCATTATTTTTGGTTATCACTCCACTCCAAAAATTTGCTTCCAGCTCTTGGTCTATAAGTGTAATGCCAAATGAGTGTAAAGAAGGCAAATGAGTGAAATCGATGCAAGTGAATGAAAAATTTTCGTCCGCTCCTAACTTATTGCAATCAAATGAGAGCAGGATTCTTAATTTTAAAATTGCTCCAGATATTCCCAGATAATTAACTTATGATTTCCGTACCGTTTTTTGTTATGTTTATTGCATTGCAGGTGGATACAAAGTTTGGGAAAATGATAACCCTGCTTTGAAAGTAAGACAGATCTTATTGTAAGATCTACTTTCTGTTTAAAAACATTAAAATTTTCATAAGGTTCTCAGCTCCAATGTACGAAACCTACACATCTTGATTCAAATTCTGTGCGCATACCTACACTATTAAAAACCTCAAAGTTCATAGAATGCGATGGTTGGTATACCTATGTAAAAGTCGAATAATAGAACAAACAGTAAGAAAAAACATTTCAAAAATAAACTGCAGTTATCTTTTCATGGGCTCTGCAATAAGAAATAAACTCCGCCCATAAATTCCCTATTTATATGTTGGTATACCGATAAAATTTTTTTTCGGCGAAATATATAAATGGTATTGCCAGCCTTGTCTGGTGCTTTCAGTTAAGCTAGAGAAGAATATAGAAAATATCCACAGCAATAAATGTATATGATAGTCATGGGAAGTTTTTTTTCAATTAGTTTTAACTCCCCGCCTACGTGAATCGTCTGCAGTGGATGACTTAAATGAAGTCTGTATCCACATACATTATTGTATATACATATACATTATTCGCAGAGAATTTGGTGACTGTTTTATTTGACACCTACGTAAATGTTTTCAAGCAAGACTTAAAAGAATTTTTATTTATGTTCAAATTTCTTCATAAAAAATATACAGGTAGCTAGGTAGAAAACCTTCAATATTCGAGAAATCTGTAGTAATTAAGATCTTCCTACGCTTTATTTTATTTCTAAAAGAATTTGAAAATCTTTTCTGGTTTTCTTTTTGTAAAAAAAAGTCTATCTTGAACAGAAGCTACCTACCTACTTACATCTCTCTCCTTTTGATAATATTTGATTGATTAATCGAAACGTTGTAAAGAGACAAGAGATCAGCAAATCTGTAGGTCCGACATATCGATGCATATAACGCAGTGAAACTTTTCCTCTAGTACAGGGCTTCTTAAACTATGGGTCGCGACCCCAAATGGGGTCGCTTAGGAAAATTCTGGGGTCGCGAGAGATTTTCAAGTTAAATATTTAAGGGGAGGTTTCCCATGCCAAATTATGATATACCTTTGCTATGCTATATAATGTTTACTTTAGCCTCTGCACAATGCATATGTTTCAGAAAAAATTCAAGTTTTTTTTTTATATTTCCTTCAACTCGACAAGCAAATATCCAAATATATACATCAAATGCGCTGTCGTGTGCCACAACAACAATCAAAGTAATTACAAAAATTATTGTAGATCACTTAAAAGCGCTAGAAATACAGTTCCGTTCATATTTTATATTAAATATTGATTTCAAAAAGGTAGCTTGGATTCAAAAGCCGTTTTGGATTGGCTTAAGCGAGATTGATCACCTGCCACTTAAACTCAAGAGGAATTTGCTGAGCTTTTGAGTGACTCAAACTTAAAACTACAATTTGAAAAAAAGCCCTTGACTGAATTTTGGATCGGATCTAGAACTGAATTTCCTACAATCGCTGATATGGCTTTAAATGTTCTTCTGCCGTTCAACACCACATATTTATGTGAAGTCACTTTCTCGGCTTTAACACATATTAAATCCGAATATCGTTCATCGCTAAAAAATGTTGAAGAGGTCTTACGTCCAGCAGTGTCAAACATTCCACCAAGATTTAATTTGCTATGCAATAAAAAACAGGCACATCCATCTCATTAACTTAATTTAAAATTAATACTTACCACTCAACGACTGCGTTCGAATATTTTCGAGCGAGCTAAGACGATCAGAACTCCCTTTTATTTTTTTTGTAGGTTTCTAAATGAATTCTAATACTATATCTTTTCATACACATTTACATTTAAACTGTTAGCTAGTAAATAAATCAACAGATAATATTTATTTATCTTTCTTTCATATTTATATGGGGTCGCCAGGAAACTCGCAATCATAAATGAGGTCGTGAATGAAAAAAGTTTAAGAAGCCCTGCTCTAGTAGATACCTAGGTAGGTTATTTGATATTAAAAAAAAATTGCTTACAAACAATATACCTAGCTATGTTATTGCAAATGTTTTTAATCACAGCTCCAAAGCCCCGGGAGGTATCTTAAGGGCCAGTTATAGTGATCAGAAAAAAAAAATTAAATGGAGTAATAGCTATGTTTCCGTTAGCATTGAATGCTATACCTGTCAATGGTAAGTTACCCTGAAAAATTTTATAGCCAAACAAAAGTTCAATTGAACTAATATTTTTTGTTAAAATTGTATTTTTCTATTTTCCTGATGCAATTTCAAGGTAGATGCAGTTCAATGCCTAGGCAAAAAAATTCTCTGGGTTATTTTGTTATTTACCATCGATCGGTATACCTAACATTTGTTATTAAATTCGAAGGAAACATAGGTAGGTAGGTAGTTACCTACATATTATTCTTTTAGAAGATTTTTCCTGATTCGTTTTCCTGAACGCGCCGTGACTTTTCGGGGAGGATTGTTGATGCAATTAGTCAACCTATAGACTTTCTAACAGCTCAAAGAAAACACATAGTTTCTCTATTGGATGAATTTTAAAGCCTTTATTAAAATGAATGACATTAATTAATAAATAAAAAGATTAATACAATTTTAAACAGTTAAAAATACTTTTTATATTTCCTCAAATACACATTTCAGAAGCAATGCTTCCATCATCAGTGAGATATATAAATTGAATTAAATTAAATTATTTGTCAAAAACTAACAAAAAACAAAAATGTTTCTAAACAAAATTACAGTTGAGTTGAGTTGAATCTATTGAAAATTTTTTTTGAATATTGAATCTTTGATTGGTCCATCATCATTATTCATAAGATTATTTTTGTTTTTAAATAGGTATATAAAAAGATTCAAAAGCATCCAATTCATAATTGCTATTTTCATTTCTTATTAGTTTTAAATTTTGCAAACTAAAACTATGACTATTTTCTAGCATATCGCACCTCCGGTGGTACAACGACGTAAGTGGAACTATGTCGATTCTTCAGAAAACGTGATTTAACATTTTGAAAACCATTTTTATTAAAAAAAAAAACATAAAAATTCATTTATTTTTGTTAAAATAAACTGATTTAAAAGTGGAATTGAACATATTTTCTTGACAGTTCAGTCATTTTTTTGTGCGTCAAGCAGTCTTCATATTATTAATAGTATAAGTAAGGGTAACAGTCTTTTTACATAAACAAACTTAAAAAATATTAGTAAAAAAAGTTTCATAATAACTTGGAATGATATTATTTTGTAGCAGGCTTAATATATCTGCTTTTTTCCTTGGTGCCAAAGGTATTTTTGATGAAAATGCGGGCGTTAAATCTATATTTTGCAACTCCTTTGCCGCAGAAGAACGCCGGTTTATCTACCGTTTTAAAAAGAACTTGTTGCAAGGTAATGTCTTTATAGCTTGTTTTGTAAAAATACACACTACTGCCTTTTTCAAAACGTAAGAGTTTAATCTCTGACATTTTAATGTGATCTCCGTTTATGTTTTTTGAGCTATTTAAACAAATTTCCTCAGAAAGCAACTTCAAATCGAGAAAATCTTTAAAGCTTAATTCTTTTACAATGAAGGCATTTCCTTTCTTTTTTACGGTTCTTATGAGGGAAACATACTGATCGGGTACGTATATTGGTCCCGATTTTTTTGCTTTCTTAAGTGACTTCTCGATCACACTATGAACGGAGTCACTTCATTCTGTGTGTGACCTCGAATAAGAAATTTATGAATTATGGACTTTATTGAGAGATTTTCTACAGCATACAAATACATTCCAATTATGAACCTGAAATCAAAGACTTTTTAAATCTTTACTTTTCTTACAAAGTTTAAGACTTTGTTTTACCTATTCTTCTGCTGACCACCACAATTATTGTCGGTGTAAAACACAACTTCTGCACCTGGGTGAGTGACTGATAGCTCTTGAAGAAACATAAGAACGCAAGATCCTATCTCATTTGAACCTCTGTTGCCTAACGCCTCGTGCCAGAAATAACACACTGTGTGATCATTTTTCATCTCCGATATCTGCATATTTTCAAACAAAGAAATATTAGCACCATTGATTTATTTAGAGTAAAATTATGTGAGTATCACTTATTCAACTTACAGTCAAATTATAGCAGTTAAGCCTTGATTTATAAAAAAATGCAGATGTTTGTCCAACAGGAACTGGAAGCACAGCTTGTAAATCGTACGTTGCTAATACAATGTCTGAGGTGTTTTCTTTATCTTTTTTCTTTTCATCACGACTCAGTTTTTTCTCCTCCTGGTGTATATTGTAAGAACTTTCCAATTGCTCCTTTGCTTCTCCCTCCAATAGCATTTTTATAGGCCTCACAAATATCGCACTGATCCTTTTTTGGTACGAAAAATCCAATATTATATTCATTATTAAAGATTCTGGCGTAAGCATCATAACTGGACACGTTTTTTTGGAGAGAAGTTCGTTCCGTTTTGTAATGCCTATACATTTCAGCAATAGACAGCCCGCCGTCTATAAACTCTCTTGAAGTTTGAGCTCTTAAATAATGACTTTCGATTCGTGGAATGGAGTTTATGTGTGCCCTTATAGAGTCAAGTACTTCACTGTCGGTTTTCGGATGCTTGGAGTGCTTGCCGCGCTTATCTTCTTTGTTGATAACTGCACCTGATGCCTTATTCTGAATAAATGATCGAACAACTCTCTCCGAAATTGCAAAAGTGCTTGTTAATAATTGTTTGCAGACTCGAATTCTGTTTCCATTATTCATCAAGTAAAATGCACAGTTTTGCCTCCTTGGTATTTCTTTAGAGAGAGATATGCGACGGTATTTCAGCTGCAGTGGTTCAATGCACGAATTTAAGAAATCGCGTTGACGTTGAAAAGAAGCGAGACTCCAGTAATTTTTGAACAGTTCCGCTCTCACGTTTTCGTCAAATTTTGTTGAGCATGCCAACTTACAACGATTAGTGCAAGGTGGTCCCATCACTTTTTCTTTAACAAACTTACCCCCTTTCGAAACATAGCTTTGTCCTGAGTTACGTAATTTTTTTGCAACATTCTGTTTCCAACTGTCAGGGTTTCGAGATCTTTTTTTCCCCTTTTTTGTAGGTAAATTGACCACCGAGTCTTCTGGTTGTTGATCAGTCGTGTCATCAATGGAAATATTCGATGAATCACTATCACTCTCTGAACCTTGACCTTCTGTAGGAGAGTAAGCACTTTCATCCGCAGAAAAGTCTTCGTCTTCCGAATCGAGGATTTCACTGAATGTTTTCTGGGAAACCTTTCTCAAATTCATTTTTGTTTCACTAGTACTGGTCACAGTGAAATAGCATTGGTCATTTTCGTTGACTTCATTATGTACGGCTGCTGAAGTACTTGGTTGGGCTTCGGAAATTGGAGCTTCGGGGACAGCTTCAACTTTTGTCATTGCAATTGCAAGTTTTGCAAGCATTTTTCCACGTTCTGACATTTTGTAACAACGTCCTATATACAGAAAACGATCCTAGTATTTGGTTGAACAATGACATAAAATATACTTACGTCGCTTAAACAATTTTTTTTTTTCAAACAAACAATGACGCAATCCACACTTATGTCGATGTCTCACTAAAATATAAGTAAAAACCTTAAAAATTTCGAAAGAAAAACCGTCATAATGAGCACTTACGTCTTTGTTTAACCGAAAATATAATAAAATTAAGCAAAAAACATCTGAACTAGCAAATAGGTCTTTGATATTCTAAGCGAAATGTTGTTCGGTGGCGATCTGTAACACAACTGACAGATAAGGCTATGTATTCCCGATACATTACATTAAAAACATTGTAACGGTACAAAGTCATTTCTGCCCCCTGGAGGCAAATAGAATATTTTCAATTGGGTCTTTGTTTTATCGGAAAGAAATACCTCTTTTTAGAATTGTGGTGTATTTAACTCAGAAAATTTGAAATTCGCACTTGCGTCGTTGTTCCACCGGAGGTGCGATATGTTCTGCAACACTTAGTGTTTCTTAAACATCGATAGGCTATCGATACTATCGATAGTAAAAAACTATCGAATGATTTGATAGTTTAAGAAAAACTATCGATAGCTATTTTTACTATCGTCTTTTTATGTACTTGGCTAAAAAATTCACCAAATTCATTCGCCACAAGAGTTTTAATACCGAATAGAAACTGGTTTTCAGCACACCCGAACTCACAGGAAAACCACTGGAGACTGGAAGGTTTTTACTTTCGAAATTGTATATGAAATCTTTATATATATCTATATAAATCTATTATCGATTAACAATAGCTATGCCAGAAAACCATCTACAAATCCGCACCACGTTAGAAACTACAGGTATCTAAATGTTTGTATGCTGGCTTATATAAAGATAGCTTTCTGGCACTGTTTAATAATAATATTATGATTAAATATTTCATTGACTTGGTTCCTGTTCTCGGTTCGACCTGTTGGTGTTTGAATCAATCACAATTGATCTTGGTTTTCTTGTGTTTTATTTGAAGGTAAAGTTAGCGTAAGTTTTTATTTTGGATTTTGTTATTTTACTCCTTAACTTTTTGTTGCTGATTTTAAATATAAAAGTTGCTAATATTATTAATTGCATAAGACTTCCTGCAATGCATAAGGGCTTATTTGAAGAGTTTGTAGATACTTCGAGTCTAATTTTGTGGTTGATATGATTGCTGTATTTCAAGTAGAAACTATCGATAGTATTGATAGTATCGATAATTTTTCTTAAAAACTATCGATACTATCGAAACCGCCGACTATCGATGTTTAAGGAACACTAGCAACACTTGACTTTTCTTTTTCATTATATTTAAGATTTGCAAAATGTTCTTTAAATGAATTGGAGTTGCTTAATAGAGGATTAAATTTTGCATTGCAACCAACAAAAGAAAAAGCGATCCAAAGTGCTTTGGTTAACATTGAAACAGCTCTGAAACATTTCAATGATCCTGATGATAAAGTAAGAGTAAGGTCCGAAGCTGTAGATAGAATTAATTTTAACGATCTACCGAACATGACTGCTAAAATGCTTGATAAACAAGAATATATTGAAATAACTGAACAATTTATAAGAACTGGACCTTATGAAGAAGTATTTTTAGATCCTTTACCAGGAATGATAAGGAGAACTAAAGAAGCTATCAAAAAAGCGGTCAAAGTTTTTAATGATCCTACTTTATCAAGGAAATTAAATGTTTCAAATCCAATTTTACCAAGATTATATTCTCAGTTGAAATTACATAAACCAGGAAAACAAATAAGACCAATTACATCAACAACTGGATCAATATTATCAAAACTTGAATGTTGGTTATTAGAAAAACTGAATAATCTCCCAATCAAATTTGAAACAGCAGCTATAAAAAATGGAATTGAATTTGCAGAAAAAGTAAAAAACTTCAAAATAGCTAGCAACGAGATTCAAGTTTCATTTGATGTAGTTTCATTATATCCAAATGTTCCAATTGATGAAACTTTAGTTTTTCTGAGAAAATGGCTGGAAAGAAATGCACTTAAGCCAGAAGAAATAAATGAATTTGTAATACTTACTAAACTGTGCATGGATGAAAATTGGTTTCAGTTTAATGAAAAGTCTTACAGACAAAAATTTGGCTGCAGTATGGGATCACATATGAGCCCATTTTTAGCAAATTTATTTATGTCGCATATAGAAACTGAAATGAAAAATCAACTTAATTTTCCAAGAATTTGGTTAAGGTATGTAGATGATATATGGGCGATAATCAAAAAACATGAACTCCGACAGTTCATTAACAAATTAAATAGAACTAAATACCCATCAATAAAATTTACATATGAAGAAGAAATTGAAGAGAAACTAAATTTTCTGGATTTAAGTATAACTAGGAATGGAGACAATTTCGAATTGGATATATACAGAAAACCAACGAATACTCTGAGATGCATTACATCAGACTCGTTCCATTCCTTTGAACGTAAGATGTCAGCTTTTCACTCAATGATTTTTAGAGCTCTTAATATTCCAATGACAATAGAAACAAAAATAAAAGAATTCCAAAAAATTAAAGATATAGCCAAAATTAATGGATATACTGAAGAGTTAATTGAAGATTTAACAATTGCACATAGAAGAAAACAGGAATTGAGAAATTATACTACTTTAGATCTAATAAGGAATGAAAGAAATGAAGGAATGAAATATTCAAAATTTTATTTCTATCCAGAAATAACATCTAAGAAAAAACCAATCTTTAATAAATATAACATCCGTATGAGTGAGTGCAGCGAAATAAAAATAAAAAATCTGATTGGAGGATCTAAAGATAAAATTGAACAGCTTCAAAAATCAGGAATTTATTCTATCGGATGTAATGACTGTGCAAAAGAATATATAGGACAGACAAGAAGACCTATTCTAAAAAGATTAAAAGAACATTTTGCACATCTTAAATATAATGAAAAAGAAAAGTCAAGTGTTGCAGAACATATGCTAGAAAATAGTCATAGTTTTAGTTTGCAAAATTTAAAATTAATAAGAAATATAAATAGCAATTATGAATTGGATGCTTTTGAATCTTTTTATATATTTAAAAACAAAAATAATCTTATGAATAATGATAATGGACCAATCAAAGATTCAATATTCAAAAAATTTTTCAATAGATTCAACTCAACTCAACTGTAATTTTGTTAAGAAACATTTTTGTTTTTTGTTAGTTTTTTGACAAATAATTTAATTTAATTTAATTTATATATCTCACTGATGATGGAAGCATTGCTTCTGAAATGTGCATTTGAGGAAATATAAAAACTGTTTTTAACTGTTTAAAATTGTATTAATCTTTTTATTTATTAGATTAAAAAACACGTGGAATATCTCTGCTACAAAACTCATAGACATTAATTAGTAATAATATTATATAATTTAGATCAACTTACGAGTCTATTCTCTTCGAATTCTAATCAAACAATGATCGATTATAATTTCAATTAATAATGGCTACTATCTTACAATTCGAATACCAGACTCTAATTACATGAACATAGACCTGATTGCGGCATAGTAACCCTATTACACTGTAGTGTCATATCTGGTTAACACTCCCCCTTAGTATGTCCAAGCAGGTATCATTCATCTTCTTCCTGGGGTTGTAACATACAGCACGGCCAGCTTCACCGAAGGTCTTAAATAGACACCGTAACGTGTTAGTACTGTGGCACTTCGGACTTGCCCGTCTTCAGCAACCTTGGTTTGGATAACACGTCCTTCAGCCAACAGTTTCGCGCGCTTTTGTGGTCTACAATGACCACTATGTTACCTTCTTTGATCGGTTTCACTGCTGTGAACCATTCGGACCGACGCCGACGCCGACGAGTGAGGGTAGGGAGATCTGCATACTGCTTCGACGCTTGCCAACTTTTCTTAACGACCCTTACATCATCTTCAAATACCGCTAAAGGTTTAATTCCGTTCAATGACCCCAAGAGAAAGTGGTTGGGAGTGAGCGCTTCTTCGTTTTCGTTATCGATGGGAAGATAAGTAAGTGGACGTGAGTTGACTATATTTTCAACTTCCAACATCATACTTTTTAGAAGTTCATCTGAGGGATTCCGCTAAGGCATGATCTTATAGAGGACGTTTTTTATCGAAGTCTCCCAGGTACCTCCCATGTGTGGAGAGCATATTGGTATGAAGTTCCATCTAGTTATAGTGGAAGTAAGTAAGCGCTGTCAATAGTTTATTTTGGTCGATATTTTCAAAGGTTTCGCGTGTTCCTCGTTCCACTCGACGAGCAACAAAGTTTCGAAGGGCTAGGATGCAGGAGTCGGCTAATAGACTGTGTGCTATTTCTAGGTGGACTGCTCTTGTTGTGAGGCAAGTCAAGAGAACACCCCATCGCTTTTCCGTCCTTCTTCCAACGGAAACATTTAACGAGCCAAAATAATCCACTCCGGTGAATGAGAAGGGTTTTGTGTCGCGCCTTGGGTAACGGAGCCATTATTGGTTCGCATGGTTCTGTTTCCGAGTTCTTACAGTCCTGGTCTTTTGTTCTCATTACTTGGTACGCTGTTCGAAGCCGTGAGATTTGATACGTTTGGCGGAGTTCATTGGTAACTATTTCGTGGCCTTGATGGTGAAATCGACAGTGCATGTCCATCATGATGAGATGGGTTAACGGATACTCTCTTGGAAGGCTGGCCGCTTGAGATGCTCGTTGGATCCCGAGAAAGGATCGATTCCGCCCTGAGCTCGAATGATGTTGTGCTCATCCAAAAACGGACATTGAATGCCGATGGGGCTTCTCTTATTTATATTAAAGGCCTTTTGGACATCAGATCCGTAAGCTCATCTTGGTACGCAATGCATTACGCTTCTCTCATAACTACTTGAATTCATTCTTGCAGTTCTCTTCTTTTAAGGATTCTCGAAGTTCGTTGATGCTTTTCCCTTGCTTTAAGTTTAAGGTTATTCTTATACCGAACGACATACGCCGTACTTCGCAGCAGTTTGTTCCAAGTCGAAAAATGTTCTATGCGTTTTTTTGCGTTTCGGCGTTTACGTTTATATAATGGGTCCTAAGTTCCTCGACAATGGCGTTGTCTGCGATCGGATTTCTCCTGGCCAAGCCGTTGGCGGTTGTCTCAAAAACGCAGGACCTTTAAACCACCTGTTCTTCGGTGAGAATTCGGGTATGGTCTTCCCTTTGATCGCTAAAAGGCCTAGTGCGTCAAAGATGGTCATCATAATCTTCAAAACTTGTCGCTTTGTTGGTCGTTCGCCTTCGAATAGAATCGCTCGTTGCTGTGACTGTTTCGTTAATTTGTAGGTAAAGCAGTCTTGTGATGTGCACCACCACATACCTAGCACCTTTTCGGTAGTCAACTCTATGTCGAAGTTTAGATTCTTGCTTTCGGTGGATTCGGACTTTAGTGTTTGAAGTACCGCGGCTGAATTGAAAATCCAATTTCGTATGTAGAACCCTCCTTGTTGATGTGTGTAACGAATTTCCTTGGCTAAGGTTATTGCTTCATCTTCGGTCAAAACGCTGTCCATAAAGTCGTCAACGTAGTGATTTTGTTGGATTGATTGGACTGCCCGTGGGAAGTCCTCAGCAAAGTCTTCAGTACTTCTGTTTTTTCTGTACTGAGCAAAACATGGAGAGCAGCTGGAACCGAAAGTCATGACCGTCATAGCATAAGCAGCTGGTGGCTCTGCCTACTACGGCTCCACAAAAACCTCTGACAGGACTGATCCTTTTTTCTTATGCGGACTTGGTGGAACATCTTCATGACGTCCCCACAAATGGCGATCCTTTCCTCTCTAAGCTTGAAAATTACGATATCAGTGACGTTAGTTGATCTGGATCCTTGAGAAGAAACGAGTTTAGAGACACTCGGTTGCTGCCGTATACCACAGCACAATCCTTAACTTGCCGGCTTTATTGGGGTTGAACACGGTAAATATTGGTAGATACCAAGCACGTCTGCTTTTAACACTCATTTCCTCTTCGGACAATCTACGTATAGCTCTTCTCTATATACTCCTCTACTTTCTAAGTGAGGGGCTCTGCTAATTCTGGTTCTCGGTTCATTCGCTTGTGCAAGCTGGATAACCTTTTTTCGACCATAGGGTAGCTATCAGGCATCTCAAACTCGTCTTCCTTCCAGAGCTGTGCTGTCTTGAAGCGGCCCTCAGTACGAATGGTGTGGGTTTTTAGTAGTTGCATCGCTCGCTGATCTTCATTCGAGACAGGTTCTTTCCCAACTTAGGATGTTCCGAAGCTATCATCGGCAATAAAGTCGCTAAACAAACGCTTGCACAATTATTGTTAGCTTCAGATCTCTTGAGGATGTTCCGTCCATCCGAAAGGTTCCCATGAGCCACCTATCCGAGAAAAGTTCTAGTTGCGACTGGTTCGTGAAGACCTCCTTTTCTGTCTAAAGGTAATCCAGGTTTTGTGTTGTTGAGTCCTATTAATAGACGTGGCGAAGCGTAGTAGTAGTAGTAGTAGTAGGTCATTAGAATCCAGTGATTGCTTTGGCAAGCTTAAGCTTTTCACGGTAAGTACGTCTGCCAACGGATATTTCTTCGACCCGATTTGGATTCATGATATGTTAAGATGAACCACTTGGGAATTGTTTCCACCCGACACTTATCGCCCGTCCATTTGAGGCGCAGAGGCTTAGGTTTATCTACCAAGTTAAGTTGGCTGAGGTTGTCTTCGTCTAGGAGTGTGACGGACGATCCATCACCTAGGAATGCGAACGTTTGGATCTCATCATTTATACCATACAACGAACGAGGTGACCGTTGAAGTGTGCGGACGTGTTCTGAGAGAGTGTCGTGGGGTGCGCACTTTACATTTAATACAACCGTATCTCATCTAAAATACCTTGTGTGCTTCAACAATGCATTGTATAATTTGCAATAATTTAATCGCGCGCAATTGTGCCGACAAAATATCATGTAATCAATATAAAATATTCGCTCATGCCTCTTGTACAAATATTAATTTATCCAGCGGTTTATCTTCCGATAAAAAAAAACATTTTCGCTGTGACAAGTGCGCCAATCTTCTACAACAAAAAAAACAATAACACTTTACAATCAGTGTCGGGAGTCTCTTTGTCCCCCTGCGCTGCACCTCAAAATTCTTCTTCTTTTGAAACTTGTGCTCCAGTTGATAAGCGCAACCATATGCATCCTCCACCAAAACAACAAAAAAGAGCTAGAACAGGTTCTGAAGAGGATAGCTGTGTTTCTCCTATCAATAACATCACGCTGCAGACTCTCGATTAGTGATGTGTCAACTCGGTTTCATAAACCGAGTCAAACCGAGTTGACTCGGTTTACATTTTTTCGAACCGAGTTGGCAAACCGAAGAAAAAACCAAACCGTCAACCAAATAATTAAAATGAAATTAATGCAAGCAGACCGAGTTTGTTATGCATGGCATTGTATCATCATACAACCTACATTATCATACACAACATAGACGCGGAATCAGCATTAACCAAACACGAGCATTGAAATGAGAGCAACGAAATCAACACAAAAAGAAAAAAAGGTTAACAACACGAGCACCCAAATTCAAGTGAAAATGGGTAGTTAGGAATTTTTTCATGTTTTCCATGTCAGCATAAATAAATAATAAGTAGAGGTGCAAAAGCACATCAAGACGTTGTTGGAAGTTAGTGTCTATGAGATCAAGATTGTTTCATTAAATAAACTCAAATCATTTGTCAGTTCATGTTTTAAAACCATTAAATTCGTGGCTAGATTGTTTCATTAAATAAACTCAAATCATTTGTCAATTCATGTTTTTCATTAAATGTAATTAAGATAATTACAAAACCAGTAAATTCGTGGTTATAACATCAGTGGTTTATTCACATTATTTGGGTACATTAAGGTGAAGTATTAAATTCGGACGGAAACACCAGATTTGGATAAAACCCCCCAAAATACATCTGGCCTGAAGAAAATTTCCTTGAGAAAAATTAATCGTGTTACTCGTGTTACCATACGAGGCATAACACGAAAATTGGTGGCAGCGGTGGGATACCTTCAAGGAAAATTAAAACATCATCATCAATGGACATCAACCAAATAATTGTGGTATTATTGTAAGTAATTTTATATTTGTAAAGCAATTGTTTCTTATAAAGTGTTTATATGTTTTCTAAAATACGGGAATCACTTTTTAAAGATAATTCTGATAGTGAAGAAAGTGCATGCGTAGGAAGTGATAGTGAATCAAACGTAGGAAATAGTGGTGAGGTTAACGAAGATAGAAACACAGTTGAAAATAGTGATCGTGAAGAAAGTGCAAGCGTAAAAAGTGATATTGAAATAAACGTAGGAAATAGTAGTTAGGTTAACATATCTGAAAATAGTGATAACGAAGATACTGCAATGAGTGAAATAAGACTCAATACATTGATTTCCTTCATCCCAACATTTAATGGCACAAGTGAGGAAGTTTTTAACTTCATTGATGCCTGCAATGATGCCATCGAATTGGCGTCAGTTGCACAAAAAGAAATGATTTTCAAGTACATCAAAACGAAGATTCGTGGTAATGCCACATCAATTCTGATGAACAGAGAAATTACAGACTGGGAATCTTTAAAAAGAGAATTAACCCAAGTCTTTAGGGAACCACATAGTGCGCTCCAACTCCATAGGGAGTTGATTTCTATTAGACAAAATAGGGAAGAAACAGTAGTGCATTATCTGCAACGGGTTGAGACCTTGCAGAGGCGGTTATTACAAAGTAAATTATCAGACGTAAAAGCCGAACATAAAGCAGGGCAATTGGAATATATCCAAAATGAAACCTTAACGGTTTTTATAAACGGACTGCGTGAAAGGTTATCTACGTATGTGATAACCCAACGTCCGAAAAGTTTATCAGAAGCAAGTAAATATGCTTGCGAAGAGGAGCAAAGAATAAATCTATTTAGAACCAATACACAAAAGGATTACACTACTAAAAACTTAGCCAAGATTAATTACCAAGAAAGATCTTGCTATAACTGTGGCAAACCAGGGCACATAGCAAAATTTTGCAGACTACCCAAGAAAAACCAATACGGTAACAACAAACGAGTTGAGGATGCCAAACCAGGTCCAAGTACATCCTCCTCTAGTAACAGTACTCCCTCTGGTAACAGAGACTTTAAACAAAAAAAAATTTTAATAAGCTGTATGGTCGATGAGGCAATCTTCTACAACAAAAAAAACAATAACACTTTACAATCAGTGTCGGGAGTCTCTTTGTCCCCCTGCGCTGCACCTCAAAATTCTTCTTCTTTTGAAACTTGTGCTCCAGTTGATAAGCGCAACCATATGCATCCTCCACCAAAACAACAAAAAAGAGCTAGAACAGGTTCTGAAGAGGATAGCTGTGTTTCTCCTATCAATAACATCACGCTGCAGACTCTCGATTAGTGATGTGTCAACTCGGTTTCATAAACCGAGTCAAACCGAGTTGACTCGGTTTACATTTTTTCGAACCGAGTTGGCAAACCGAAGAAAAAACCAAACCGTCAACCAAATAATTAAAATGAAATTAATGCAAGCAGACCGAGTTTGTTATGCATGGCATTGTATCATCATACAACCTACATTATCATACACAACATAGACGCGGAATCAGCATTAACCAAACACGAGCATTGAAATGAGAGCAACGAAATCAACACAAAAAGAAAAAAAGGTTAACAACACGAGCACCCAAATTCAAGTGAAAATGGGTAGTTAGGAATTTTTTCATGTTTTCCATGTCAGCATAAATAAATAATAAGTAGAGGTGCAAAAGCACATCAAGACGTTGTTGGAAGTTAGTGTCTATGAGATCAAGATTGTTTCATTAAATAAACTCAAATCATTTGTCAGTTCATGTTTTAAAACCATTAAATTCGTGGCTAGATTGTTTCATTAAATAAACTCAAATCATTTGTCAATTCATGTTTTTCATTAAATGTAATTAAGATAATTACAAAACCAGTAAATTCGTGGTTATAACATCAGTGGTTTATTCACATTATTTGGGTACATTAAGGTGAAGTATTAAATTCGGACGGAAACACCAGATTTGGATAAAACCCCCCAAAATACATCTGGCCTGAAGAAAATTTCCTTGAGAAAAATTAATCGTGTTACTCGTGTTACCATACGAGGCATAACACGAAAATTGGTGGCAGCGGTGGGATACCTTCAAGGAAAATTAAAACATCATCATCAATGGACATCAACCAAATAATTGTGGTATTATTGTAAGTAATTTTATATTTGTAAAGCAATTGTTTCTTATAAAGTGTTTATATGTTTTCTAAAATACGGGAATCACTTTTTAAAGATAATTCTGATAGTGAAGAAAGTGCATGCGTAGGAAGTGATAGTGAATCAAACGTAGGAAATAGTGGTGAGGTTAACGAAGATAGAAACACAGTTGAAAATAGTGATCGTGAAGAAAGTGCAAGCGTAAAAAGTGATATTGAAATAAACGTAGGAAATAGTAGTTAGGTTAACATATCTGAAAATAGTGATAACGAAGATACTGCAATGAGTGAAATAAGACTCAATACATTGATTTCCTTCATCCCAACATTTAATGGCACAAGTGAGGAAGTTTTTAACTTCATTGATGCCTGCAATGATGCCATCGAATTGGCGTCAGTTGCACAAAAAGAAATGATTTTCAAGTACATCAAAACGAAGATTCGTGGTAATGCCACATCAATTCTGATGAACAGAGAAATTACAGACTGGGAATCTTTAAAAAGAGAATTAACCCAAGTCTTTAGGGAACCACATAGTGCGCTCCAACTCCATAGGGAGTTGATTTCTATTAGACAAAATAGGGAAGAAACAGTAGTGCATTATCTGCAACGGGTTGAGACCTTGCAGAGGCGGTTATTACAAAGTAAATTATCAGACGTAAAAGCCGAACATAAAGCAGGGCAATTGGAATATATCCAAAATGAAACCTTAACGGTTTTTATAAACGGACTGCGTGAAAGGTTATCTACGTATGTGATAACCCAACGTCCGAAAAGTTTATCAGAAGCAAGTAAATATGCTTGCGAAGAGGAGCAAAGAATAAATCTATTTAGAACCAATACACAAAAGGATTACACTACTAAAAACTTAGCCAAGATTAATTACCAAGAAAGATCTTGCTATAACTGTGGCAAACCAGGGCACATAGCAAAATTTTGCAGACTACCCAAGAAAAACCAATACGGTAACAACAAACGAGTTGAGGATGCCAAACCAGGTCCAAGTACATCCTCCTCTAGTAACAGTACTCCCTCTGGTAACAGAGACTTTAAACAAAAAAAAATTTTAATAAGCTGTATGGTCGATGAGGCACCCGTACAGCTAAGGTCCCTGGATAATTCTGAAAGTCCCCATGTATAAGTAGAAATCAATGGTGAACAAAAGAGATTGATAATAGACACAGGTGCAGAAGTTTCTCTCGTTAAAGCCAATTGCGTTTATAAAGAAGATGTTGATGAAAAAAGAACAATTAGGTTCAGTGGAATAAGTGGTAAGATACGTGAATCGTTGGGAGAAACGGAAGTGAAAATTGGATTTATTCCTCTGAATGGAAAATCCAAAAGTGAAAAAATTAAGTTTCAAATTATAGAAAATAATTTATTAGGGAATTATGATGGGTTGATTGGAAACCATTTCCTTCGAGAGGGTGGTTTTTCAATTAACTACAAAGACAATACTATCAGTGGAAAGTTTGGGGAGATACCGTTAAGGTATTTCAGCCAAGAAAATATTGTTAAACAGAGATCAGAAGTCTTCAGGACTGTCAAAGTTGATGGGAATTTAAATAGAGAAATTGTGATACCTAGGCAAGAAGTCGCTGATGGTATAATAGTTGCTAATTGTGTTACATTAAATGAAAATGGAGAATGTTTGGTTTCCATTGTGAATACCACAGAAGATCCATGTTGTGTTAAAGATATAAGGATCATCGGGCAAAATCTGAACGAATTTGATATTTTCGACAGTAGATCTAAGATAGTAAAAGGAAATATTAGAACTGAGCATCTAAATAAAGAGGAAAAAGAGAGCTTAATTGGAATCGTTGAAAGGTTTAGTGACATTTTTAGTATAGAAAATGAAAAATTGTCAAAAACTTCGGCTGTAAAACACAAAATACGAACAAACCCTGGCACGGACCCTATATTTACTAAGAGCTATAGGCATCCGAAAGTTCACGAGGAAGAAGTTCGTGAACAAGTTCAGAATTTAAAAAGGGATGGAATCATTCGCGATAGTAGTTCCCCTTGGAGTTCGCCGTTGTGGATAGTTCCAAAGAAAACCGACGCGAGCGGCAAGAAGAAATGGCGTATGGTAATCGATTTCCGCAAGTTAAACGAATTAACTGTGGCAGACAATTACCCACTGCCAAATATTTCAGAAATTCTCGACCAATTAGGAAAAGCAAAATACTTTTCCACCTTGGACTTAACGTCCGGTTTTCATCAGATTCCAATGGAAGAAGAAGACATGGAGAAAACGGCGTTTAGTACTCCGTACGGGCATTTCGAATTCACTAGAATGCCATTTGGGCAAAGAAATGCCCCTGCATGTTTCCAAAGACTAATGAATACGGTCCTGGCAGGATTACAAGGAATCAAATGCTTCGTCTACCTAGACGATATTGTCGTATACGGACAAAACCTGAAAGAACATAATGATAAACTGATTGAAGTTCTCGAACAGCTTGGAAGAGCTAACTTAAAGCTGCAACCCGACAAATGCGAGTTCTTGAGAAAAGAAGTCAATTACTTAGGGCACGTCATTACTGACGAGGGAGTTAAACCAGACCCAAAGAAAATCCAGAGTATTGTTGAAATGCAAGCACCATTAAATACGAAAGGCATTAAATCCTTTTTGGGAATGATAGGGTATTACCGCAAATTTGTTAGAGACTTTAGTCGAATTTCCGAGCCCATGACTAGGTTACTTAAAAAAGACGTCGAATTTATCTGGGGCCAGGAGCAACAGAGTAGTTTTGAGAGACTAAAAGAATTAATTACAAAACATCCAATATTACAATACCCTGATTTTGGTAAACCGTTTATCATTACGACCGACGCATCTAATCGAGGTATTGGTGCCGTTCTTAGCCAAGAATCTAATGGAAAGGACTTGCCAATTCATTTTGCAAGTAGGACTTTAAATAAGGCTGAAACAAATTACAGCACTACTGAGAAGGAGTGTTTAGCTATAGTTTGGGCGACCAAACAATTTCGTCCTTATATCTATGGGACAAAATTCGTCATTATGACAGACCATAGACCATTAACGTGGCTATTTCAAGTAAAAGATCCAGGAAGTCGTCTAGTAAGATGGCTACTCAAGCTTGAAGAGTTCGACTACGTTATTTCTTATAAAAAAGGTAAAGAAAACGTAGTTGCTGATGAATTAAGTAGAAACGTTCGTGTAACCGAACAAGAAAAAGAAGAATCATGGCAAGATCTACTAAGTCTATTAGAGGAAGAAGGTATAGATGTAGATAAAGAAAATGGGCAAAACCCAAATAATATAGAAGTGAATGATGACGAAGAAAATTTCGGAGGAAATTTAGCAGGAAGTACCAATTCTGGCGAGGTAGAAATAGAGGAAAAACAAGATAAGGAAGAAGTTAATGACTTTAACAAAAGACAAGAAATAATGCGGGAATATCATGAAGGACTATTAGGGGGTCATACAGGTCAGAAAGCAACCTATGCGAAAATTAGTACAAAATTCAATTGGAAAGGAATGCAAAAAAATGTTGAAGAATTTATTAGAAATTGTCCTCAATGTCAAACTGAAAAGGTAAATAGAGCACCGACAAGAAACCCTATGAAAGTCATAACATCAGCCGATAGGGCGTTAGAAAAAATAATGACTGATATGATTGGTCCAATGAAGGAAACAGAGGAAGGGTACAGGTTCGGATTAACAATTCAAGTTGACTTGTCTAAGTTCATTAAGTTCATCCCCCTGAAAACAAAAGAAATGTACACCGTCGCAAACGCTATATTGGAACAATGGGTACTGAACTTTGGAATGCCAAAATTAATTTTATCGGATAATGGCGCTGAATTCTGCAATTCTTTATTTAAAGAATTTTGTGAAATTTTAAAAATCAAACACATCACAACTAGCGTTGCATATCCACAAGCCAATGGGAGCGTTGAAAGAGCCCATTGTAGATTGTTAGAATATCTAAAGTCTACCGGAAGAGAACTAGAAAATTCCACGGATTGGCATACTCGCATGCCTTACGCAGGATTTTGTTACAACAGCACTAAACATGCTACAACCGGTTATACACCATATGAAGTAGTATTTGGTTATGAAGCAAATAGACCAAGTGGTGTTGACCCATATGACGAAAAATCAATGTTTGACTATATCGACGAATTAAGAACAAAATTGTATCAAACACAAGAAAACGTTAAAATAAATACTAGAGAAAATAGGCAGAAAGCAAAAACAAGATATGATAAGAAGATAGGAAGACCCATTATATATAAAATAGGTGAACAGGTTCTGATTAGAAACGATAGAAGAGGTAAATTTGAAAGTACATATAAGGGACCTTTTACCATATTAGAAGTATTCGATGATCATCTGATCATAAAACTTCAAAATAAAACCCAGAAAGTTAACAAATCTAATTTGAAACCTTATTTTCCAGGATCTCGTTCGTGATTCAAACCAGATCGGAAAATGTAAGAATAAGAAATTTAGAGAACAATACTGGAATATACTTTAACCATATAGGAGATGCAAGAGAAATTTCTAAGAACCTAGCACTAGTTATTAATTTTGATCTATCAACATTAGAACAATCAGCCGTTACAATTAAAAGTATGTTAAATTCAATAGACAACATTTGTATAGAAAACAAAACAGGGTGTAAAGAATTCCAACAATCTGCCAGACGAGAAGTGATAAAACTGGATCATAGAATCAGAATAATCTCAGGAGTAACAGGAAATGCCAAAAGGCAAAAACGAGGTTTAGTAAACGTTATTGGTACAGGTCTTAAAGTTCTATTTGGAACCATGGATAACGAAGACGCAGAGTATTATCAGAAATTAATACAAAGTGTCTCTGAAAACGAACATAGAATAAAAGATGGAATGGAAGAAAACGTTAAAGTTTTAAGTCACCTTAATAAACAAGTATTAGACAATATAAAGAATAGTAACGTAACAATCAGCAAAATCAACGAAGCAATCAATGAAATCAATAAAGTCAATAGAAAAGAAACCAACCTTAATAGAACAGTTATCCTCAATCAATATTTTGATGAAATAGTAAGCAAAGTTAACCATAAATTGATGCAATTAGAGATAGAAGTAGAACAGATCGTAGATAGTTTATTATTCATTCAAGCAGGAATTCTTCACCCCAGAATTATCGAACCGATAGATTTAATAAATGAGTTACGTGAATTAAAACACCATGAAAATTTGGCAATAGAACCTATTACGGAGAATTATTCGGAAATCCTTAAAATAATAGAAATAAAAGCTTTTAGTAAAGATCAACAGATCATAATCGTTATGAAAATTCCAACAATATCAAATGAACATTATGACATATACGAAACAATTGCTATGCCGAAAATTGTAGAAAATGGAATAGTAATTTTAAGCTTGAGTTATAAATTTCTAGTAATAAATAAAAACAGAGAAGAATACACTTTAAAAAAAGAACTCGACTGCAAAAATATAAATGACAAATACATTTGTAAACCATTATTACTAAAAAGTACAATTAGTGATGCAAATTGTGAAATAAATATTTTTATGAGAAATCGAGCAGATAATTGCAATGCTAAAATTGTAAATTCTAAAATTGAAATTTTTTATAAACTTAAAGAAAATACCTATTTGTATACTATAACTGAAGAAAGCAAATATAATTGTAAATGCAATAAAGAAACAGAACATGGAAAACTGATAGGATCAGGAATAATTATAATAAATAGAAGTTGCAAGTTAGAAACATACGATACGACTATAAAGACACAAGATATTGATGCCGAGATACCATTGAAAGACAAACATTCATACGGAGATCTAGAAGACTGTTGTGTTAACATTAAACTACGGGAAGTAACGATCTACCAAGAACCGATGTCAAAAATTACAGCAAAAGATATTCATGAGTTACAAGATCTGTCTTCAGAAATCCAAAACCAAAGGAGTTTCTGGTCGAAAACCTTTAATGAAATACCAGAACGATCCCAAGGAGTCCTTATATCCATATCCGGAGTAATTAGTATCTTACTTATAGGTTACACCATCTGGAAATGTTGACCTGGCGGAAGAACAACCATAGCACTATTTAATAAGTGTTTTAATAGAAAGCATCGAACTAATCCGGAAATGATAGTGACAGTCCGAGAAGACAGCGGCTTAAGTACATCAGCAGAAGCTCTGGAACTAAAATCACCTAAAACCAATCTCAGGATAAAGTATCCTTAGATGTGTCTAAAAGGGGGACGTGTTATGCATGGCATTGCATCATCATACAACCTTCATTATCATACACAACATAGACGCGGAATCAGCATTAACCAAACACGAGCATTGAAATGAGAGCAACGAAATCAACACAAAAAGAAAAAAGGTTAACAACACGAGCACCCAAATTCAAGTGAAAATGGGTAGTTAGGAATTTTTTCATGTTTTCCATGTCAGCATAAATAAATAATAAGTAGAGGTGCAAAAGCACATCAAGACGTTGTTGGAAGTTAGTGTCTATGAGATCAAGATTGTTTCATTAAATAAACTCAAATCATTTGTCAATTCATGTTTTAAAACCAGTAAATTCGTGGCTAGATTGTTTCATTAAATAAACTCAAATCATTTGTCAATTCATGTTTTTCATTAAATGTAATTAAGATAATTACAAAACCAGTAAATTCGTGGTTATAACATCAGTGGTTTATTCACATTATTTGGGTACATTAAGGTGAAGTATTAAATTCGGACGGAAACACCAGATTTGGATAAAACCCCCCAAAATACATCTGGCCTGAAGAAAATTTCCTTGAGAAAAATTAATCGTGTTACTCGTGTTACCATACGAGGCATAACAAGTTCACTTGAACATAATCAAAACTAGCCTCCTTTAGTAGCGGTCTGTGCCAAACACAATGCACTTATACATATAAAGTCGATAGTCGACTGGTATAGCTACCCAGTAGGAAATCTGCTCACCAGTGAAAAAAAAGGATGAATTCCTCGAGGAATTCATCTGGTGATTTCATTAGGGAAAAGGTCATCAATGAATTCACTAATGAAATGTCATGCAATTGGTAGGCAGTCTGCAGTTCAAGTTAAATCTTGTCTTTGTTTTCAAAAGAAAATAAAGAAGAAAGCACGATGTACAGCAAAATCCTCTTTGAGAAACGCCAATCAGGTAGCGACAAAATTAAGTATGAGAAAACAACCCTTTCTTTTCTCTTTCTTTCGTTTATTCGCTTTAAAATATCTTTATTTTTGTGTCACATGTTGCTTCAATGGGCTTTGGATTTAGTTTCAATTTTGTGATTAAGAAAGACATACCTAGTTGTGTAATTTATATGTACATATTATGTATATATGTACATATTCCATTATCTATGTGTTCTTCCAAATGCATTCTTTCTCCTCAGAACACATTTCTGTCACAAATTCCCAAATTTCAAATTACACACATAGAACCAGTTTTTTCAGGCTATGAAAACGAAGATGCCATGGGTGTTGTGATTTCCTTACATCTCATTCATCGAGAAAGTGTGCAGGTGCTTCTTGCCAATGACAAGCCCATGTTAAATTCAGCAAAGGATTCAGTAGGAAATGCACTAGTGCAACTACTTTTCCCTGAGGAAAAGGCAGCATTTTCAGTAGTGAATTTTTGGAAATTTCCTACACTTGGGAGTATGTAAAGCATCAAAGCAAGTGAGTTATTTGCGCAGGCATATACAGAAACACACACATCTGTTAAACTTGACTCGGGATATTTTACAGAAAATTTATTCCTAACTCGAGTTGCAGTATGTATCCAAAACATTCAAACCGTCTACCTATCAACAGACGACAATGAAAAAACCGAACCGCAGTCCAACTCGGTTTGACTTGACTCGGGATAAATTAATTTCCCGTATAGCTACAATGGAGAATGGATACATACTGCAACTCGAGTTAGGAATTAATCTATCCCGAGTTGGACTGCGGTTCGGTTTTTTCATTGTCGTCTGTGGTCTGTTCTTTTATTCTTGGATGTTACGCGATGTAGCATCGGGTAATATTATGTCGTTCCTAAATGCAAAAAAGTTAAGAAATGTAACATCGAGTCGTTCCTAAATGCAATGTTGAACTGTCAGAATGTTACGTTTCGTAACTTTTTCCAACTCATCTCTGGGACTTGAGTTTCGATGTTGATCTGTCAAACCCCTCTAGAATTGTTGTTGCTCAGATTTTTTTTCATTAATCTTTCAAAATTCTGTAAGCAGTTATTGATTTTCAATCTTGTTCATTTCAGAATTCTTTTTTCTTCATCAAAAACGAGTTTCTTTTAGCTGGTTTTATATTTTAAGAAATACTTTATTCTTATTTTTGACAGACCAACAAAGTGTAACATCGAGTCGTTCCTAAATGCAATCATGACTTTGTAACAAAGTCAAACATACACAACAACAACGATGATTTTGACACTACAGCATCGCGTAACATCGAAGCCATTTAGGAACGCACCACTGTTAATAGGTAAACGGTTTGAATGTTTTGGATACATACTGCAAATCGAGTTAGGAATTAATTTATCCCGAGTCAAGTCAAACCGAGTTGGACTGCGGTTCGGTTTTTTCATTGTCGTCTGTTGATAGGTAGACGGTTTGAATGTTTTGGGTACATACAACATACTGCAACTCGAGTTAGGATAGGAATTAATTTTCTGTAAAATATCCCGAGTCAAGTCGGTTCGGTTATTTCCTGTGTGATTAATTAGTAGGTACGCTTATTGCTTTTGGTTTTTTTTTTTATAAATTCATTTTGAATAAATCCGTTTATTTTGATTGAAAAATTTGTTTGTTTCTATTTTTCAAAACATAGTATTGAAGGAAAAAGCGCAAATATTATTTTTGTAAACCGAGTTAGCCAACTCGAGTTACAACTCGGGTTAATCAAAATCCAACTCGGGTTAACCCGGTTTGTAAATTTTACGGTTTGGCACATCACTACTCTCGATGAAGAAATACTGCTTTTGAAAAAAATCAATTGTGATTTTCTCTCCACCGTTGAACAACTCAAAGAAGAAAACCATACATTGAAAAAGAATATAGTAAGTCTAGAGAGTCGATTAAACTGGAGAGAGCAGAAGCTTTTAGAGAATGAGATTGAAATTACTGGTGTTTATGACGTCAACGATGATAACATGCATAAGTATGTGCAAACAATATTTGATAATGCGCTGAATGTGTCTCTTAAAAAAGATGATATTCAGCAAATCTACATTAAAGACATTTCTTCGAAGAGTGCTCATGGTAATCACTCTGGCTCCGGTACAACCTACAACAAACCGAACAACAAGACAATCTGTGTTAAATTTTCGTCGCAAGATGCAAAGAAAAAAGTTATGATGAGTAAGCGATCAGCTGTTAAAAATCTTAATTCATCATTATTTATTTCTGGTGGTGATAGTAGAATTTATATAAATAATTGTTTCACTAATTATACAAAAGCTGTGTATGTACATGGAAGCAAAAAAAAAAAAATAGAAAATCGAGTTAAAATATAAATATTTATGTTTCAAAAACTGTCGCATTTTAATGCGAAAAGAAGATAAAGGAAGGGTTGTTGTTATCAAGTCGTTCAATGATTTAGTTTCATTGAATGTTTAAGTTTATGCGCTCTTATCTTGATCCATGTTTTCTATTAACTTTATTCCTCAATCTTGCAACTACCTTCCCGATACTATTCGCAGAACTGATGACTGTATTTGCAATTCATCTGGCGTTGATCTTCAATCGTTTTTTGTAGTTCATCAGAACATTCGGAGTCTGAGAAAAAATTTTGATTTGCTTGTGACCAATATAGAAGCACTGGCATACTTACCACATCTTATATACTTATGTTTCAGAGATTTGGATTTATGACTATGAAAGTGATTTATATTCTATATCAGGTTATAATTTTTATTCGTGTACTAATAACTCGTATTCAGCGGGTGGTGTTGGTGTTTTTGTCCATGATTTCTATTG
Organism: Melanostoma mellinum; assembly: GCA_914767635.1. Lineage (NCBI taxonomy): Eukaryota > Metazoa > Arthropoda > Insecta > Diptera > Syrphidae > Melanostoma > Melanostoma mellinum. The sequence goes on from OU612060.1 coordinate 117,950,563, forward strand.
AGTTCGATGCTTGTTGTCTTAACTGGTCGTCTGCTGATGTCTTACAACTGTCAGTGAATATACGTAATGAAGTTTTTAAGTTTGTTTGCATTTATAGACTTATTAACCATGATTGTAACTTTTTTTTTACAAATGCTTGAGACTTACTTATCAAACGAAAATATTCAAAATTTAGTCCTTCTAGGCGATATGAACATCGATATCCTGAGTTCAAATGTAACCTCTGATTTTTATATAACTTTGGCAGCTCAGAATGGACTAATCTCTATTATTAATGAGCCAACTCGGCCTTGTACGAAAACTTGTTTGGATCATGTCCTCATTAGAATGAATAATATTTCTAATGATAAATACAAAGGTCTTAATTTTGATTTAAGTATTACAGATCATTGCATGACTGGAATTTTATTTCACAATCTGAAAACCAAAAGATACACACAACCGGTCCCTCAATCTATCTTGATAAATATCAGATTTGATCATCTCAACAATGCATTACGTTTTCAAACTTGGGACTTCGTTTACTCTGTCGATAATGCTTCATGTGTATATGATACATTCTTGAAAATATTTCAAAGCCACCTTAATAATTGTACAAAGCGATCAGTGAAAAAAAAGTCTGATAATAAACTAAAACCATGGATGAATTCTCACCTTTAAAAAAAAATTAAAACAAAAAACAAACTTAGTTCAAAGTGCTCAAGACATCCAAATACGTAATGTCAGCTTAAGTAGACGTTTTTTAAAACTAAGTAAAGAAGTTAATAAAGAGGTTAAGAAACAACAAAATTTGTTCTTCTCTTCTAAAGTTCAAACTTCGTTAGGTAAGCCTAAAAAAGAATAGAAAGCTATCAATAGCATAATTAATATGAACTGCTCAGATGCTCCAAAGCCTATTATTTTAAACATTGATGGTGAAGATTGTATTTATTTGCAATCATTGTATGCAATCATACAATGATTGCAAATGTGTTCAACAACTAATTCTGCTCTGTTGGTAGCTTATCTTCGCTTAATGTTGGTAATGTTTTATGCAGCCGATGTATTAATTCTGTTTTAAATCAAGATGAGTCTCAATGTAATAGCTTCGTTTTCAATCCGATTTCAGGTTTTGAAATTCTTCAAATTATTAATAAGTTGGACAATTCTTCAAATTATTAATAAGTTGGACAATTCTAATTCACAGGTTGAAGATAATTTCTCCAATTTGGTTCTTAAGAAGATAGCTCTAAATGTAATCGATGTTTTGGTTCATATTTTCAATTTGAGTGTTACTACAGGCAACTTTCCTGATAAGCTCATGTTATTCCCTTATATAAAAAAGGTAACAAAAAGATAAGAATAATTATAGGCCCATTTCCCTGTTGTCATCAGTGTCTAAAGTCTTTGAAAAGCAATGAAAAATCGAATGATTAATTACCTAAAAAGAATATACTTTTTTAGCCCTGTACAATATGGTTTCAGAGATGGAGTCTCCACTGAAGATGCTCTCCTAGAATTCTGTTCTTTAATTAATAAATTAATAAAAAACCAAGGCGTTCGATACGGTAAACCACAATCTACTCTTGGACAAACTGTATCGTGCGGGTTTCCGTGGTGTTATTTTAAGCTGGTTTGAGTCTTTCTTAAAGCAAAGATCTCAAAAAGTAAGGATTAAAGAAAAGTTCAGTTCATGTAATGTTCTTACTCTTGGTGTTCCTCAAGGATCTGTCCTTGGTCCTATTTTATTCCTTGTTTACAGAAACTCACTTTTTTCCCAAAATTTTTGTGGCAAAGTCAAAGCTTTTGCAGATGACTTAGGTATTGCTTACGTTTCTAATAACCCTCATAACTAAGTTGTTGATATCAACAAAGACGTTCATATTCTTAGAATATGGTTTGCCGCAAACAAACTATCAATTAGCAATACGACCAAACTAATGTTCTTCAATTTGAGTTCTATGCAACATCCTGATATAGACATAACATTCCATGAACCTGATTGTCCTCGTCATTGTGACCTTACTTGTGTATGCGACCCCGCCAGCTCTAAAATAACATTCCGGCCCAACGAAAAATGCAATTCTTAATGAATTTAAGAATTTAAGTTAATGAATTTAAATACTTATGAATCATTTTTGATCAAAACATGAGCTGGTGTTACCCCATAAATAAACTTAAGCAGTATCTTCTATGCTCTCTTCGTGCTATAACACCGTCTTAAGAAGTATATAAACAGTAAGTATTTGGGAATGGTTTACTTTGGAATTTTCCACTCTAAGTTCATCATCATCATCAGGTCCTATGTAACCCCGCTCGGGGCATAGGGCGTCAACAAAACGTCTCCATCCTTCTCGATCAGCAGCTAGATACCTTAACTGTGGCCACGTCTTTCTCTGGGAATTAGCTTCTGATAACACTGTAGATTTCCATGTTGTTCTTGGTCTTCCAACCCGCCGTGACCCCTGAGGATTCCATTCAAAGGACTGCTTCGCAATATCATCGTTTGGTTTTCTCAGTGTGTGACCAATCCATTGCCATTTGCGCTTTCTGATGTGGATGTCCAAGCGCCTCTGACCTGTCCTACGCCACAACTCCTGATTGGATATTGTTTGTGGCCAGCGAATTTTCAGGATGTGACGCAGACAGCGGTTCACGAAAGCCTGCGATTTTCTCGAGATGATGGCCGAGACTTTCCATGTTTCACAAGCATATAATAGCACGGATTTCACATTGGATTCGAAGAATCTCAGTTTAGTGCGTAAGAAGACTTGACTGGATTTCCAAATTTGGGACAGAGCACCAAAGGCAACGCGAGCTTTATTTATTCTGCTTTTTACGTCCAGATCCATACCACCGTTTACCGATACAATACTTCCAAGGTAATTAAATTGTTCGACCTCTTCAACGGGCGTGTCATGCAGAATAATACGATGTTGTGTTGGGGGGCCTGTTAGCATTATTTTTGTCTTTTTGCTATTTATTTTAAGACCGCACGATTTTCCTTTCACCCGTAAAGTTTGACACATCTCGTTCAGCCCACTGATGTTATTTGCCATGAGACATATATCGTCGGCATAGTCTAAATGGTTAAGCCTTTCAAACGTTCTCCATTGAATACCCTGCCTCTCAGTTGTACCGACGCTGGCCGTCAAAACATCATCTATCGCCAGCAGAAAAAGAATTGGCGATAAAACATCCCCTTGTCTTACTCCCTGACGCACCTCGAAAGAGTCGGATAGCTGCCCATTATGCAACACGAAACACCTTGCATTGTTGTAGGACTCCTTTATAATGGCAACAATTTTTGGCGGAATTCCTCTACCAAGAAGTGATCTCCATATACATTCTCGGTTAACTCGGTCAAAGGCCTTCTCAAAATCTACAAACATGAGATTTAGCGGTGTTTGAAATTTTGCAGACTGCTCAAGAACAATGCGTTAGGTGTTGATGTGGTCAACGCACGACCGACCGCTACGGAAGCCAGCCTGATGCCTCTTGAGTGTAGTCTCAATTCTAGCCTTAATCCGTTCGAGGATTAGAGTTGCCATTAGCTTTGGAAAAACGGACAAAACGGTTATACCACGCCAGTTGTTGCAGTTCTTGAGATCACCTTTTTTTGGCAACTTAACAATGACTACATCCTTCCAATCCCTGGGATAGGTTTCGTTTTCCCAAACAGCTTGTATAAGCGGATGCAAGATACTAGCTGCTGTGGCGGGATCAGCTTTCAGGAATTCCGCTGGTACTCCGTCAAGTCCCGCTGCTTTGTTGTTTTTGAGGAGATTAATCGATGTTTCAATTTCCGCTTCTGCAGGGGGTTCGATGTCAATACCCCTGCAGGATCTGCGCATCTCGTTGAGTTGGGGCACTTCAGCACTCTGTTCAACGGGATCATTTAACAGGGCACAAAAATGATCCTTCCACCTGCGAAGCTGATCTTCAATTGATACCAATAGTGTCCCATCCACATCCATTACAGGATGATTGTTGTTGCTTTTTTTCCATCCACATATATTACAGGATGATTGTTGTTACTTTTTTTTCCCGACAACTTCTTTGGCTATTTGGTACGATTCTCGGACATCTCCTCTTCTTGCAGCGTTTTCAGCATTTTCAGCGAGTCCATCTATCCGCACCCTCCTGTCACGTCTCACACAACGATAGACCATCTTGTGTGCAGTCCGATATTCGCTTCGCAGTTCTGTCTTTCGTTGAGCGTCTGTCTCGGCGTTTATTTGAAGCTTCAACGATTTACGAAGCTCAATTTTTTCCCAGGTGTCTTGGGATATCCAAGAGTCGCTAACTCTCGTACGCCTAGGTACAGTCTCGGATCCAGCCTCAATAAAAACACTTTTTATTTCACCCCACATCTCATCAACATCTGAGTCAGCACTCACATTTAATGACAAAGCTCTGTAGTTAAGGGTGTTGATATTGCTACGACTTATGTTGGGATCACTTAAAGCATTCGTATTGAATTTTGGATTTCTTGCTGCATTCTGCGATTGTCTTAATACAGCCGCGGTTCTTAATTTGAGACTCATGACAACCAAATGGTGGTCGCTTCCCACATCGGCACTACTTATACTTCGGACATCACACATAGACTTCCTCCATCGCTGCTGAATCATGATGTGATCAATTTGGTTTTCGGTTTGACCATCTGGGTGCACCCAGGTGACTTTGTTGCACGTCTTATGTTTAAATACAGTCCCACCTATTACAAGACGATTTGCGTTACAAAAGTCGACGAGCATGTCACCATTTTCATTTTGCGACCCCAAGCCATTTTTTCCCATAACTCGTTCCAGACCGTAATTGTCTGCACCGACTTGAGCGTTGAGGTCTCCCATGACGATTATGATGTCGCCTCTCGGAACACTGCTGTAAACCGAGTTAAGGTGAGAGTAGAACGTGGTTTTGTCTTCTTCGGCCGCTTCATTTGTGGGGGCGTAACACTGAACGATTGAGATGTTGCGAATTTTTGACCGGAACCTTGCAGTCATTATTCTTTCAGATATTGGCGCCCAGGAAATAAGACTGCACCTAGCTACTTCGTCCAACATAATTCCAACACCATGCAGCCTTTGGCCACCCTCTCTTTCATCCTCTCCGGAATACAGCATTCTCGTTTGTCCAGTGTCAGATCTGTATTCAGCTCTTCCTCTCCACTTTGTTTCACTTATGCCCAGGATACAGATCTTAAGACGAAGCATTTTGCGCTCTAGCTGTTCGTATCTTCCTTCGCCATACAAGGACCGAACGTTCCATGCTCCGATTTTTGTACGTATACCATAGCCAAAAGTACCCATTGCATTTCTTGAAAGACTTCTACTATTTGTTGACGATTCATTTATTATTATGGCGTCTTGATTGACGCTGTTGCATGAAAGATGCCGCACCCCCAAATCCGATGTGCGGTTTACTGCAGCCGAAGCTGTATAAGGATTCTCCATAAAATGGTTACCTCTTGGGGACTCGTTTCCAGTTGTTGTCATATTTCATGTAAAAGCATATACCTTTCCACCATGGTGTTTTCCGAGATACGATTAATAACATACATAAGCTCAGATTCGACAGGCACACCCGCCCTTTTTATGGTCGAACACATAACCACTTGAGGCCGCCCACTATGGGAAAACAGACGCCTTTTGTAGCCGCCCACTCTGGGATACAGACGCTACTTGCTGCTACCGTTGGCCTTCTTAAAAAGCTCATCCGCCACCAGACTTCCATGCCGTTGACCGCAAACTGCAGTTCCTCCGCCTTTAGGGAGATTTTCTTCAACCCAGGGACAAGTCAGTGCCCCGTCCAGCAAAGCTGGGTTGGCTGCTTATTCCGGCAGCTGTTCGGTCCCCTTGTGCGTTAGCGTTACCCGCTCTCTACCGCGAGGAGGTGCATATAGGGATTTTCCTTTCATTGAGCATAACGCCACCGAAGTAGCGTTACCTAGAACTCTCCAGTACTTTAGAGAGCAAATCTATTAAGGTTTTGAAAATTTTCTTTTTGCGTAGCGGTTATTTACAAAGCCCGTTCTATGACTTTCATCGCTTGCGTAGTGCTTCTCAGTTCATTGTCACGATTCCCTCCTTCCGTACAACCCATTTCAAAAACTCTTATGCTGTTACTTCTTGTAGAATTTTCAATAAGCTACCCGCTTGTATACGCTGCATCAGGACACTGCTTTCTTTCCTGAATAGAGTAAGATCATGGCTTTTTGAGTTTGATCAGGAGGAAATAAAAATTTTGTTATAAGTACCTATACACCATCTTTTAATTTACTATACGGCTGGATTGCATCATCATATTCATATATATTTAATTCAACATTTCTAGTTCTTCGCTACTTTAGCTCTTTTTTAACTTATTTTTTCGCTTTCATATTATTTTGTAATTTTTATTTTTAAATGTAATTTGTAATGATTCACCCCACACTATTCTTTTTATTGCTAAACAATTTCCTTGAAGTGACATTTATCACTATTTTTACTCTTTATAAAATAAAAAATGCCACTACTTTAATTCTTGTCTCATTGTTAGTTTTTTTTTTTTAATCATGTAATACTATTTTATTATTGTAATACAAACAGAAACAAGAATAAAAGATGAAATAATAAAATAATAATGTCACTGGTACGATCCGGAAGAGAGACTCTTTACATTCGTTTTGTTGGTGAACCGAGACATGGCATGAGCATTAGTGTAGTTGTGTAGAAGCTTATGGTGACTAAAGGGACAGTTGTGTATACGGTATACCGCATACTTAAGTTGAATTGCATTTGCCTTTGGGATGCTTGTTTAAACACCGCCGGCATATATTGTGTTCCCGTACAGCGGTCCATTTCAGCGTCCTACTAAGGCCTAAGAATTTTTTACAATTTTCAACAGACCTGCAATCGCCGTTGCAGATACAGAAAACTAAAGGATTCCTCAGGGTTATAAGTCAACGATAAGGATCTTAACGGAGGAACTACACAGCTAGCAGCGTCAGCAAGTCTCATCAACCACTCATTGAAATGACACACCAACTATACTTATGCGATGCCCAATTAAGCCGAATGTCATGAGGTAGTTTTTTTTTTTCAAATTCTTGCAAAAGCGTCGCATGTTGCAGGTATATCGTCAGCCCCGACGCTTCTATATTTTTGTATAGAATATTTTTGTATAGAAGCGTCGCACAATAGTTTTGTACTGCAAGAGAAAAGTCTACGATTCTTTAAAAGTCCCTTTCTCTAGGCGGTGGGGTCGCTTGTATCTTTTGAAGCACTGCTTGGTTTATAACTTGTGGTCTTCCAAACTTTGTTTGCAACGCCTTAATAGTTTGGTTCACGCATTGTGAATGAATGATGATGCTCCTTACGGAATTCAACGCCGTAGGGATTTTTGCAAACGAAGTAGATTTTCTTCTTCCGTAAATCGGCACAGGAAAGTGCTTCTAAAAAAAATTTGAAAACAAAACCGGCCACTCTCCAACATCCCCGGTGAAGCTCTGAATGTCCCTTGATATAAGTTGACGCGCAGGAATTTGGCTTTTGTTAAATTTTATATCCCCCGCTTGAATTGATGGTTGATGGTGAAGAGCAGAGGCGGACGCTTGAGGTACCTCGGCGAAATGTTGCTGTAGCAACCGCATTATTAGATTCCGCACCAGGCAAAGTGGTAGTTGACGACGATGGTATATGCGCGGTTGAATGCTTAGTAACTGATGGAGTGCACGCGGTATAAACTATCAAGCTGTTGGTGGTTATGTCTGAACACGAGCCTAAATTCGCCGTCGTAGAGGTTAGTTTGACTGCAGATGTAATTTGTGGCAAGGTGGCAAACGCGTAAGGATAAGAATGTAAATTCACATTACTCGCAATATTTTACCTACTCTCAGGGTGTACTGAGTGGGAACTAGCAGCAGTAATGGAAACACGTGTCGCACCTTCTACGGAGGTTGTGGCGAAACATGCAGTAGCTGCGGAATTCACTCCTGAAACACTTGAAACGGGAATATTCTTGCCTGTGACCCAATTAGCACAAAGCAAGTCTTGTTCTGTGACCATACTTGTCACTCCAGCGCAGGTAAAATTGCACCAGGCGTCGCAATTGTCACAATTGACAACTGTCATGTGGTCAGCGGAGTCTGGAAGTCCACATGCGTAGCAGTTACATTCCTCTGTATCGTCTTGCACCTCTACTTCCCGTGTGCTTTTTGCTTTTACAGCTTTCTTTGCCCTTTTGGGTTTCCGTGGCGTGGGCATATTGGATCAAAGTTTCTCACGATCGATGGTGTAAATTTGTTGACGCAATTAGTCAACCTGTAGACTTTCTAACAACTTAAAGAAAACACATAGTTTCTCTATTCGATGAGTTTTAAAACCTTTATTAAATTAAATGAAACTAATAAGTAATATTTTAATATACATATATAAATTACGTGTCACGATGTTTGTCCGCGATGGACTCCTAAACTACTTAGCCGATTTGAATCAAATTTATACACCGTGTGCAGTTTGATCCAACTTAAAAAACAGTGTTCAGAAATGATTATTTAATTTGTAAATTTTGATCCAACTACTTTAAATGATAAATATTTTGTCAATACGTAATGCTAATTAATTTCACTTGCCAAACATATCGTAAAATACCCTATGTATTTTTCTAACATTTTAATCCATGATTGGTTGTGCAAGCTTATCTGTGTAAATCGTTATCTTAATCCACTTGTTATTCTCAAACAACATTTAGTGCATAGAGTTTGCATAGACCGATGCTTTCAATGCAATGTAAATTTTTTATACATAAGATGTGATTGCCTAAATTCTTTGTAGCATCGAAGGCATTTGCTTAGCACTCGATGTTTTTCAGTTTGCCAGCAACCACCATTGAGAACGTTAATTGCTCTACTTATACAGTCCATTTTTTTTTTGTCTTGATCATTGAAATATATATATTATAACGTTTTAAGGATTGGTCTTTATAATTTGTTTCATTGCTGATCAAAGTTGGTCCTTTCGAGTAGCCGGATATTTTGGATTTTGGATGGAATTTGGAGCTATTTTGTTGGTTGCTTGAAACTTTGGAATTGGACACGAGGCAAATCACATTGGTACAAGGTAAACTGTGTCGAATAAGTTTTTGGTGGTGATTTTGATACTACTGTATTTTGTAAAACTATTTTGCTGGTGATTTTGCTGCTGTTTTTTTGGTTTTGGTGAGGTGCTGTTTTTGAATATGTCGGTGAAAATTTTGGTTTGTAATTACTCTCACGTGCTTTGAACATTAAAGCTTTGCTAACTTAAAAATGAATTCTTTGAAGCAAGCTCGTGGCCATTTGAAAGGTGCTATTACGCGAGCGCATACATTTATATTAGATACAGATGTTGCGGATATAGACATTTTAGAAACGCGATTGGAACGTTTGGAGGATGCGTGGAAATCGTTTTGTGACAACCAACATAGACTTTTTCAATACGCAGAGGAAGAGGGTTATGTTGATCCCGAAGTGGACTTTGAAAGTACGGAAATGAAATATTTGGACGCTTAAAGCTCATTTTTGAAAGCCATCCGTAAAAATACGCCTTCAATTCCACCTCCTCTTCCGTCGCGTAATGGGAACAATAACGGTGACTCTACGGTTGAACAAGCCGGCTTGTTGGAGTCTCTTTTAAACGGTTCTGGGTTCCCTTCCGTCTCTAAGCTGTGCTCAGAAGTTGAACTTCCTAAATTTAAAATACCACCCTTTCGCGGCGATTATCGGCAATGGCCAGAATTTCGGGATATGTTCCTCGGGACTATTGATTCTAAGAAAAATCTTTCGAGTGTTCAGAAAATGCGGTATTTGAAATCGTTTTTAGAAAAGGATGCTTCAAAACTCTTAAACGGTATTGAAATAGCTGACTCGAACTATAAAACAGCATGGGAAAAACTTGAACACCGTTATAATAAACCATTATACATTGTTAACGCCCATATCGAAAGTTTTTTGAAAATTCCAAAAGTGGTGGTAACAGATAAAGTACATTTGCATCGGTTGGTGGATAAGTCGGATGAAGTTATTCGTGGGTTAAAAGCTTTGAAATCTGAGAGTAGAGATCCTTGGTTAATTTACCTTTTGTTAGAAAAAACTGACTTTGAAACGCGAAAAGCTTGGTCGCTCAACATTAATAATTCCGAGTCCGCTTCCATAGCAAATCTTCTTTGCTTTCTTGAAAAAAGATGTGATGCCCTAGAAGCATATGCATCTAAAGAAAGTGACACAAAAAATTCGGGAAACAAACTTAAAACGCGTTCGTGTAGTGCACCTAATAATATAAAAAGTTTTGCGGTCTCTAAGCATCTATGTCCAATCTGCAAGGAAAACCATACTTTACCGCAGTGTCCTAAATTTATTGAATTGCCTATTCCGTCTCGTCGTTCTTATGTAAGAGACCAAAAACTGTGCTACAAGTGTCTAGGTAGCAATCATTCCGCTTCGCGCTGCCGGTCGAAAAATAGTTGTCCTCTTTGTCGAGTCCATCATCATGTTCTTGTTCACTTGGATTTGTCGTCCCCAGTGACTGAATCTAACAATCCCAATATAAACGCTCATCAACCTACAACATCTAATGCTGCTTCGATTGTTAGTAATCATTCTCAAAATAAAATTCGCTCCACAGGGATTTTGCCCACTGTAGTTGTAAAGATCATGAACCCATTAGGTCAAACTTACCTTTGTCGCATGTTACTAGACACCGGTTCCCAGGCATCTTTTATAACGGAGAACTTAGTCAAAAAAACTATGTCTTCGTCTTCGTCACGCTCAATTGCCTATCCCGGGAATATCTTCTTTAGAAGCTGGTGTTACTCAAGGTGTTGTGACTGTTCATGTCAAATCTTGTGTTGACTCAAATGGAATGGAAATGGAAGCCTTCATTTTGAACCGAATAACTACAAACACCCCTTTGCAATCGTTTGATTTTGACAAATTTTCGCTGTTAGGCTAAGGCCACGCAGTCAGCGATAAGCGAGCGAGCGATTGAATGATCAGCGATTAAGCGACAAAGTCGAGCGACGAGTGGCCTTTTCGTGAGCAACATTTCTTTAGCGATTAGTTGTTAAAATGCCGTTGTCAAGAGCACTACGTTTATATTTGTAAATTTCTATATTTACTTTAACCATCTGTTGCTCTTGACGCTAAGCGATAAACTAAAAATTAGAACAAGTTTGGTGACAGAGCGACGTCGTTCAGTCGCTTAAAAAAATCGCTCATCGCTCGCTCAATGCATGGCCAGTTCAATGCAATTTCATTTGTTTTAATTTTTTCATGTCGTTCAGTCGCTCGCTCGCTCGCTTATCGCCGACTGCGTGGCCTCGGCCTTAGGTGATTTGCAGTTGGCTTATCCAGGTTTCAACACATCAGGTATTGACATTTTACTGGCAGTCGTTCAGCAACTGCTATATTGCGTAGACGTGCTGGCGACTTTGGCAGTAACAATTAATTCGGAAAGTGTCTATTAGTTATTAGAAGCAATGTTTTTTCACTAAGGGCATAGCCTAGTTGGTAGAGCATTTCAGTCAGTCGATCTTTGACTTTCGAGCAAGAAAGACTTCAGCAGAGACAGTGTTATACTAAAAGTATTTTTCAAGTGAGTGAAAGTTCAAGTGCAAAAAAAGTTATCGATTTGATAACTGAAAAGTTAGCGAAGTGGTAGAGTGGCGGTCTCTGAAGCCGAGGGTCGTGGGATCAAATCCCACTCAGCGACCAAAATTTTGGAAGCTTTTTTTCACAACCGAGAGGTAGAAAACGTGATCCATTGGGAAGAAAAGCAAATGGTTAAGGAGAAAAGGGCAGGGGCATCGAAAGATGCCTCTGCGAGTAAAGCGTTGTTGGAAGCAACAAAAACAACAACAAACAATACAGCAGCGGAAACCACCGCAAAATCGATAGCGGCAACAACCGCAACAAGATCAGAGGCAGCTGGAACTGCAATTAAGAGGAGGCGGCGCCTAAAAGTACAGCCGAATTTAGTGCCCCGAAAGCAAAAGGTGAAGGGAGCGGCAGAGGAGGTCGACGACGATGGACTGTCGACCAGTTCAGAAAGCATCGTAAGTCTCAATTCGACTTACGATTATGAATCAAACGGTGGCGAGGGCCGTTATACAGGTAGCGGCAATTCGTTCGCTGCCTTGGCAGATAACAACATCGACAACAACGACAACAACGAAAACAACGACGAAGACGAAAAGCGGATGCGGTTTCTCACCGAGACGCTGGGAAAATTAATTAAGGAAATTGCCGAAATTAAAGAAAGGCAAGAGGCTCGCAGGCGAGCGGAGAGGGAGGCGCATCAACAACAAACGCAGTCAAAAGTTGATGCCCCAAAACAACAACAGCGACCAGCATCAGCAGAAAAAACTGCAAACAAAAAAACTGCGCCCGTGCAGCAACGCGGGACTACAGCTAAAAAAGCTGAAGTAATTAAGAAAACTGCTACCAATGAGCAGCCACGGGGGACCGCGGCTATAAAAGCCGCGACAACGAGTCAAGCCCAAAAGCAGCAGAAGCAGCCAGCAGAACAACAGCAGCAGCCAGCACAGCAGCAGCCAGCACAACAACAGCAGAAGAAGCCACAAAAAAGCAGGGTTCCCCCTATTAACACCCTAAAAATGGAGTTGCAAGGCCGTCGGGGGCCCTGGGCACTTTTCAGAAATGGGACCTCTTGTATGATAACATAAAAATCTTACGTTGTGTTATAATAAATGTATACAGATAAAATCACATAACTTTGAATTAATATTTATTCTTTTAATTTTAAAATGAGTTATATTTTTTTAACTCATTAAAAAGATAAGCAGCTATTGCAGCATTTAAAACATAAACAATGTAAAAATAAAAACAAAAAAATTAATATTTTATGCATAGATTCAAAAATAAACAAAGTTTAAATAACAAACAACTAGATAAGTTATCCAGAATCAATTTAAAGAACAATATACACAGACTATATTTTCTTGAATTCTTGTAGTTCTGAATTCGTTTTATATTCTTTTAGCTTAGGGAAATAATTTTCCTTACTGCAATTGGTCATCATCATACTTATTAAAATTCTAAGTGCAATTTCAGCATTTGGAAATTCATCTTTAATTTTATTTGTTTTGAAAAGTGTAAAGTTCTAGAATATGTTCAATTCATTTTAGTGTCGACTAATTTTATAGTATTCTTTTAATTTCAGACAGACAGCATTTATTTAATCTCCGTTCACATCCTTAGTGCACAGTTTAGCAAAAGATTTGCAGTTTTTCTTAAGCCTTTAGAATTCAGATTTTTTAGTCGAAAAAAGTCAAAACTTTGGCCAATCTTCGCATACTAACCTAGTCGCTGTTTCAAATGAACGCTGTGTCTCGGCGCTGAGTGTCGGCAATGGGAAGAAAGGTTTCAATTTTGAATCCTTCTTTCCCAGTCAGAATTACTCAGGGTCCAGAGCCATCAAAAAAATGTCTGGCATGAGCTTGTATACCTCGTACTTTCAGAAAGGTCTTTTTAATCGGAGTCTGGGCTATTTTGTCAGGCTGATGACTCAAAATCATCAAAATTGTCCCTGAGCCCAGTTACAAATTCATCAATTGCACTCAGCAAATTTATTGCAACATTCATTCAATATTTTGCTTTTCAAGTAATGTACTTGTTTTATTAATTCTTTGCAACACAGAGTTCCAAAGCTCTGAAAGTATGGTAAAGACTAAGTACTTACTCTCTGGCCTCATGCCTGTCCTTAATCGTTGGCGATGGACATCAAAGCTTCTTCAATTTCTAATGGCCGTTATAAGGCGGGTGATGCATCAGCTCGCGCCAAGAACGACTTTTTACAACATTTTTTTGGATCAAAATGAGCAGTCTTCACACTCCATCGATGAAAAGATATAGAATAAAAGCTATACAATTTTTAAATAATGTCAAAGAATTTGGTTGCTTCTAAGATACACCCAGTGGCGTGCACTACTACCAAGTTTGATGATTGCCCTGCATATTTTACAAAAGTGACAAATTTACATCGAATTGAATAATTGAATGCACAAAAACAAAAAATCTTTCTCCTCTTAACTCTGAAATCTTAAAAAATTGAGTGCAGTTCATTCGACGGATAAATAAATCGCTTATGTATGTATGAGTTACTGCGTTGATGCAAACTTGTATGCGTGTTGCAAATATACAGGGTGTTCAGTAATTCGTGTATTATCCTTTGGGTGTGATTCCTGGTCATATTCTAAGAAAAAAAATGTTATACAGTAAAGCTCGTTCCTCAACTTTGACATCACTTTTTGACAAATTAAAGAAAGGCTAACTTTTTTGTACCCTGACCTGTGTTAAATTCGTTATCTCTGTCAATACAGATGATAGAAACTTAATCTAAGACTTAAATTTTTTGTAGAAATAACAATCCTTAAGACTGTATTTAAGTTGAGCTCCTATAGGCTTAGGGTTACCAGATTTTCAATTTAAAGTGGTGTTCAAATTTTCATCCCCTAACAAAGTTTTGACTTTAAGGCCATTTATGTTAACATAGAGCTTCCTTATTTTTTACAATACAATAATAAACAAAACAATAATAAAAAAAAAACGCAGTAATAAGTGCACTACCCATACATTTTATGATACTTGAAAAAAATACAAAATGGGTAAAATAAAAAAAAATAAAAATTGATTTTTAGATTTGAGTTTTCTTTGAATAAAACAATAATTTGGGCACTTTAAGTAGGTTTTTTTATTTATTTTATACAAATGCAATCATAAGAAGTGCTCAAAGTGCCCTCCTTCGTTGAATACATGCCAGAGCCAGAGCTTTTGAGTTTCATTGTGGGTGTTTGCTCTCGATAACTCTTTTCTTACTTGTAGTCTTGTAATCTTTGAAATTGCATTTTAATTGGACTCCTATAGGCTAAGGGTTGCCAGATTTTCAGTAAGGATAAAGTTTCTGGTATCTTCGTTGTGCTCTTGAATTTCCATTGCAAAACTCATATAAGAAAAAAATGTCTGCAAAACTCATATAAAAAAAAAACTGCAATAGTGACTTATTTTGATAAACTGATGAACAATTTCGTTTTCTTATTCTTTTGTACGACTTATTTACCCATTGCACATTCATACCCCCAACTTAAAGCAAACATCCACAATTAAATCTAAAAACGGGCTCTGGTATACGTTCAAAATGAAGAAGGGCACTTTGAGCACTTGTTATAATTGTATTTGTATAAAATACATAAAAAACTACTAAATGTGCCCATATTATTGTTTTATTCAAACGATTCTCAAACTAGAAATCTGTTTTTTTTTTTTAATTTTACTCAAGTATCATAAAATGTATGGGTTTTTGAGTGGACTTATTTCTGAGTTTTTTTTTATTATTGTTTTGTTCGTCTGTAAAAAATAAAGATAGTTTATGTTTATCTGGCATTTTCTGAAAAAAATTACTTCAAAGTCAAAACTTTGTTTTAGGGGAAGAAAATTTGAACACCACTTAAAATTGAAAATCGGGCAACTCTAAGCCTATAAGAGCTCAACTTGAATACAGTCTCAAAGTGTTGTTTTTACAAGAAATTAAGATTAAGATTAGGTCTCTATCACCAGTATTGACAGAGATATCGAATTTAACACAGGTCAGGGTACACCAAAGTTAGCCTTTTTTTAAATTGTCAAAAAGTGATGTCAAAAGTTGAGAAACGAGCTTTACTGTAAAACAATTTTTTTCTTAGAATATGACCTTAAATCACACCCCAAAGGATAGTACACGAATTACGGAACACCCTGTTTGGAAACACCATTAATTTTTTATTTTTTTTTTCATACAGTGATATTCAAAATGTGTGTGAGCTGTGAGTGTGCTTTTTTTGTTTCTGTGACAAAGCAAATTGCATTGCCACTTAACTAGATAGTTACTCACAACGAAGCATTGTTCGTAGGTGCTTCATATTTCTGTATCAATTTGGCTATATTTTCACAGGGAACGTGATTTTAAATGTTCAACAAAGAAAGTACGAATTCTGATCAATCTTCATGCATCAATCTTCATTGTATCGAAATATTTATTTTCTTGAAAACAGACCAATAGAGACTAAGTGATGTTTGAGGAATTTTGGGGACCCTAGTGATTAGTGGTATATAGGGGGTTTGTTTGCCCGTAGTATTTGGAATACATCTTCTTTGTTGCACATTTCAACGACGACGTTTGTAATTCTAGGCCCCAAACTTCTTCAACGTCTTTCAACTTGACATCTCATAAATTTGCCATAGAAGGTTGGAAATTTTTTCCAGATCGGCCTCTGACAAATTACCAATATTTAATATTTTCTTGAGTTCTTATCGATGTATTTTGTATTGTGCCTTTGGCGGTGATAATACCACATACGGTCTTTTATGTGGGTTGCATTCATTTTTGATAGGTGAACGTTTTGTAGGAGGCATAATGTTGCACTTGTTATTTGTCTTGCGACTTAAAACTAGTTTTACCTTCTAATAGATAGCTTTCAAGACTTATAGCACTTTTTTTAAGACTTTTTTAACAATAAAAACCCACAAAATTCACGGAGCTTATTTACAATGTCAACCGAACTTTACAAGCCAGAGTTGCCAACCCTGGAGGAGTACTACCAAACCTAGTAACCCACTTCAATGAAAACCAGCCATCATCGATTAAAAGCTAAATTAACCAAAGAAAATTAGCTGTCGTCAAAATTGAATTTGCAAGTTGCCATTTTCGCCGCCGATGTAAGAAGAATCGGGGAACAAAACGAAATTTTTAGTAGCTACTTAGTGGTGTAATATCAGCCCAAGAGATTGTTCACATCTTACAGTTGGCAATATGAGTTTAGCTATCGACCATCTGTCAATTTGGTTTTCTCTCTATCATTCATTCGCTTCTTAACCTTTTAACCTAACTTACCTTTTTGTAAATTGAATAGTGAATTTTAATTGAATTAAATCTTAGTAATCAGTAAATTAAACGAGTCTTTCTAATTACTACATATTGGCGACGAGACTGAGGAATCAAACTAACTAAGTATGGATGCCGCACAGCTGGAGATTCTCCTAAGACAACTTCAAGTTTCCAACATGGAATTGATAAAGTCCATGCTGGACCAAAAACCAATAAAACAAAATTTTATACCTCCATTTAAAGGTTTCGACAAGGCTAAAGAAACGTGGGAAACAAATTGGCTGCAGTTGGAACAACACTTCATTGCAAACGGCGTAATCGAAAGCGACACCAAACGTGCTTGTTTGCTCAGTTGGATCGGGGGCGAATCACTGGAACTTCTTCAAAAATTGTACGGTGACAAAGTAGCACAGCAAACATTCGATAAACTAATCGAACAACTCACAAATCACTTTAAAAAAAAAACCCACATGTTGGCATCTAGGTTTAAGTTCTATAGAACGTTCATGCAGCCGAACCAAACATATGCAGATTGGGTTGCAGAATTGCGTGGTAAGGCCAAAGAATGTTGCTTCGTTTGTGGGAAAGAAGGATGTGGAGAATCGTACGTGGATTCCAAAATTCGCGATATGATTATACTCTACACTCCCCACGACAAAGTGCGATCAGCTGCTCTCCAAAAAGAGAATCCAACATTGAATGAAGTCCTTCAAGTTGCTCAGTTGTACGAAGAAACTACAAAAACATGCAGTGAACTTAAAGGAGAACAAAAACCCGTAGCAGAGGTAAATTCTATTTCTCAAACAAGAAAGTATCGAAAAGGTAAGCAGGTACTCCGTAGCATTGGAAATAAAAGTACTCTTAGAGAGAGTAATAAGTCGTGTCCGGGGTGTGGAGAAAGTCATCAACGAATCCAGTGTTTTCATTACAAAAACAAAACAGTGTGTAAAAAATGCAAAAAGGTTGGACATCTGGCAGCAGTTTGTATGTCATCTAAAACAGAAGCGAATCAACGTTCTACACACTGGTCCCAGCAGGCACAAGACGCGCAAAAACACAAAAACAACAACAGCATCGAAAATGTAAACCTAGTTAAGCAATTTGAGACAGTAAGTACCATTGAAATTTTGAAATCATCCTCCCCTATTCAAATTAATCAAAGCCAAGTAGATTGTAATTCAGAGAAGCTTTTCGTTGATGTGAATGTCAATAATCAGTTTTTTAAGTTTCAAATTGACACTGGTGCTTCGTGCTCTCTAATAGGCCTTGAAGCATATCACCAGCTCAATAGCCCTCTCTGCACACCAACAACAAAAATCTTAAAAGCTTACGGTGGAAGTGTCTTGCCACTGAAGGGAATACTTTCAGTTAATGTCAAAATTGGCAAACGAAGCCTTAATTTGAATCTGACAGTTGTCGATAGTACATTCGCAACAAATATTCTTGGTATGGATTGGTTCCATAAAATGGAGTTCAGCTTACAAACCCCGTATAAAAGTGCATCAGGTAATCAGCACCTCGATTTCAACTCACAGTGCTGCAGTGTGAACCAACACTCACAACACTCACTCAAAACCGAGTTGGAGCTCATTCAAAAGCAATTCCAATCTACGTTTTCATCGGAACTTGGCCGTTGTTCAACGTACAAAGCGAATATTGTACTAAGACCAAACGCTCAACCTAAGTTCTGCAAACCTTACAATTTGCCATTCGCTCTATATGAGGACGTTCGGATCGAAATAAACCGTCTAGTATCGCAACATATTCTTAAACCGGTAAACGCAAGTGATTGGGCAGCTCCAATTGTGGTTATAAAAAAACCAAACGGCAAATTAAGAATTTGTGCCGATTTCAAGGTCTCAGTGAACCCTCAAATCGAAATTGATCGTTACCCAATTCCACGAATTGAAGAGCTTTTCAACAAACTTAGTGGTGGACGATTATTTACGAAAATCGATTTGAGTGATGCTTATTTACAAATTGAATTGACGGAGGAGTCAAAAAAAACTTATGGTCATCAACACTCCATTCGGTCTTTTCCAGTATGAAAGAATGCCATTTGGAATCGCGAGTGCCCCAGGAATCTTTCAAAGAATCATGGAAGGTGTTGTTGCTGATATACCCGGTTGCGCAGTTTATCTCGACGATATCATAATCACAGGCAAAAGTAATAAAGAGCATCGTAATAATGTCCGAACATTGTTAGAAAGACTTACAACACATAACCTCAAATGTCGAAAAGAAAAGTGCTATCTCGCACAAGAAAAATAAGAATACGTTGGACACGAAATAGACTCAAACGGAATCCAACCATCTGAGAAACGAGTAGAAGCAATCAAGTTAATGCCAGCTCCGAAAAACATATCAGAACTGGAATCTTTCATCGGGAAAATTAATTACTATCATAAATTCATTCCCAACTTCTCATCAAAAGCGTCTGCTTTGAACCAACTTCGTCGACAAAATGCAAAGTTCATATGGAGAAATGAACAAAGTACCGCATTCAACTTATTAAAGGAAGACTTCATTAAAGCGGTTCAACTAGTTCATTTTGACGATCAGCTTCCAATTGTTTTAGCAACAGACGCATCACAATACGGTATAGGAGCTGCTCTCTCACACCGGTACCCTGATGGTTCAGAGAAACCAATTTCGTTTGCATCAAAAACACTTAATACGAGTCAATCAAAATACTCACAAATCGAAAAAGAAGCGTTATCAATAATCTTTGGTGTTACCAAATACCATCAATACTTATATGGTAGAAAATTTGAACTTCTCACCGGTCATCAGCCTCTCATCACGCTCTTTCATCCATCGAAAAAACTGCCTGTCATGACATTGCACCGGCTTCAACGTTGGGCGATAATTCTTCAAGCCTATACGTATTCCATTCATTACCGTAACACCAAACAGCACGCGAATGCAGATGTTCTTTCTCGTTTGCCTATCGGCGAAGACTTAGAATTTGATAACAAAGAGAAGCAAATGTGTTCCGTTGACTACATCTACGAATCAGTCATCGACAATTTACCGATCAGCTCAGACGTAATTGCTGCTTATAGTATGAGAGACAAAACCCTCAGTCAGGTTATTCATTACGTCGAAAAAGGGTGGCCTCAGTCGCTGCCAAAATCGCAGGAAAATTTATTGCCTTTTTTTAATCGAAAGTTTTCTCTTTCACTACAGAGTAGAGTGCTGCTTCTACAAACGGAGTATTCCCGTGTGGTGATACCTAAAGCACTCGAAGCCAAGATTTTACAAATGCTGCACGAAGGTCACTGGGGACAAACTCGTATGCAACAACTGGCTCGCAGGTATGTTTGGTTCCCAAACATCACTCAAGCAATCAAAACATCCACAAAAGCCTGTTCCACCTGCAGTATCAACGCAAATAATCCCAAAAAGCAATTTTCATCATGGCCTGAAGCTACTTATCCCTGGGAAAGGATCCACATCGACTATGCAGGTCCCTTTTTCTCACGTATGTGGTTAGTAATTGTGGATTCCTTTTCTAGCTTCCCATTTGTGCTTGAACTCACCTCGACAACGTCTGCAGCTACAATTTATGCACTTCAGAAAGTTTTCGCAATCGAAGGTCTGCCGAAAACGATCGTCAGCGATAATGGACCACAATTTTCGTCAGCCGAATTTGAAACATTTTGCAAACTAAATGCCATCGACCACGTAAGGACTGCACCGTTTCACCCAGCCTCAAACGGATTAGCAGAGCGCACCGTTCGCACTTTCAAAGAGACCTTCAAGAAAATAATGCAAGATGAGAAGGACAAGGAGAAAGCTCTTTACAAATATCTAATTACATTTCGAGCCACTCCTAGTCAATCGTCACAGAAGTCACCATCAGAGTTGTTACATGGCCGACAACCGCGTACTGTTTTCTCAGCCATGTTCCCAAAAGTTGAGCAGTGTCAGCCGTATCCTACAAAATTCCATATTGGACAAGCAGTTTACGCAAGGTCATATGCTAGAGGGGATTGTTGGATCGCTGGCGTAGTCACTAAGACTCTAGGACGTGTGACGTACATCATTAAGACACCCACATGCATTATTAAACGACATCAAAATCAAGTTCGAGAAAGACAAGTGAAAGCCACAACAGAGGATGAGGTAACTGAAGATTTTGAATTCAACTTTGACGAAATACCTACCAACGTGGAACCTCGAGGGAGTGGAGCAGAACCCAGCACATCAGCGTCAAATGGACAATTTTATGAATCACAGATGAATGCACCGACTGCTTCCGAAACCACAAAGGAGTCAGCAATAATCCAAGGCCCTAGACGAACCGAAAGAAAACGAAAAAAAACTGTTTTATTTCAAGCCCAATAAAACAAATAAGGTCCGAGGGAATGGTGTAATATCAGCCCAAGAGATTGTTCACATCTTACAGTTGGCAATATGAGTTTAGTTATCGACCATCTGTCAATTTGGTTTTCTCTCTATCATTCATTCGCTTCTTAACCTTTTAACCTAACTTACCTTTTTGTAAATTGAATAGTGAATTTTAATTGAATTAAATCTTAGTAATCTGTAAATTAAACGAGTCTTTCTAATTACTACACTTAGTATTCTAAATACTTAAAGAAAAGGAATTAAGGCTCTTGAACTTTGAATTTGAAATATTCTGTTTTTTATTTATCCACGTGGTAACAACAAGAATTCATTGACTAGGTAGGTAGATATACCTACGCACGTAAAATTTTCATTTCAACAGACCAAAGCCAGAACGTACAAAATAGAGCTTATGGAGGTCTAAACCGTTTCCGTATTACCATCTAATATATAAAATTTCCATGTCACAATCTAAGCATTTTCCATACCCCTAGGTATAAGGGCCATCTACCTTTAACATTTTTTTTTAAATTTACACTGTGACACGAGAATTTTATATATTAGACCAGCTGACCCGCCCGGCGTAGCTCAGGCCCTACGTTAATCGAATGAAGTAAGTTAAGTTAAGTAGTTTCCAAGTTTCCATTCTAGTGGGAGAATCAGGATGAAATATAATTAGTGTTACTCAGAAACAGTTAAGCACTCTTACGATGACACAGTTTTTGGAATCGGCCCAGTACTGTAAAAGTGAAATACGCTTTGAAATCGGTAGAAGGTTTTTTTTTATTCCCGTTCCTGTGGGAAAATGGTGATGAAATATAGTTTATATTGCTCAGGGACAATGAACCATTCTAACAGTGAATGATTAATCGCTTCAGTACTTTCCAATTTCTTGGTTATTTCGCCATTCCCGTTTCCGTTCCCGAAAGAATATGGGAAGGAAATCTTGTCCTTAATATTCAGGAGCAATGAAGCACTCTAGCTTTGAAAAATTTTTGGGAATTGGTCCCCGCTAATGCTGTTGTTCCCGTCCCGTTGCTGAAGCTCGTGACTTTTGTTGAGTACATCAAAGTGCCAGCATCTGCACCGTTCAACATGGTCACAGAGACCACCAAGTGGTTTCACAATACCCTTATTGGGTCTGAGCCAAAATTAAAATTTTATTCGAGCCCTTATTGCTTTACTCATTTCTTCTTGTCTACATAATAACCAAAGAACTTCCACTTCATTTGCATTCGAACCCTATATCTCTTCGAGATTCTTATCTCTACCAGAAGACGCTGTCATTGCTTAGGTCAAAGTGTATAGTATCACTTTAAATCAATTCCTGTTGTTTTGGGAATATAAATATAGTTCAATGTGCGGTCATTTTATATGAAGAAATAGTTTGGATCTTTATTCTTACCAGTCGAAAATCAAAAGAGTTCTTAAAAACAAACAATCCAATGATCTTACTATTTGTTATTTAGTTAGCTGATCCGCCGGCGTTGCTTGGGGCTGTAGTTTAAGGGCTCCCGTGCTCATTCCTGTTTCTTTTCCCGTGGGATTATATAGGAATGAAATATACGCTAAGTTACTGAGGCATTATGTGGCATCCAGTAGTTTCTAAATTTCCATTTCCAACCCGGTTCCTGAGGGAATCTTCTGCTCCCGTGGAAATATGTGAATGAAATATATGTGTCATCGTGCCACAATAATAAAGTGGTTACCCCAGCAGTTATGTTCGAAAATATATTCTAACTTCTACACTTCTCTTCGAAAATTAATTAACCTAGTTTTCGTATCGGCCGTGCGGTGGCAGCAGAAAGAATGTCACGTCAAACAGCCACGAGGGAGTTCGACAACAATTTTTTTTTTTATCTGATCTCATTCATTCCAGTAGAAACCGCAGAAGAAGCAGTCCACCATTACTTACGCTGACTTTAGGCATTTAGGCAATTGGTATACCTATGTAAGTTTCAATATATTGTATAATACGATTTATTAATTTAAAATTATTTTGTATAGCAAATAAAATCAATACAAGCCACTATTAGCGAGGATTTTTATTTGGATTAAACCAAGAAAGCCGAAAGTCAACATAATTTTATTTGATAGAATTTTGGACTGTTTTTCTTCTGTGGCTGTTCTACATTATGACGGACAACGTAGAGCGCAATTGTTCAGATGCTAAATGTGAGCTTCCAGATGACGATGATACGGTTTCATGTGATACATGCTTGCGATGGTGGCATTACAAATGTGCTGATTTTATTCCTTCGATGTTTAACACAGCAACACCTTGGTTTTGTCGCATGATTGCGATGATGTTGCCGATCGTGTCAATAGGGAAAGGTCCGATGATGTAGATGTTGTTGCTGGTGAAAGTGAGGCTGATGACTTGTCTGAAGCGCTTGATGTTCTAATCGTCGCAGCGAAAGTAGCGCAGTCGACAGTCGATCAGAGAGACAACGAGATTGCTTCTCTCAAAGCTGAAATGGATCAACTTAATTCGAAGTTGGTGGCAGCCACTTCAGCTTCCGTTCAAAGTGAAGCAAAGTCTACTGCGTCTGCGATATCTGGATTAGCCAGCGAGCAAATAGAGGCGATTCGCAAAATTGGTAGACGACACAAACAAATTGTTGGCAAGTCGTCTAACATTTCATGTTCTACGGTATTAAAAAATAACTCGGGCAATTCCGATACTCTTCGTTCTGCAAAAAACGTCACGTATCAGGACCGTTCTTGGCAGCAGTCAGACATGGCAAACTTGCTAACAATTTTGAACCGTACCCAAGTTCAAGACTTACCGCCATTTTCGGGCCACGATAGAAAGGAATGGCCATACTTTGAATCCGTTTTTCGATCCACGACAGAGGAGGGTAGGTACATTAAGAAGGAAAACGTTGCTCGTTTGCGAAAAGCACTCACTGGTGAAGCTTTCAACCTTGTGAGTGATCAATTGAGATATTCCTCGGATGCCGAAGCTATTATGAGTTCGTTGCGAGCTATTTACGGTAGGGAAGATGTCTTGGTACACAGCCTAACCTCGAATCTACTTAAATTACCTTCATTAACTTCTGGCAGTGACAAGAAACTTCGGCAGTGGGCGGTGGTGCTGAACGGGTTTGTGGCAGATATTCACTCGATGAACTTAGACAGGGAGCTTGATAACAGCTATGTCTTAACTGATCTATCGAGGAAACTATCTCCTGGCCTCTACCGTGAATGGCAAAAACAGAAGTTTAAAAAACCTCATGTGGACCTTGAAGACTTCGCAGCGTTTTTGACAGAGAGGTTATATAGTCTACCCCCGGAGCTAACTAAGACAACAAAAACGTCGTCAACGATTGAAAAGGCAAATTGCCCAAGTTCATCGCGCAGGGTACTAACACACAAACCTATTGTGGGCGGAGAGCATAGTTGCTTAAAGGCAGGGACGATCATGCTTTAATGGAGTGTGGTGTTTTTAAAAATGTATCTGTCGATGAGAGGCAGACCTTTGCCAAAGATAAAAGAATTTGTTTCAAATGTTTGAGCCCAGTTGCTCATAGATGGAGAAATTGTTCGCATGGTAAAAGATGTAATGTTAATGGCTGCTCGAAACCACATCATTCCTTGCTCCACCCATCTACGCCAACGTCAAATTTAAGTTCCGTTGCTCAGCCATTTGTACCAAAACCACAAATTCACTCGTCTCATTTAGAAGCCAACTCTCCAATATTGTTTAAGGTGGTTCCAATACGTCTTTACGGGAACAATGATAAATCGTTAGACACATTTGCGTTTCTTGATGACGGTTCTGCAATAACAATGATCGAGAAAGATGTTTCTGATTATTATTTGGAGTTGAATGGTGAAACGGAGAAGCTGTCACTTCAATGGACAAAGGGAGTTTGCAGAGTTGAGGACTCAATGCGCATTAGCCTATGTATCTCTGCCATCAATAAACGCAAACGGCACGTTTTAAAGGGGATTTATACAGTAAAGGGCTTAGAGCTGCCTTGTCAAGATCTCAAAGCCGAAACGTTAAAGAAGTTTGACCATCTCAAACATCTGCCTTTACCTGAACTCAACAATGTGAAGCCAACAATTCTGCTCGGGTTAGATCAGGCGAAATTCCTGGTTGGTAGCAGACAGCGGTCTGGAAAAGATAATGAGCCACACGCAGTAAAGACACTTCTTGGATGGACTGTTTTTGAGGTGACGAAACCTGAAGCCATCGTTTCCTGCTCCCACACCCCAAGTGTCTCTTCAGTTTCATTTTTTCACGGTATTGGCAAGCAGGATGAGGAGCTCCATGATTAAGTCAAACTTCATTTTTCCACCGAGGAGCTAAAACGGCTTGTTAGTTTAGAAAAGTCTTTGCAGAGGAAGCCTGAACTTCTGGAATGGATGAATCAGCATATGCGTGACCAGATGGCGAAGGGTTACGTCAGAATTGCGACAGAAGAAGAGCTGAAACGTTACTGGGCTAGAGTTTGGTATGCCCCAATGTTTATAGTTGTCAACAAAAACAAGGTTCCACCTAAACCGAGAGTCGTTGCTGACGTTGCTGCAAAAGTTGAGGGAGTGTCTCTAAATTCGCACTTGTTAAAGGGTCCAGACAACCTATAACTTTTGCATGCAGAGCTTTTCAAATTTCGCGAGAGACTGATTGCGGTCCATGCCGACGTGCGTGAGATGTTTCACAGGATTAAAATCCAGAAAACCGATCAACAATGTCAGAGGTTTCTCCGGCGAGATGGAGCCACTTCTCGGAGGCCGACAGTCTTTATAATGGAAGTTATGGTGTTTGGTCCCCGTTGCTCTCCAGCTTCCGCCCCGTTTGTGAAGAATTATCACGCCAACATGTACAAAGAAAAGTGTCCTGAAGCTACTGACGGTCTTTTTAATCGCACTTACGTGGATGATTACTTCAATAGTCACGATACGGTGGTGGAAGCCGTAGCTGTAAGCAGAGATGCCAAAATCTGTAAAGAAATGAATTTCGATCTAGTGCGATTCCAATCCAACGATAAATCATTTTTAAGCCAAATCCCGGAGGCCAACGTAAAGGCGAGCCTAGTGAGCATGGATCCCAGTGAGTGCGAGAATTATGTTACCAAGGTTCTGGGCATGTTTTGGCATCCATCTTCGGACATGTTGATTTATCAGCTCAATGATGATGAAAGCTTGAAAAGAGCATCTGACCCGACAGCTGAAATATCCAAAAGAGACATTTTGAAAACAATAACGAGGATTTTCGATCCACTAGGGCTAGGCCTTATTTCATGTTTTATCATCAGAGGTCGAGTCATCTTGCAAGAAATTTGGCGGGAGGGTTTTGAATGGGATGAACCGATAAGCGGAATTCTAAGACGGCAATGGCAGGAGTTTGTGCAAGCCTTAACGCAAGTAGAAGACATCAAGGTTCCTCGATCTTTCACATTGTATTCAACTGAGAGTTCGAAGAAAACTTTAGTAGTGTTCGTCGACGCTTCGGAGAAAGCCTTCGCCGCCGTTTCTTACTGGCACTTCGAGCAGAATGGAAGGGTGGAAATTGCAATTGCAATGGCAAAGGTGAAAGTAGCTCCAGTAAAGAAGCTGTCAGTGCCTCGTTTAGAACTTCAGGCAGCTGTTCTCGGCGTGCGTGTTGCACAGACTGTGATGAAGACGCATTCAATACAAGCTGATGATGTCCTATTTTTGTCCGACTCTAGGACTGTACTTTCGTGGATCGGTTCTTCCACCTTCAAGTTTCCAAGCTTTGTTGCTGCACGAGTTGGTGAAATATTGGAGACCTCGAATCCATCTCAGTGGTGCTTCATAAGATCTGCAGATAACGTTGCTGATGATGGAACGCGATGGCGCGACTTTAGCGACACTTCCAGCTACGCAAGATGGTTTGCAGGGCCGACATTTTTGCAGTTGCCTCAGAACAGCTGGCCTATAACACCAGGAAAGTCTGTCATAGCTATTGATGAGGTAAGCGAAATCGTTTCTAAATTTCCTGTTTATTTGCATGCGAAGAGAGTATCATATGAAATTTATGACGAGTTCAAGCCAAGGTTTCGTGGAAGATGGTTTTCAGGAATAAGAGTGTTGGCTTTCCTTCTGCGGTTTAAAGACCTTTTGAGAAGAAGACCTACAGATAGAAAGGAATTTGTTACACCGTCAGAGATTATTCGTGCTCAAGATTGGCTGTTCAGGAAGATTCAGCAGGAGTGTTTTTCCGAAGAGATTGCATGTTTGCAAACAAATCGAGTTCTAGGTTCCAGTAATTCTTTATCAGGTCTATCACCATTCATAGACGACAAGGGAACATTGCGTCTAGGCTCCAGAGCCCAAAATGCAAAGGTCTCATATGCAGCTCGAGACCCAGCGATCTTGCCCAAAAAGCATCCACTTGTAGATTTATTAATAATGCATTATCATGAAGCCAATTTACATATGGGATGCCGAGAGACGGCATGGATTATATGCATCCGTGTGGCGGTCAAGAGAGTCGAGTCCAGCTGTTGCATGTGCAAAAGGCTCAAAGCAAAGGCTGCTGATGGATCAACTCCCTGAAGCCCGGTTATCATTTAATATGAGACCTTTCACATATGTGGGTGTTGACTGTTTTGGCCCCATGTACGTCAAATTTGGAAGAGGAACAATCAAACGATATGGTATGATATTCACGTGCCTTAGCTTCCGAGCCGTTCACATCAAGGTGCTTAATGACTTGAGTTTAGACCAATGTAAGATGGGAGTTCGGCGTTTTCTGATTAATCGCGTGGTCACAAAGTTCAGCTATAGCGACAATGGGTTAAATTTTGTGGGGACGAAGAACCGCTTAGAAAAGGACGTGAGAGAGATGGTGAACGCTTTAAGTGAGTACTGCGCAAAATATGAGGGGATAGTATGGCGCTTTATTTCCGCATACTCTCCTTGGATGGGCGGAGCATGGGAGCGCCTCATAAGGTCCATCAAGTCCAGCATTGAGTTTACTCTAAGGGGAGTAGTACCTAGAGATGATGTTCTTGTCAACGCTTTACTTGAGGCTCAAGGACAAATTAACCGAAGACCATTGACCCACCTACCAGTCAACCCAGATGATCCTAAGCCACTCACTCCGAATTCGGTCCTTTTTGGCGATCACCGCCCCAGGCGTTTTTTCGGATAATGATGAATGGAGCAAATTGTATAGTAGACGAGCACAGCATCTTATGAAAGAGTTCACGAGAAGATGGTATACTGAGTACCTGCCAGAGATAACAAGGAGATCGAAGTGGCATAATGTAACAAGTCCAGTAAAAATCGACAGCGTAGTTTTGGTTATCGATCCGGAAGAGGTTAGAGTGGCTTGGAGGATGGGAAGAGTGACAAAAGTGTATCCTGGACCAGACGGAATAGTCAGAGTAGCAGACGTACGCCTAGCGAATGGAACTGTTCTGCCAAAGAGTTCAATCGGAAGGCTCGCTGTTTTAGATATTGAGTCTTCGCATACAGCTTCAGACGGGCCCCAGGATGTCATCGTGCCACAATAATAAAGTGGTAACCCCAGCAGTTATGTTCGAAAATATATTCTAACTTCTACACTTCTCTTCGAAAATTAATTAACCTAGTTTTCGTATCGGCCGTGCGGTGGCAGCAGAAAGAATGTCACGTCAAACAGCCACGAGGGAGTTCGACAACCATTTTTTTTTTATCTGATCTCATTCATTCCAGTAGAAACCACAGAAGAAGCAGTCCACCATTACTTACGCTGACTTTAGGCATTTAGGCAATTGGTATACCTATGTAAGTTTCAATATATTGTATAATACGATTTATTAATTTAAAATTATTTTGTATAGCAAATAAAATCAATATAAGCCACTATTAGCGAGGATTTTTATTTGGATTAAACCAAGAAAGCCGAAAGTCAACAATATGTCTATGTCACTGAGGGATAATGTAACATCCTATTATTATTATTATTATTACATTTTATTCACATATAATAAAAATTACATGGTAATATTTAAAATTAATGAGCTTAGCTGCAGAGACTATTAGCTCGAAAAAAAGGATATATCTATATGCTAATGTTAGTTAATGAAAGAAAATGGTTGATTTTTTCTATATTTATAGTATTTGGATTTTTTAGTACATCGTAAATATTGGTGTTTTTAAATACATATGTTGAGAATTATAGGTCTTAATACTGCACAGTTTTCGAGGATGTGTGGTAGATCCCATCTTACATTGCAAGTAGGAAAAATTGGTGGGTTGTTTATTTTTAGAAGATGTTGGTGGGTAGCATCGATGTGGCCAAGCCGAAGTCGAACGAAGTTTAAGATCTTAGCTTTTGAGATGTTGGTGGGATACTTTGGAGTGTATTTATCATGGTTGATTCTACTGTAGTGGTGTTGGTATGAATGCCATTAAAGGAGCTGATGAGATTTAGTTTTCCTTTGTATCTCATTTTTTATATCGGATTTGGTGTACTTATTGAATAGTAGAAGCGGGGCATTTTGTGCTAGGTTAGCTTCATGATCGGCGTATTCATTTCCCAGGATGCAAGAGTGCCCACGCACCCACATTAATTTCATTAATTAATTTTTTTGGTGATTTGATGAGATTGTTTCGGATTTCGCATATGAGTTCAGTGTTGTTGTTAGGGTTAGTGACAGCCTTAAGGACAGAGATACTATCGGAGCAGATTATGTATTTATCACGAAGGTTCAGGGATTCTTTAATCGCTTGTAAGATGGCAAATGCTTCGGCTGTGAAGATGGATACAAATTCAGGAAGCCTACCAATACAAAGGATGGTTCCCTCTTCAAGTGTGACGGCGAACGAAGTGTTTTCTGATGTTTTTGAGCCATCGGTAAATATTAGGTTCCATCCATCTGATCGGTGATCAGAGGAGATGCTGGTGAATAAAGTATGGTATATGGAATTGTTGGTGCTGGATTTTTTATAATCTGCTAATGTCATTATGAATGATTGTGGCTTTATAGACCAGGGCGGGTAGGTTGATAGCACGTTATTTGGTCGATTGGTTGGAAGATTCATCTGATTAGCTTTAGCGAGGATATTACTTATTGTGGATGGGATTCGTTTTGTTAATTTATGGGATTTACATTGCAAAATGTCCTTATCAATTACCGAATTTTTGGAGAAAGCTAACTTGGCCGTTAGCTTCAGTGTTATTGTGTCTCTTCTTTCTTCAATGGTGGGAAGTCCCGCTTCTACTAAGATGTTTTTTATGGGGGTTGTAGGGAAGGCATTTATGCTTCTCCTCGCAGCCTGGTGGTATGTTGGTTTGATGATATTAAGAGTTGTCTTTGGGCAGTAACCGTAAATAAATAAACCATAATCTATTTTTCTTAAGACTAACATTTTTGTCAGTGATGATAAGGTGTTAATGTGTATACAACTTTTTTTACTACTTAAATATTTAATTATATGTTAGATCTCGCAGCTATGTAAGTCTTTTTTAAGTTCTATACAGTGTTGCTTCCAACTATATTTTTTATTAAAAATAATACCTAGTATACTTAGGTTTTCAACATCAACGATTTGTACATTATTGATATTTAAGATTAATTGTGGGCAGTCATGTTTAGGGCATATATGAAGTGTTTTACATTTATTTAAAGAAAGTTTTGCGCCGGAGAGTAATAATAGATGGGGAGTAAGGTGGCAGTTTTCCAAAGTTGTGGGATAATCGCAGAGTCAAATATATTATTGTATAGTTTAATAAGGCTTATTTTGATTTCAGTTGGCAGATTTTTTAACATTGGATAGGATATCCGGTCCCTACCTGGTGTTTTGCCTTTTACTTTCCCTAAACAAGCTTCGAATTCGATAAAGGTGATCGGTTCTTCAATTCGTCTTGCTAATGAATTAGTCGCATGTTGCGGATTAGAATAATTTAGTATATCTTTTTTAGCTTTTATTAAATTGGAATCAAAATTTGAATCACTTGAGAATTGTGACCAGTTTTGAGCAAATAAGCTACAGATTTGATATGGGTCTGTGAGTATTTTGTCCGATGATTTAATATTTTTAATATTCAATCCCTTATTATGTCCAGTCAAGCAGCGGATGTTTTGCCATATTTTGGCAGGGGTTGAGTTTGGATTTATGCTAGCTGTAAATTCGGAAAAGCTTTTTGCTTTGCTGTCCTTAAGCAACCTGCGTAATTTTGCATTTGCTTTTTTATATTGTATAAGGTTGCTTTGAGTAGGTCTTTTTTGAAATTCTTTGAGCGTCAACATTTTAACTTTGCGGAGAGAAGAAAGTTCGGAATTCCACCAAGGGACAGTTCGTTTGTTGTTCTCTGTAATGATAGGTTGTGTTTGGGGGATTGAATAATTTGCGGCCGTTCTATGTAATTGCTTTTTGAATCAAAGCAGCTTCCTTGTTGGTATTTGAGGTCGGTGGTCTATCTGCCAGGTATGCACTTATTTTGGTCTTGAACAAAGGCCAATTGGCAAAATCCGTATTATATTTAAAATGCCGAATATTTTGTGCGCTTTCATGTCCAATTATGATAGATGCTATAATGGGAAAGTGATCGCTATTGTGGAGGTCATCTAATGTCTTCCAGGTGGTTTTTGGGGTTAATTCAGGGGAGCAGCAGGTAATGTCTATGTGGGTGAATGTGTTATGCGTCGAAAGATGAGTTGGTGAGCCATCGTTTAATAGCATGAGGTTGAAGTTTAGAAGGAAGTCTTCAAAAACTGCACCCCTAGCGTTTGTAACCTCAGACCTCCAAAGAACACTCCAAGAATTGACATCACCGCCAAAAACTAGAGGGGAGTTAGTTTGGTTTACAATGTTATCTAGATCGCTTTTTTGAAAATTTCTATGTGGCGGCAGGTAAATATTGATATACGTTATTTTTACATTAAGTTGGATTTCGCAGGCGAGTATTTGAAAATCTGAGTTTATGGGCAAAATTCTATGTGGGATGTCTTTTCTTACTAGAGTGCCTATGCCCTGTTTGGATGTTGTGTTGATGGGTATATTCTTAAAATATCCAATGAAATTTTGTGGAACAATTGGGCTATAGTTGAATCGACAGTGTGTCTCTTGGAGCGCTATTATACATGGATTGTATTCTTTGATCAAAACATTAAGCTCGTCGAAGTTATTTAAAAAACCTTTCATATTCCACTGTAGAATACGGAGAGCTGTATTTTGTTTTGGCTGACTACACGAGCTTTTATTGCGTGCAGCAATAGAAGTGTGATCCGTTGAGTTTGGGTTATTATAATTTGCAGATGTTGGAGTTGTAATAATAGTATTTTGTTGTGTTATTATTGGGTTCGAGTTAATAAGGTTGTTAAGATCTTGACTCTGCTGCCTTGATATTGAATCGTCCATGCTCGCAGAAGAGCATAGACGTTTCAATTCCAAACCAGCAGAGTCGGTCATTTGGTGACCAGAATTATTTTTACATATCGACATCTTGATTTATGTCGGCATGTGTGAGATTCTTATGTTTATTATCATTATTTGACAAAGGTGATTTTTGCTGTATTGTAGGGTAGTTAATGGGGTTTGATGGTTGTATTAGAGTGTTTGCTTTTGAGTTTGAGACAGGTATTTGAGGGTTTGATATCATTGTATTGGATGAGTTTGAGTTTTGAGTTTGATGAAGAGCTTTTACAGTACGAACTTGTTGTTTGTTCGGTGTTTGAGTTGGATTGAGTGGGACTTTTCTGTAATGAACTGTTGGTTTCTTTTGTTTTTGCTAGAGTTGGATTATCTTCTAATGAGCTTGTGGTATTTGATGGTGATTTAGTAATTGATTGAAGAGTGGGGGCCGGGTTATGAACTTTAGGAGCATATGATTGTATTGAATCGGTTGTTTGTGCTGGAATGTTTTGCTTGACTTTTTCTGAAAATGAGCCAAGGGGATTTGGTAGGGGAGAGTTACTACGTTCTTTATAGATTCGCTTTGCTTCTCCAGCAGAGCATTTATTTAATGTTTGAATTGAGAGAATTTCTTTGGCCTGTTTATAGCTCGGACAGTCTTTGGATGATGAAGGGTGAGTTAGGGAACAATTTGCGCACATAGTGCGAATAAAATTGTCTGGAGTGTGAATGGGGAGATTGCAAGTATCACATCTAGTATTCCCGTTGCAACGCTTGGTAGTGTAACCAAGAAGTTGGCAATTGCGACAACGCATGGGATTTGGAATATATTCTACGACTTTTGCATTATAAAAACCTAATTCGACTGTTTTGGGGAGCGAGAAGAGATCGAATGTGAATAACATCAGACCTGTTGGTTTTTGCTTACCTTTGTCGTCACTCTTTGTAAATTTGTATATGTTTGTGACTCCTTGCATTTTCATCTCCGTAATTATCTCTGATTCCGAAACATTGTTTAAGCATGGTGCGTATACTAATCCTTTTGATTCGTTCAAGCGAGCATGTAGTTTCACTTCGATTGGACATACATTTACCAAAGATTTTACCTTAAGGAATTTTTCTGCAACTCCTTGCGATTTTGTTTTAATCAAAAGATTACCATCGCGGAGTTGCGATATTTGGTCATATTCGGTACTTATATTGTCAATTTCTTTTTTAAGTAAGAAGGGACTGATAGATATGATATGAGGATATGGAATACCCTGTACCTACAAATCGGTTATAACGGAAATATCATCCCATGCAGTACTCTCTGTATATACCAAATCTTTATTTCGGTGTATTAGTTTATATAATGACAAATTGTAGTTGACTTTAACATGACATTTAATAAATATAGTTTAGTCTGAATTGTACTTGATTGAGTAAGGTTGGACCTCCACATTTGGTGACCCCGACGTCCACAAAGAATATTCAATGCCTGAAGACAAAGAAGAGGACAAACCAGAGCGACAATACAGATCGCAAACTCCACAGTATCGAAGGTGACTCATCACATCCTGACGAAAGGACCGCCAACTCATTCCAATGCAAGACGATTATGTCCAAAGATGTTGCAAATTGCGAAAGCTGAGTTCGAGCAAATGATGCAGCAAGGCATATGTCGCCCTTCGAAAAGCCCATGGGCTAGCCCTCTACACATGGTTCAAAAATCAAATGGAGAATGGCGACCATGTGGCGACTATCGAGCTCTAAACGCCATCACAGTTCCTGACAGATATCCGGTACCACACGTCCACGACTTCACACATTTTCTAGATGGTCAAAAAATATTCTCCACACTGGATTTGCAACGAGCATACCACCAAATACCGGTCGAGCCCTGTGACATTGAAAAGACTGCTATCATCACGCCTTTTGGGTTATACGAATTTTCTCGAATGCCCTTCGGTCTTCGCAACGCTGGACAATCATTTCAAAGATTTGTCGACGACATGCTACGAGATCTTCCATTCGCACGTGCTTATATTGATAACCTTCTCATCGCATCACACAACGAGGAAGAGCACAAACATCATCTTCGACAAGTTTTTGAACGCCTCCAACAGCACGGACTCGTCATAAACGTCGACAAGTGTCAATTCGGACAGCCAAAAGTAAAATTCCTTGGCCACACTATCAGCACGGAAGGAATTAGTCCATTAACAGAAAAGGTTATCGCAATCAAAAACTTTCCTCGCCCCAAACAAGTATGTGAACTACGCCGATTCCTCGCCATGGTTAATTTTTATCGTCGCTTCATACCAAACGCTATCGAATCGCAAATGGCTCTCCAAACATTGATTAAAGGTAACAAAAAGAACGACCGAACATACATCGAATGGACAAATGACACCTCAGTTGCATTTGAAAATTGCAAGAAGTCATTATCTGAAGCAACCATTTTGTTTCATCCAAAAACAGATAACCAACTCACATTAGTGGTCGACGCATCAGATTTCGCCATTGGTGCTGTGCTCCATCAACTCGAAGGAAAATATTGGCGTCCATTAGGATTTTTTTCGCGTAAGCTCTCACCATCGCAACGCAAATACAGTACCTACGACCGCGAACTTCTGGCTGCATACTCTGGGGTAAGGTACTTTCAACACATGCAATGCTCGCAATTTTGTTATATTTACAGATCATAAGCCACTTATTTATGCTTTTGCCCAGAGATCCGAAAAAGCGTCGCAGAGACAACGAAGCCAGCTGGAATTCATAAGTCAGTTTACAACCGATGTGCGCTATTTGCCGGGAAGTGAAAACATCACCGCTGACACACTCTCACGAATCGAAATCATCGCAGCATACGACACCATCGATTACAACCTACTGTCTAAGCTTCAAAAATCGGACAAAGAATTTGAGCGACTAATAAATGACAAGTCAACGTCCCTGCTGCTTAAAAAGTTTCCAGTTCCCGGTTATAACAACATAACTATCTATTGCGACACATCAACGAAAAACATTCGCCCATACATAACACCGGAACTACAGCGTGCAGCGTTTAACAGCGTCCACAACCTGGCACACCCTGGAGTCCGAGCAACAACAAAAATGGTAAGCAATCGGTTCGTATGGCCACACATGTCGAAGGAATGCAGATTGTGGTCCAAATCTTGCCTAGCGTGTCAAAGAAGTAAAGTTCTTCGACATAATGTGACACCAATAGGTACGTACAATAAAATAGATAATCGTTTCCAGCACATAAACATCGACATCGTTGGTCCCCTCCCACCGTCAAGAGGCTTTCGTTATTGTCTGACGATGATAGACAGGTTTTCGAGATGGCCAGAGGTTGTTCCGATCGAGGATATAACGGCAGAGACGATTTGCCGAGCACTCTTCAGCACTTGGATTTGCCGATACGGTGTCCCCGAACGGATAACGACAGACCAAGGAAGACAGTTCGAGAGTGAACTCTTCAACGAATTATCAAGAACTATGGGCATAAAACACTTGAGAACAACTCCCTATCACCCAGAGTCCAATGGTCTCGTCGAGCGATGGCACCATACGCTTAAAGCAGCTATAAAGTGTCACACTTCCACCAACTGGGTCGATGTCCTCCCAACTGTTCTTTTAGGACTACGTACAGTGTACAAAGAGGATCTAAAGGCAAGCGTGGCAGAAATGCTTTTCGGTACCAATCTTTCGATTCCAGGTAGCTTTGTCAATATTGAAAAACAAAACGAAAACCAATCAGATTTTTTGAAATCTTTACGACTTTCTATGTCAACAAAAAAGTTTAATGAAACATCTAATCATTCAAACAAACATTTCTTTATAGAGAAAGATCTTCCAGAGGCGACTCATGTATTCATACGCAACGATGCAGTCAAACCACCACTTCACCCGCCATATAGTGGACCTTTCGCTGTAATCAACCGAACAGCAAAGTACTACACAGTAATGAGGAACGGAAAGAACATCAATGTCTCGCTCGATAGATTAAAGGCAGCTTTTGGTTATGAAGCGAATATGGAAGATGGAAGCAAGCAACAGAAACAGCAACAGGTGACAAGGCAAGACGACAATAAGCTAGATTACACAACCCGATATGGAAGAAAAGTTAAATTTCGAATGAATCACAGTTGAATAAATACAAATCGGTTATAACGGAAATATCATCCCATGCAGTACTCTCTGTATATACCAAATCTTTATTTCGATGTATTAGTTTATTTAATGACAAATTGTAGTTGACTTTAACATGACATTTAATAAATATAGTTTAGTCTGAATTGTACTTGATTGAGTAAGGTTGGACCTCCACAAGGATTGTTGAAGTAGGAGAGATTGTTATGAACTTAGGGTTATTGTGCTGGGATCTTTTTGGCAAAGGGGGGAAATTGAGCTCTGTAGACGCAATATTAGTTTTTTGTTTTTTATTCGGAAGGGTATCGAAAATAGAATGTACTTCGAGATCCCTAAATCGATTGGATCTATTCGGCCCGGAGGCCATATTTACACGAAGGTAAAACACTTGCTAACTAGAGAAAAAAAATCACTTCGAACGTAAGAGTGAGAATTTGTGATAGAGATAATTAATGATACAACGGGAAGTACCGGTTTGCTCACTTGTGGCAAAAAAAATCAATATACACAATATTCCGAAAACGAAGTGATCCGCTCAGATGTTAGTCGGTGACTGTGTAACATCCTAGAGTTGAAAGAGTTTTTGAAATCTGTAGAGTAACTTTAAGGTTCCCGTACTCGTTCGAGTTTTTGTTCCCGTGGGATTATAGAAATGAAATCCTCGCTAAGTTACTAAGGGATTATGTGGCATCCCAGTGCCAAAAGAATTTTTGAAATCTTTCCAGTAGTTTCTAAGTTTCCGTTCCCAACCTCGTTCCTGTGGAAATTTTCCGTTCCTATGGAAATATGTGAATGAATTATATGTAAGTGTATGTCACTGAGAGATAATGGTGCATCCTAGTGTTAAAAGAGTTTTTAAAATCGGTCAAGTAACTTTAAGGTTACCGTTCTCTTTCCTGTTTCTGTTCCCGTGGGACTATAGGGATGAAGTCTGCGCTAATAATAGAATTAATATAGATTTAAGATTAGATAGATTTTTATTAAATTATTAATTTACACATATAATTGATAGTACAAAAATCTTTATAGCATGGCGTAACGCCGTCTGCCAGATTGACAACATAAATAATTATTTGTAAATGGCTATTTTTTTTTATTTAACTTGTTAAACAATGTTTTTTACTATTACTTTTTATATTTTTTAAACTTGTAAAAATCTTTTCTGTTACTTTATTTCTCAAAACTCTTCATTAATTATTCTTTCTCTATATTTCAAAGAAATTTTGCAGTACTCATATAGTCTTGGTATATCCATCTCATCCAATTTCATTAGAACCTGGTCCTCCGATAAGAAGTCACAGCCAAAAATACATCTCCTTGTTTCTCTCAGAGTTGGGCACCTTCCGACGAAGTGAATAACGTCTTTTCGTTCCGCTAAGTTGCAAATACTACATTCCAATGGTAAATCTGTCCTGTGCGGTATAAAGTTTAAGCTTAGTAATTCGCTTCGAAGCCTGACCATTGTGCTAATCATCTCAACACTATGCGTATCTCTATAGTAGTTTTTCTCTGCTAGATTGTGGTTAAGACGGCTATAAATTGATCTGAATAATGACCCAGTTGCTTCAGCGATAAAATCTGTTCTGCATTGCTCCTCTACTCTTCTGATTATCTCGTACAGGTGCCATTTTGTGCTTTTAAAATCTTCGATGTTTATGTTCAAGATCATACCGCAACTTTGCGCTAGTCCGAACCACTCCCTGAACCAGTTACTTTTGTTTTGTATGGCTTTGACAACTGTTTTTCTAATAAGCCGGGTTTCAGGCATTTGAAAAACTTTAAGCAAATAGTCCGCTTGTAACTTTAGCGTTTTTATGTATAGAGGCGACAATCCCGTTTCAAGCATAACTACATAGTTTGGTGTACTTGGTGGTAGATGAAATATCCTCTTCACAAAATACCTTAACAGTTTCTCAACAGCGTCAAATTTTTGGCCTCCCCAAGCCTGAGAACCATACAGAAGAATCGATTCCGCTACTGCTTCAAATATCTTGAACTTGCTGCTATGCGCGATATTTTTATTCATAAATATTTTTTTCCATGAGATGTTTATTGCCATTTGTGCCTTTTGCAGCTTCTCCTTGAAATGTGTCTCCATATTAAGGTTTTTTGAGAAATATACACCAAGATATTTGTATTCGTTGACACACTCTAGACTCTAGAGTTTCTCCATCAAAAAACCATTTTTCATTCGCCGCTCTTCGTCCACCACCTCCTTTAAAAATCATTACTTTAGACTTTTGAGTGTTGACTATTAAGTTCCATAACCGACAGTATTCACACACTCTGTTTATCATGAGCTGTAGCGTTTCCGGGGAATATGAAAACATGACTATATCATCCGCGAAAAATAAAGCTTTAATACGCGTACCAGCAAAGTCAACTCCTCCAGGTAGATAATCAATCAGGTCATCAATGAAGAGTGCGAACAAGGTTGGACTCAATGGACATCCTTGTCTAACACCCGATTTTGTTTCGAACCACTCGGAAAGTTCAGCACCGTTCCAGGCTGCCGCTTGAGTAGTTCTATACATTTCTTCTGGTACGCGACCAAACTTCAGAGATAGTCCCAAACCATATAATTTGTAAAGCATGGCTCCTCGGTCAATGGTATCAAAAGCTGCCTTGAAACCGATAAAAAACACGTAAAGTTTTTTCCCTTGTAGAAGAAAGCTCTCAGCTACACTCCTCAAAATAAAAATATTGTCCACTGTCGAATACCCTGCTCTAAAACCAGCTTGAAACTCTTTCAACAGAGGTTCCTTGACTCTATCCACGTTGTTAGTCGTTTTTGTAGAACAGATGTAAATATTTTGTATGTTCCAATCAGAAATGATATTCCTCGATAGTTTACTGGATCGAATAAACAGCCTTTTTTGTGCACTGGAAATATAACCGCATTCTGGAACTCCTTTGGGAAAAGATCACCCTCTAAAACTTTATTAAAAAGTGTAACCAGCATTCTTCTGAGCTTATCAGTCCCATATTTATAAATTTCAACTGGTATACCATTCGATCCGGCCGCCTTTCCATCTTTTAAACTTCTAAACACTAACTCTAATTCTTGAAGTGTGATTGCAGAGTCAAGAATTTCGTCATTAAATCCAGGTACTGCAAATTGCCACTTTAATGAGCTTGTTAGCGGATTAAGTAAGTCCCTGAAATGATCATGGAGTACGTTTTTGCAGAGCTTTGTGGTAGGCGTAAATTTTTTGCCGCTAAGCTTCCACGCAAGCTTCCAAAACTCCGCTGCATCTTTGCACTTTGCCAAATTAGACGCTTGTAGCTCGCCAAAGCTCCTTTTTTTAATTTTACATAGGTTTTTGTAGTTTAAATTGGCCTCAATGTAGTTTTTCCTGAATAAGCCTTCCGAAGAGTTACAAAAAATCTTAAGCCATTTGAAAGACAACTTACGCGCCCGTTGGCATTCTTCGTCAAACCAAGGGTCTCTTCTGCGTTCACTCTCTTGATTGTTAAAATGCTGTTGTGGTATTGATGATTTTATAATCATCTCTAATGCATCAAAGTTCACATCTTGCTGCGTTTCTAGTTTTAAATCGATCGATTGTCTGTAAGCCGGAGCCCATGAATTTTTCCATTTCAATTTAGGAAAGTTTAATTTTTCAAAATCACTGTCCCACTTGTTACAGTTTATGTAAAAAGAAAGTATCCATAGGCAATTGTTGTCGATTTTTAACTCAACGTAAGGTGTTGCGTTGTGTGAGAGAAACTCACATTTCAAAGTTTTTAGGCATTTTTTGAAACCAAAGAAACAACCTCCGCTTGCTCTTCCTCTCGTGAATGTTCTCTTCGCCGGAATCCACATAAAAGTATATTCTAACATCTTATTTTGGATATTTTCAAAGTTATTTTCGGTTACAAAAGTCTCATATAGAAATATTAGATCGAAGTCATTAACAAATTTGTAAAATTCACTAAAGAGTGATTTATTTACAAGTCCTGATACATTATAAGATCATATTTTAAATTTTGTTTGCTTATAACTAAAAATATTATTTGTACTTATACTACTATTTGATTGGCAGACGGCTATAGTACTAAAAACAAGAATTTCCACTACTTGCGACGGCACTGGGCCCTATCACTGCAGTATCGACGACAGCAGACTGTGTTTTCTCCCTTATCAATTGCATTTTCTTGGATCTGTCACTGCAATTAATCAAATGCTCTAGCAAACACATTCCGCCTTCTTCATCACACTTCAAGTTGTAGTCATGATCCAGATAAAATGTTTTATTATTAATTTGCAGTGTTTGACCACGAATAAAAACCTTTATGTGCTTGTTTTTTGTTACTATGTCCGATTTGATTCTAATTAAATGCTTGCGCTTTTCTCTTGCTGCTCTAGTGTAGTCGCGGTGTATTGAAATTCCAGTCTCTCGCAATTTAAAGGCAGACTTCAGTATACGCGGAACATCTTCGACTTGTTGCATTTCAATAGTAACATTTGCCATTCTGTTGTCTCTGGATCGAATCAATCTCGTTCTTAATATTGCTGCCGGGTTATTTTGTTGCAATAGATCCAAGCACAGATTCTTAGCTTTCTCTATGACTTGTTCGTCATTCTCCTGGGTTGGAATATGCAAAACTTAGTTTTTCTCGATGGATTTTCTTTCAAGGAAATCCATTTGGCGTTCAAGAGAAAAGCATCTCTGTTCAACATGCTGTAGCTTTGATTGCAGCGCTTCGTTACTTTGCTCTAAAAACATCATTTTATTTGTTATCTCGGCCAAGTCAGATTTTGTCGCTAGGTTTTTTAGACGTTCGTCCAAAATCGTTGCTAGTGATCTTTCAATCATTGTTTGGAGATCGACAACTTGCATATTTCCGACCTCAGAATTACGTTGTAGTGACGTTTCAAAAGGCAAGGTTTCGTGATCAGGAGAAAGGGCACAGAATGGCCTTTTCTGTTGTGGACCTTGCGATTGTGTACTGACATTTTTGCTAATTTGGTTGTTGTTGTTGTTGTTATTTGGTGGAGTTCTTTGTAATTTGCTCATGATTTGTTTCTAGTTTATAAATTTTTTCAACGCAACTTTCTCACCTTCAAATTAGGATGTCCAAGTGTTAATCTTTGGTCTTAAATTTTATATCCTTAAAAAATGGCTTTAAAACAATGAAAAGATCAATTAAAAAATCACTGAATAATAGCACACACGTCCAAACGTCAATTAATATATAATTAAAAGGAAGTAGGTAGATATTGTTATTAAATTTGGCCAATTTAATTTTTTTGTTCACTTATAAGAGCTCACTTATAAGAGCTTCCACATAATTTTAATGGGTCGGGGAAAGGAAAAAGAACTGTAACGGGAAGGGGAACGGGAACTCTAAAACATGCATTATAACACTGAGCCAAAAAACATCACCAAATCAAAAAAAAAAAAGGCTTTGAATCAAAGAAAAAAGGCAACAATTTGGCACTAAAGGCGTTTTTCTTAGAGTCAAAGCTGCAACGCTTTTGAATAAAAATTGAATGAAAACTCCATTTGAAATAAATGCTTTTTGACAATGATTTAAACGACAGGAGACCTGTAATTCTAAAAACCATTAGCTCTGATTTAATTACGGATGGCTTTTCTTTTAAACGCTTATTGACCATAGATGAAAGACAATGTGCATTATTTCTAAATGAAATTCTTCCTTGAATTTCAA
The DNA here is from genome assembly GCA_914767635.1 of Melanostoma mellinum. Lineage (NCBI taxonomy): Eukaryota > Metazoa > Arthropoda > Insecta > Diptera > Syrphidae > Melanostoma > Melanostoma mellinum. Next base: position 117,992,931 of record OU612060.1, read on the forward strand.
TCGAAATACTCTGAAATCAAAGCTTTATTCATTTAACCTATTGCGCTCGCTGCTTTATTTTAAGTATGCATGCATTTGATTCAAAAGCGACACCTTTTGCTTCAAATACATCACGAATTTCAATTAAATAAGGGTCGTATTCGATTTGAATCAAATATGTTTTCAATAAGTAATCGCACGTTTGGTAATTTTCAGTATATACCAAACTAGATAAATTGAAAAAATTTAAATAAAATAACAAATTTGTTCAATTAAAGTGACATATTTTATTTATTTTTAAAAAAGCGTTATTAATTAAACATATACATTATTCATAAAACTTAAAAATACTTATTTCTAACAAATGTTTTGCCATTGCTTTGCTGATTAAGATTGAGGGGTGGACTAGTAAAGTTGTCAATATCCTTTAGAAGGATTTTGTTTATTATTTTCCGGATGTAGTTGGTCGAAGTCTGTGTTTATCTACAAAAACGTAAATAAATGTGGTTATGCTTTAATTGGCACTTACGTATATTATTTCAAAATAGATATATTCAAAATTACAGCAACTTTCATTAAAATATTAAAGTTTTAGAAGTCCTTGAAATGATATGAAAAAATAATAAGTAACAAATAAATTAATAATAATATTGACAAAAAATTCAACATTTAGTAGTTTACCTCAGAAGATTTTTCAGCAGGAAATGTATGTTTGTACATAAGGCTTCTTCAATTATCAACTGCACAAGTCCTTCCCGGTGGGTATTCTCGAAGCGCTTGTTGTTCTCAGATATTTGAAGTAGGCCCCTACCCCTTGGTGTTGAACTAAACAGATTTAGAAGATGCTATAAAAGATTTGAATATTCACAATTTCATATTTAGCTAGCAACTTTTTTTCCTATTACAATCGATTTTAGAGCACACAGATCTTACGAGTAAAAGTAATAAAAAACAACAATATTTACCATAAATTTCACTTCACTTCACTCGTTTACAGAACTTGACTCTTTTATTACTAATATACGCGAATGCCGCTATTCCTATTTCAACAAAGAAAACTCCTATGAAGCCCAACTGTTGGTATAGAAAAGCGTTTTCGTTTGCTTCAAATGTGTTTTTACTATAATTTTAAAGTATTTTAATAACGAAAATGCAAATGCAGTTTTTTTTCAGAAATTGAAGCGTATTCTCGTTTATTTTTAATACGTTTTCTTTTGATCTTAATTCAAAAAAGTAAGATTTCGATTCAATGAAGTGAACTATTCAATTCAAAAGGCAAAGTTACTTATCTGCTTTCGCAAAAGAACTTTGTATTTGAAACAAACTACTTTCAATTCAATTCAAATGTGTTGCTTTAAAAACGCCAACAACTGCAATTTTAATGCTTTCCCATTTGAATATCGGACACAGTTTTTCCCTCAGTGAACCTACATATAGTCTATATTTCAAGACCATATTCCTACCTCCTACGGAAACAGGAAACTAGAAATTTTCAGGCATTCTTAAACTTAGTCTTCTTAGTTTTCGTTTCTTGACAGTTTTGTGCGAACAGCGCTTTCAGCTAGTTTTCATATAAAATTTCTTTTGCAAACGTGATGGCCTCAACTAGGTATACTTGCTTCAATCTCATCGTAAAATTTGAAATATTTTCAGTATGAAAGGTTTCTACATACAAACATATGTGCGTTTGAATTGAAACATTTTGAAATGAAAAGCAAATGCTTGAGCCTTGAGCAGGTTAAGCACGGGTCACACAGAGCTGCTTGCCAGCCGCGAATCTAGTAGCCGCTACTGCCAGCCGCTGATCAGCTTTGTGTGACCACGAAATTTTAGTAAATGAAAAATGAAAAAATGCTGATACATATTCTATTTAGTAATTGTACATTAGAAATTTGTGTCAAATATCATAAATAGGTTTAAAAATTAGAAATAATGTTCAAAAACAAATTTTTTGTATGTTTTTCTGCAGCTGTGTGTGACCGGATTGCCAGCCGCTGCCTGCTTCTGCTTCTGCCAGCGGCTGGCAGGGCATCCTTTAAGTAATACGAACGTGGCCAAATTGCCACGTAGTACACCGCCGTGGCCACGTAGTAATCATAATCTGGCCACAACCAATTTCCGAAAATGCGTGAATAACACCTAACTAAAATAATGTCAGAAATTTTCTCAACATATACATGATTTCCCCAAAAGGTCAAAAAATATATAACTTGCAAATTCTAATGAAGTTTTTAGGTGCTAATCGAAGAAATTTATCAACGAATGAATGACAGTTCATCAAATATACTGTCAATGAGGATTCATATATGGAAAAAAATATACTAAATTTGTGGGCAAATATATAATAAGTTGGATATGAAAAATAACTATTTCTGGGATTACTTTTTTTACTGCAAATGTTTTGGTATTAGTGAGTCACAACCCGTCGATCACACTTCGTCTATTCGTCAAACATTCTTGAGTTCTTCAATTTCTCATCTGAAATTGACAGTCAGTGGTTTGATTTAATTTGATTATAATGAGAAATCACTTTCTCAACAATCATTGAGTGAGGTTAAGTGACAAGTAAAGAGCACAACAGTTTCTGCAAAATCCCACATGTCACTGGTATCAGTCGCAGCAGCTTATGCGATTTTTTGCACCTTCGTCTGAAGTGTCAAGATCTCTGATTTCTTGGATTGCTGGCCAACAATCGCAAACATTTGATGAAGAGTCGGAAACTTTTTCTTCGCCAAAAATGGTTTCAACCAAGAATCGACAATCTTGAATCATTTCTCCTGTGGTTTTCGCCATTAGAAATGTAGAAAATCTTTTGATCAGCTCATTTTCTTCAATGTTGAGGCGGATGTCAAGAAAATTGATGAACGCTGATATCATTTCGATTCGGAGTGCCGTTCATGATCGGGTGCCTGTTGTGACGAGAGAATGCGATACTTTGCGTCTTTTTCTGTCGTTTTCTTTATTGTCAGTGTTGTCTTAAAAATTTTTTTGGTGTAAAGGAAACTTCTCTCCCTGTCCACCTGGTTATGAACCCTGGAGCATGAGTTTCAACTTTCTGAGAGCGTTTTGTTTCAAAGTTAGAACATCAGACAGAATCAAACGCCCTTTCTGGAGATTTTTTTGCAAATCTTTCGTGTTCAATAAAACATCTGCCATCAAGCATGTTTGGAGAAGTTGTTGAAATTCCGATTTGTTCCAAGTATTAAGCATACCAACTGCTACATTCTTGTCTATCAGTGAACCTGGAATTTTTGAGACATGTTGCCAGTATTTGAAACATCCTGGTAAATTGTATAAAACTGCACTGATCAAATTATTGACATGTTCTTTATTAGATAAAAATTGGCAGTTTCACTAACTTCTCATCATAACACCTGATGATGACCAATGATTTTATAAGATGCGCCTAATATCTATCTGCTATTTCTAGGCTAGTTGCATATGTATGTATTTTCTAGTTATAAAACGAAAAAGAAAAAAATAAAGAGTTCATAAATACGGATGCCCCGACCAAAATAGTGAGCAAATCGAAATTTTCAATAAAAAAACAGCTTTTGGTCCCTATAAAAACCGTTACGGAATAACTTTCAGCATTTGAATGATACACAAATGTTTGTGGGCTTATCATCTTTAAAAAACATTTTGTTTCATCAAATTATCAAGGAAATTGCAAAAGTTATGAAGTAATAAGCCAACGAACCTTTTATATTGTATATATTGTTTGAGGAGATATTTTTCTTTTGGCCACCTAGTGAAAAATCCTTAAAAAATGCCCTGGCGGCTGGCAAGAAGCGGCTGACAAGCAGCCGTGTGTGACCCGTGCTTTACCTATAAAGTAAATTATTTCAAATGATGAGCTTGCTTTGTTTGAATTCAGACTGGAGTTTTGAGCTTCATATTTCGAATTAATTTAAATTAAGTAATAAATGCATGAAGTACCTTAACAAAAAAAAAACAATGTATCTCCAAATCCCCTACATTGATAGGATTCCCTTAAATACTAGTAGATTCTAGTGGCGACGCGACGTCGGCGCGGCGTCGGTCGGTCGAGCGTCGTAGTTTTTTTTTTGTCACGGAAACAATGAGTCATATACCTAGCTACCTAGATGTAAGAGAAACATAACTTTTTGTGATGAAAATACCTATATAGTTGCTACTAAATTTCACTTAAAGTTTTATAGCTACCTAGTTATCTTATTGATTACATTACTGAACAGTATTTAAAAAATATAGCGAAAAAATTAGCCCTGTTACATAAATGAACAAACACCATCACTGGCAAAGTAATTTTTTTTTTTTGAATTATCATTGCCGTATATACGCAGAGTCCCATAATATACAATATATTGCTATGCTGGATAATATACAAACTACTTTTTTGCAATTTTCTATAAATACATGAGCCTTCATTGTTTGGGAGGTGGTTCCCTCGACCATTTTCTCTGTCCAATAAGAACTGAGCTCCACCTCTAAAAACCGAACTCATATTGATTCAAAAGCTGGATTGGTTGTTGATCTTAAATTTAGTCTTACACTTATATACATGTGCAAGATATTTGTTGCTTTCAACCTGGTGGTGTAATACTTCCGACTGAATGCTGATGTTTAGTCGTTTAGTTATAATGTTCGTCGGTTATCAAATAAGTCGTAGCCGGGTTGGTGTTAAAGCAGCAAATACATATTGTTTAAGGATAAGGAAATGCATTTAATCGGCATTGAAATCCTGTGTTTACTTAACATAAAATAATATGTAATAAGTAGTAGTTATCACCTAAGTTATTTATAAAACGAAAAACTTATTTGCGAAATTTGCAAGATTTCAAGTGATATTTACAAAGCAAGTGCCACTTCATTGCTTCAGAAGTAGAGCAAAGCTAAATTACAACAAATTGGTTTTTAGGTATGTAAAATTTAATTGGTTCTCATTGGCTTTGATTTGAATACAACCAACCAATGAGCACACTGCTTTTATTGGTCGGGAATGAATAAAAGTTAGAAAAGATACCTAGCTACAAAAAAAAAACAGACCCTATTGATTGGTATTTTTTCCCTAAAATTTTTCGTTGGCGGATGTCATAGGTACAAATATGTAGCTACTTTTAGTAGTAACTACTTTTAATAGTTTTTGATACAAATTAAGTTAAACTTTAAACGAACATACATACATAGGTATAGGTAGGTATATCTAATCTTATAGTCTCACAAAATATACAAGCTTAAGAAAAATGTTTGAATTTTGGCTCGTCAACCTTTTAAAAGTAGGTAGGCAGGTAGGTAGGTACCTAAGTATCTTGCCAGTATGCCAGTCAGTGACAGTGATGGGACTTTTTGGAAAAATGTCCGAAGTAGATTTGAAACAAAAATGCAGTAGATTCAACTGTTCTGCAGTAGATTTTTCATTTTAAAACATAAACATTTTTTAACATAGATTCACATACATAAATATGTAACTTAAAATAACAAAATAAACATTTTTCCTTAAAACAAATTCACATAAAAATTCATACACTATTATTAACATCAGCTTAAAACTAAAAAAAGTATTGTCAAAATTGCTAGCTATTTATTGCTTTTTTTTTTAAATTAAGACAGATAAAAACTTATTGAAAAACTCTATAGGGCCCACAGAATCCGAAGGTTCCCAACAATCTTTGTTTACGTCGTCGATTTCCTTACACAGTATAACATTGTGTAAAGTGGTTGTATTTAATTACAAACAGAAACAACAAAATTGAAAAAAACTTATCCGTCAATTCAAATTTAAAAAACCAATAACGTGGTTTTCAAAGTGGGGTTTTAAGCTTTTACTTACAAAAAAAAAAAAACATTAGTTTAATATTTTTATCCGATAGTTGCAAGTTTATTGAACAGATGTTGAAATTCAGCGGTCAAAAAAATAGTAGGGATAGGAAAATCTACCTTGAAATGTTACGAAATCGAAAAATTAGGTCAAAATTTTTATTACAATATGTGGCTGAGTGTTCGTACCTTTAATTAGTATTTAGTTGCATGTCCCTTGTAAGCTATAACAGCAGTACAAAGACGTTAAATAGAGCTTATCTGGTTTCCACCCCTTCCCGAGCTTATCGAACTCCATGAGCTGTAACGCTTCGCAAAGGACTGTGTTGTTGCTTGGTTTACATCTAGAAGCATATTTTTTTACAGTGCTCCATAGGTTTTCAATGGGATTAAAGTCCGAAGACTGTGCGGGCCACTCCATCACTACTTTACTTTCCTGGAAGCATCTTCATTTACGGTAGCATTCAACTTCAGTATACGGTAGCATTACTTCCTGTATTATCCTAACATAGAGATGCTGATCCATAATGCCTTCAATCCGCATTATGGGTCCAACTCCGTAGAAGAAAAAACATGCCCATACCATTATGATTGTAAAGTGTGGATTATATTCGGTGTTTGGAGGTCTTCTTACATATTGACGAGATCCTTTTCCACCCCTTAAAGCCTTGCGCAAACCAATGCGGTGAGATCGTACGATGCGATTGCGATAAGTCAAATCCCTATGCTTTAAGTCAAACGTCCATAAACGTCCATAAACGTTTGACTTAATGCATAGGGATTTGACTTATCGCAATCGCATCGTACGATCTCACCGCATTGGTTTGCGCAAGGCTTAAAACAATTAAAGTGTTTTCACTATCAACGCAATGCAAAGTGGAAAAATACCAATCTGTGCAATGCTTTTACTCACACTACTATTATTTTGACCGCAACTGTATGTACATTGTACATTGTACATGTACATAAACTATAACAATTTTTTTCTCAAAATTGTTTTCTTCATTTTTAAGTTGCTGTCATAATATTTATCTAAAAAATATTGGTTTCCCAACAAAGACATCTAAAAAATGTTTAGTTCTTCAGGATTTTCATTATAGAACGGAAAAGACATTACAATGGCCAAAACGATGTCATTGTATACAGGTACCCTCTATTACTACCTTTGCATCTAAATACTTAAGAAGATTTTATTGTGTATCATTAAAACTAAAACGCTTTTTTTATTTGACCACAAATTTCTACATAAAATTGAATCAAACATTTTTTTATTTCAAAAATTTTGCTTTCTTCAAAGTCGTGAGAAGCAATATATCGCTAGAACTCGATACCAAAATCCATATCCGTAAAGGAAAGATAATGTAAGGTACTTTCTAAACCTTCATTGGTATACTGACTGAATCCATACTCATATAATTTTTTAAAACTTCAATGTAAAGACCTGTTTAGTTATAGTAAGAACAAAAGTGCAGTAGATTTTATTTAAAGGCAGTAGATTTATTTTTCGAGAAAAGTGCAGTAGATCTACTGCAATTGCAGTAAAGTCCCAACCCTGGCTCAGTGACGGTGGATCCACGGGGGGTTCTGGACCCCCACCCCCCCCCCAATCGCGAAAATAAAAGATGCTAGGTACCTATTTGTAATATTTATCGGATCCTAATTTTCGAATTTCATTAGATAGGTACGGGAACGGGACATAAAAATATAGCATGAGCAAGAGAGCAAGACAAAAATGTAAAGGAGGATATTATTTCAAAAAAAAAAAGAACTTTATTGATTATTATTACATTTCATTAAAACTGAAGAGTAGGCTGCCTCAAACACTAGTAAATTTTCAAGGTTTTTTTTTGAAAAATTCCACTAGAATTTCGTCCTCGGTAAGTTCAATATGGGTATAGATATTTAAAGAAGCAAGACCATTCATCGTTCCTGTCCCAACCCCTACCTATCGTATTTCACAGGTAAATATTGATCATCCTCAACTTCGAAAATGATGGTTCTGGAGTAAATGTAGTTACAGGTAGGTATAGTACTGCCAAGACTCGCAAAATATAATCGACATTCTTGAACGACTTGCTATTGATAACCTGAAAAATATCGTCAGATTAATGTTTGCATATATGTACCTCGATCCGATAAAAGCGACTCACCAGGCAAAAAATCGTTTGTTGTAGGTATCATGATTTATGATTGATTATACCTACTAGTTCTTTTACTGAATACTCATGAAGCGCAATCAGAAATTTTAACATCGCTATTATTTCACAAAATATAAATTCAGAGAAACTATTTTTTACATTAGTTTGAATGGTGCATCAGCGCTTTTCAGAGCGTGCCGTGTAAGCTTTCACTTTTGCCTAAGAGGTGCCTTTTCTCGGGTCACGTCACATATAAACTTTTTTACATGTAAATTTTTGATCGAAAGATACTAACCAGTAAAGCATCAAGCGCATTTTGGATGTTCTGGCCGTGGATTCGTTGTCTCCACATCTTGACTTCTGACAGAAAATTTTTATTATTATATATATTTTATTATTACCTATTTATAAGTATCTTCGTAAAATGTGTAGAGGTGAGCGCATTTCTTTTCGTTAAATTCTTGTTTAAGAAACAGTTGTCGGAAACTTTGGAAAATGGATTTGTGTTCCTAGAACCGACTTTTGAGTTGAGAAATGAACGTAGGTACCTATATCAAGAAACGGAATGTAGAAAGAAATTCTGTAATTCTCTGTTGATTGCAACGGCGCCGCGCCGGCGTGGCAATTTCATTGTGATTTCGTATTTAGAACAAATTCTAGCAACATGTTCATAAGAAACGTGGAAAGTAGAATCTGCGTTTTCGCGTTTGTACGTAAATTCATTCAAAGTGTCATCTGCCAGCCTAGTAGCCTCGCCAAGATCTTGGTTTTTAGATTGCAATTCCCGACTCAAAGGCAAAACAATCGAATTAACTGATTCCATAATATGACAGGCGATTTGGAATTCAAATTCGAAATCACTGTCAAAAGATGCAATGCCTTTTGCTAAGTATCTCGATCTTTCCACGTTTTGATTTCTTTCAAAGAAATTCAATAACAGCCAGTTGCAATTCAACGTACTGCCTCATGAGACTGAGCCCACCTGGTAGGACAAACAGACTCAAACTTTTGTTTTTTTTTTCTTCTCACTTTTGTTTGTCATTTTTGAATTTCTTAGTGTAGAACGTCTTGTCTTTTAGGCCAGTGAAAAAATGCTTCAATCGCTCCGATAGTTCCAAACGTTTTTTTGATTCCTGACACTACGCATGCTGCATTAACTAGGTACCAAACTAGAGCAATGTGCAGCGCAATGTACATAAATAGGTTTCAGTCTCTCATAATTTTCTTTTCTCGGTTTTTCTTTCTGCTGGCCAAGTTGCAGATCAATTGCTTTACGTTCTCCAAGCTCAACGTCGCGTAAGTGTTCAATCCCCAAAATTGATCTTCTATTGTAATCATTGTTCTCGTGAATTCGAATGATTTTTTTTGCGTGCTTCCAAACAGTGCTGCCACCCCGCAGATGATGGAGCGCAGTATATATCAGAAAAAAGCGCAGTAGATTCCAATAAAGCGCAGTAGATTTTACAAAATACAAAAAAAAAAAATAAAAATACTTATAAAATATCATTTTATTTACTAATAGAAACAACTTCATCAACAAACAGAAAACTCAACAAAAAAACTACTATTCTGATATTTATTTTGAGAGGGAAAAAAACTTAAACTAATTTAATAAAAACTCAAATATCATTATTGCATATAAAAAGTAATATTAAATAATAAAAAAAATATAATATGTACATTAATTACATTTTTAGTCGTACTTTCTTTTAAATTCACCGTTTGTGAATTTAAATTCATTAAAGAAATAATAAAGCTGAATCGGAAGGAGACCAACAATCTTCTTTTGACTCCGTTATAGCTCTCTGGCTATAAAAACATTTTGAAGAGTTGGAATACTTATACTGTTTCTTATATCAGTTTTTATGAAAAACAATAAAAGTTAACGAAAATATGCGCTCAAAACACACAAGCTCTCTTAATTTCAGCGACCTTTCGAAAAATTACAACTAGGGTGGAGGTTGAGTATTGTGTTTTTGTATATTTGTTCAGTTAGATGTCTTTTAGCCGACAGCGGCCAGCACAAGTCCATGTTATTTAAAATAGTCAGTGGATGCATTCAGAGTGAACGTGGTTTAGCATTTAAAAAATTTTATGGACGCGTTTAGGGCAAACTTTGAACAACGATACAAATTTTGAAAGAGGAGTAGATTCGTTTTGTTGCGCAGTAGATTTCCATTTTAGGCTAAGCGCAGTAGATCTACTGCTATAGGAGTAGGGTGGCAGCACTGCTTCCAAACATTAAATGAGCTTCCCCAGCCTTACATCACCTACTCCATCGATTTTCACACCAAAAGCTACGCAGTATTTGCAATATCCGCCATCATTCTTTATTATATGCTGTTTATGAGTAAGATATGCTGATGATTAGGTCAAATCAACTCGAATTGATTTAGAAGAAGTAAAGTTTCGAACCTTCTTCACCTCTTTGCTTCACCTTCAAATTTTGCTCGACATATATATATACAGTGGTGGATTTACACTAGGGGCAGTCGGGGCTAGTGCCCAGGGCGGCAAATTTTCTAGGGCGGCAAAATTTAAAAAAATTTCTATATAATTACCTAACTAATTCAAGCAGTAGAATGCGCCCCAGAAGCTGCGTTATTCTTTAATACAATACAAACTTTATACAACTTCTTTACTGCATCGACGCTAGCTGGGAAGTCTTACAGTCTCATACTGAAAAAAGAATTGCGTTAAAATCTTTATCTGCAACCAGATGGTCAGCTCGTTATGAAGCGGTTCAAGCTCTGAATCAACACTTTGTTGAAATAATTGAAACTTTGATTGTTCTTGAAGAAGATTTTGAAGAAATAACAATTACACGGCAAGAAGCTAAAGGTATTCGAATTCAGTTGGAGCGACTCAAAACAGCATTTATGCAAATACTTTGGCATTTCTTACTCTCAAGATTTAATGCGGTAAGCCAGCAAAAAATTGATTGCAGCATCGCTGATGTAATTGATGATTATCATACTTTGGTCAAAGTCGTTGCTGATACGCGAAATGAATTTGAAATCTATGAAAAAAATGTTATAAAAATTTCAGAAATTCTTACTTACTTACTTAGGTGGGCATTACAGTTCGGGGTGAACCTGGGCCTCAACCAACATCCTTCGATAACGACTTCTATTTCGGGCGAGCTCTCTCCAGTTTCGCACTCCAAGTCGGTTGAGGTCATCCTCCACTTGATTGCGCCACCTAAGACGAGGTCTTCCCCTTCCGCGATTTCCCTGCAATGTGCTTTCGAACACCCGACGAGCCGGAGCGTTTGGGTCCATCCGCTCAACATGGCCCAACCATCGTAGCCTCGCGATGCGTACTCTTCTGGCTATGCCCATGTCGCGGTACAGCTCATACAGCTCGTTGTTGTATCTTCTTCTCCACACATTGCCTTCGCATACGGGACCAAAGATCATTCGGAGAATTTTTCTTTCGAAACGACCAAGGGTTTCCTCATCCGCTTTCGATAAGGTCCATGCTTCCGCGCCGTAAAGCAGGACTGGGATGATTAAGGTCTTATATAAGGTTACCTTGGTTTTTCTGGAGAGGGTTTTGTTTCTCAATTGCCTTCTTAACCCAAAGAAGCAACGGTTGGCAAGAGTTATTCTCCGTTTGATCTCCGCACTGATGTTGTTGTCCGTATCTACAGCGGATCCTAGGTAGACGAAGTCCTGTACTACCTCGAAGTTATGTCTGTCTATTGTGACGTTTTGTCCAATTCGTCGATGTTCTGTGTCCTTGTTTGATGACAGCATATACTTTGTTTTGCCCTCATTAACCATCAAACCCATTTTTGCCGCTTCTGTTTCAATACTCGCAAAAGCACCTATGACATCACGCTTTTTTCTTCCCATTACGTCAATATCGTCTGCATATGCGAGCAATTGCACAGACTTTTGAAAGATTGTTCCTCTGGTGTTGACGTTTGAGTTTCTTACAATCTGTTCAAGTATGATGTTGAAGAAATCGCATGACAGTTTATCGCCTTGCCTAAAACCTTTTTCGACATTAAAGGTCTCGGTGAGTTCTTTACCGACCTTGACGGAGCAGCGTGAATTCTCCAAAGTCATCCTGCATAGTCGTACGAGTTTTGCAGGGATGCCGAAACTAGACATGGCTCTGTACAGCTCGTCTCTGTAGATACTGTCATACGCGGCCTTGAAATCGATAAACAGATGGTGAATATCGATATTATGTTCTCGGGTTTTTTCCAAGATCTGCCGTAATGTGAAAATTTGGTCTATTGTGGACTTCTCCGGTCTAAAACCACATTGATAAGGACCTATCAAGTTGTTGACGTGGGGTTTCAGACGTTCACATATTACAGCAGACAAGATCTTATAAGCGACGTTAAGGAGGCTTATCCCTCTATAATTGGCGCAGTTGTGAGGGTCTCCTTTCTTTAGGATCGGGCATACGATACTGAGGTTCCATTCATCGGGCATGCTTTCTTTCGACCATATCATGCAGATCAGTTGGTGCATGCTCCTTTCCAACTGATCTCCAGCTGCCTTGAAAAGTTCGGCATCAAGGCCATCTGCACCTGCAGTCTTATTCGATTTAAGTTTGCATATAGCAAGCTTAACTTCTTCTAGGTCGGGAGGACGGCATTCTTGATCATCGTCCAGGCTGAATGGGGCCGTCTGCTTGACAGCGGAATTTGTGTCCTCATCGCCGTTAAGCAGTCTGCAGAAATGATCTTTCCAGATCCTCAGTAGCGACTGTGACTCTATAACTATGTTTCCCTGCTGGTCTTTACAGGCTTGAGTTCGGGGTTTGCCACCCTGGCAGGATCTTTTTACCAGAGCGTCCGCTAATTCTCCAGCTGCACCTAGTCCGTTAAGAGATCTTACGTTCCAAGTGCAGATCCGGAGGTCGTTGTCCTTTTTTCGTTTGCATGGGTCGTCAACTTTGAAATCATTATCGTTATCCGAGGCTGTTGATTGTTTCGGAAATTTCAGAAATTCAAGATTATAAAATAACAGTTTCCCGACAAAGAAAGAGAAAATTACATGCTGATGAAACGCGAAATAGAGATTTGCAGCTGTCAAGTCGAGACCAGCTTAGAGTTAATATTTTTAATCTCATTCTTGACAATCTGGGATCTGAATTGCGTAAAAGATGTACAGCGTATGAAAGGATTCAAGAAAAATTCTCGGTTATCATTGAATTTGGTGATTTAGATAATAGGGAAACTCGTAAACGAGCTAAACGTTAAAGAAAAATGAATTGTTCAGATCTTGAGTTCTTACTAGAAGACAAATTTGTGCACTTCAACGCTCATTGCACCGAAAAAAAGATGGAAAAAAATTCACCTTCTGATCTTCTGAAACTTCTGCATTCAAACGACCTTTACACTGAGTTTCCAAACGTAGAAAACGCTTATCGTATATTTTTAACTTTAGCCGTAAGAATATGTAGCGCAGAACGTTAAAAATTTTTACGTTCTACAATGGGTGCAAATAGACTCAATAGCTTACCTATCCTATGCATAGAATCAGATGTGCACCATTTTGCAGTTAGGCGAGTTTGCCTGGCAAAAAATTAACGCAATACTAATAAAAAGGGACGTGTCTAAATGCACCCACGGTGAAGTTCGTTTAGGTGGTGTTACACCGCACTTTTGAATAACCACTACACCGAAAAAATCTCTCAAGCCATTTGACAGGATCGAATGCTTTTTAGTAGCTTTTCAAGTATAAAAACAGTATGAGTGTAAAAATATGCGGTGTTACACTTATTTATTTATTTATTTATTTATTTGATATCAATTAGAGTTAACAATCTCAGTTGGATAACGAAAACTAAAATAAGTGTTAAAATAAAGGCATTTTAACCCTAGTTTACAAACTGGGGTCCATTTGGACCCCAGAGCATGTTTGAACACTCATAACTTTTTTGTTTTTAATTTTTTTTAAATGGGATTTTTACTCAGTGAACAAAATTCAATTTTTTATTCATTTCTTAAGTTGAAACGTTTATCAGATGTTTACAGATTTTTCTGCGATTTTTTTGTGAAAAGAACCCGTCCACCCAAACTGGGGTCCATTTGGACCCCAGTACTGAAATTCTATGAAAAATCATATTTTTTCTAATAAATAATTATTTTATTTTAAAAGCAGCCTAGTTTATGTTTAGAAGAATTTAACTTGAAGTTGTGGGCAGTTTCGGGAGACATTTAACACATAAGGTTCTAGTGTGGCAAGGGCAACAACATCTGCCACATCCATCGCAGGTGGCTCTGGTTTTCTTGTCATCTGCTCTTGGGCAAAGGTGACATCTACCCCTTTTACAAGAGAGCCTTTCGGGGACTGTTGGTAATACTTCCTGAACTCTCCCCAAGATACAGAGAGCATCCAATGCAGATTTTCCTATGCCAGATTGTGTTGCAGAGGTTGTGAACGGTGATTCAGTTCTGACTCAACCAGTTCCTCCGCTAATTCGATGAGTTTATCAATTCTGAACAAATTTTTGTTTCTTCTAGGCGGATTGAAGTGTCGAAAAATGATAACAGTTGCTAGGGCTGCTACGTCCAGTAAGTTGTAGAATACAACCATCGGCCAGCGATTTGTTTTGCGTGTACATGAATAAACTGAGACCATTTGGTCGAATACATCGACTCCACCTTTGGTGCTGTTATAATCCAGTATCATTGCAGGCTTACTTTGATGACCGGAAGTGGCTTTCTCACAGTTATGTTTTGATAGCAATACCACTTGTTTGTTTGGCTTCGGACCATAACTCACCAACGCCATTTTTCCAGAAAATCCAAAAATGGATGAGTGGACTGGACGATACTGCTTTTTGTTATTGACCTTTACAGGCTCATTCTGCTCATCAAGAACCTCCTTCGCTACAAAAGGTTAAGGCAAATCTCTTTTGTTTTTCCGAATCGTGCCAAGAATAGTGATCTTCTTATCCAGCAACTTCAATGCCAAATCCACCGACGTAAAGAAATTATCAATAGTGAGGTTGCGTCCAGAATTGAAATATGATGGCATCAACGACATCACCACATCATATCCACGACCAAGTCCTGTACTTTGGTCAGAGCTACCAGTGTAGACAGAAAACTTCAGTGGATAGCCCGTTGAGCTTTCATACATCCACCTAAAGTTCAAGCCATTTTTGGCAGGCTTGCTTGGCATGTATTGAGGAAATTCAATCATTTTTACCTGAACAAAGTGAAATAATGACTATTTTTTTCTTTTGATAGGCATACCTGGCAAGAACATTGATATGCATCAATATTACAATCAGTAATTACGTAAAACAGACATATCGAAAGGGATAAGCGGGAATCCCAGATTTGCAAAATTAGGCAATTTCCATCGTTTTTGAAATTGAAAAATTTTATTGCTGACCTCTTACATACCTGCATAATGACATCTCTGCTTAAATTTCTTTATCCCTGCTATATATAATACTTAGAAACAATTCATACAATAGCCAGAAGAGCTATAACTGAACAATATAAGTCAGAAATCAAAAAAATTTCGAAGAAAAAATCGTGGGGTCCATTTGGACCCCAGTTCGGGTGGACACGACTTTTGCCGGTTTGTAAACGAGGGTTAAAATTAAAATTCAATTTGTTAAAAATTACAAACTTTACATATTTTTGAAAGAGTTTCTACTCAAATGAAAATTGAAGTCGGTGTTATTTGAAGTATTATTAATCTCCCTAACACTGCGAGTAATAGGTTCATTAGAAGCATAATTTACTCTATGAGTATTTTCTCGGAATAGGGTACGAATTCTTAGTTCTCGTGGAGGAGCGTATAGATCTATTAGTGATAAAAGAGCTGGACAATCTATATGGTATGATAAAATATCATTGATAAAATTTATAGCGAACATCTTAAGGCGGTTTTCTAATGATTGAATACCAATAAGCTGACATCTAACATTATATGAAGGCATTTCAATGTTCCATTCTAGCTTTTTTACTACAAATCTTGTAATTTTTTTTTTAACATTTTCAATTTTTTTAATATGAACCTTGTACTGAGGATTCCATACTACGCAGCAATATTCTAGGATTTATTTATTTATTTATTTATTTATTTCATCAATGGATTAAATCTGCTGACTACTTTAATACATTTATATCATTAACATTGCTCTGATAGTATTTACATAAATAATTAGATTTTCTACATTCATTAGTTTACAAGTAAAGACTTAGCAACTCTAAGACTTTTCGTTTAAATTGATCTCTATTCATTACAATGTCGACTTCATTGCATACGGAGTTGTACAATGCTAAAGATCGCGAGATGGGCTCATTTAAACCATAGTTAGTTCTATGACTAGGTATAAAAAAAGTACATTCCTGTTTAGAAGTATTCTTTCCGGAACATAGAACGTAATTAATCTCAAAAAATCGATGGAATCTATTTTATTGGAGAGAATATCTTTAATAAAAATTATACATTGAGCATTTCTTCTAACTTCAAGCGTTTTTAAATCAATTAGTGCACATCTTGAAGAATAGTTCGGCAAATCACCTATCCAATTCAAATTTCGAAGTGCAAATCTTGTAAATCTTTTCTGAATTCGTTCAATTCTTTGTATCGCATTAGCATAAAATGGGCTACAAACTATAGAGCAGTATTCAAGATGCGGAAGTACTATGGTATTATATAAGGTTTTAAGAGTATAAGCATCTTTGAAATCTTTTGAATTACGTCTTAAAAAACCAAGCATTGTGCATTGTATATAGAATCTATAGATTCGGTTATAATCTTTTCCAAAAGTTTTGGTATAGCTGAAATTTTCGAAATAGGCCTATAATTTTTAATTAACTGCTTGGAACCACTTTTAAAGACAGGATTAATATATGATACTTTCCATTCATCTACCAACTTTCCTGACGAAAGAGATTTATTGTAGAGGAGAGTGAGAGGAAAACAAATAGATGAGGAACATCTTGATAAGAGAAGGGGGGGAATTGAATCGTAGCCTGCTTTTTTAGTAACATCTATTTTACATAAGGCATCGAAAACTTCATCTTCAGATATCTGAGGAAGCATAAAATTAATACAAGGTTCGAAATTAGAATACATAGAATTTAGACTTTCGATTGAGTCTGTATTATATGAAGATTCAAAAAAATCTGCAAAAAGATGACAAGAAGACTGTAAATCATTAGATTTTTCATTTTCATATTCCATTGACTGTGGAAACTGAGATACATTGTTACGTTTTGAATTTATAAAAATCCAGAATGATTTGCTATTTGTTTTTATTTTTGATTCTGAGTTGAAGAAACCGAGTTCTATCTCCAATAAGCCCCGTAAATTTAGAACGCTTGAAGGCTTTTGGCATTTTCCAAATTCTTTAATCTACTATTATGCCATGGTAGCTTAAATGTTCTCTTTTTATTAGAAATTGGGACGAATAGTTCTATAGCTTCGAAAAGAATATTTTTAAACCTTGTGTACATGTCTGTAAGGGAACCATTTTGAAATATACTTTCCCAATCAAATGTATTATAAAAGTTATTTAATGCAATGAAGTCAGCCTTCATAAAATTAAATTTTTTTTCTTCGATAGGTGAAACATTTGCATACTCATAAAATTCAAGATTTACCTCAAATGCAATATGGTGAATAGAGTTATTTGTTAATGGGAATTGAACAGCTTCTATATGATATTTTAAATCATTATTGATAAAAACAAGATCAAGAATTCTACCCAGAGAGTTGTTAATGTTGTTAATTTGCAAGAGATCAAGAGCAGTTAATGAATCGACAACTAAACTTTCAATTTCGTTATTTGCGTTAAATGGAAATAACTTTTGTTCGTGTTCTAAAAAGCACCAATCGATCTCACCAAGATTGAAGTCGCCCAATATACATGGAAACTGTTCTGTTGTCAATTCATTAACTATGGAAATGATATTTGAAATGTGAATAGTATATAATTCTATTGGACTACGTGGTGTAATATAGCTAGCAATAAAATAAAAAACCTTAGAACAAAATTCTTTAGAACTGACACAGACACAAATCTGATCGACTTCATCTGAATCATTTGATAATTTACATTGATGGCTTCTGAATTTTGAGCTAACAGCAATCAGCACACCTCCGCCGCGCTCCTTGCCTGTTGATGGTGGTCGGTCTTTCCGGAAAATTTGGTATGAAGTATCAAAAAATTCTGATGAATGAAAGTGTGAATTCAACCAAGTCTCCACAATGATTATGACATCGAACTCATGGATTGATGACGAAGTAAATAATTGACGAGATTTTGTTCTTATACCGCTAGCATTATGAAAGTAAACACGCAGTTGCGACGGAGATGATGATGGCTTGTTTATTTTACCTCGGAATTGTGGTCCTTCTTCGGAAAATTTACAAATTTTTTGATTTGAACGTGCAAAGGCCAAATTGTTGGTTGCAAAGCCTTTTCAAAAATATCAGCAGGAATTCCTAGCTTAAAATTGACATAGCGAAATGTAGTAGAATCGGTGATTGGTCTAATATACGCAACATAAAGAGCTTTAAGAGCGTAGGGTCCCTTAGATCAAAAGAATTGCGCGAAACAAAGCCCAACATAGAGTTGGCTTTATTCACCACGAAGTCAATATGATGTGTAAAATTAAGCTTAACAATCGAAGATTACTCCAAGATCTTTCTTAACAGAAACTCTATCAAGAACATGGTTTTGAATGTTGTAATCGTAAATGATAGGTAACAAATGACAAAAAAGACGAGTAAACGAAAAACATTGGCATTTAGATATATTAAGTGATAATTGGTTTGTATTGCACCAATTGGTAAGATTAATAATATCATAATGGAGAAGCTTGCAGTCTGTTAAATTTTGTATACGTCTAAAGAATTTCAAATCAAGCGCAAACATAAGAGGCAAAGAGTTTGTAAGGACACTAGGTAGGTCATTAATAAAAATAAGGAACAGGATTGGACCTAAATGAATACCTTGTGGAACGCCGAAAGTTACAGAAAATGGATTTGAAATAATCGACTCAATAGAAACATGTTGACTACGTCCTGTAAGATAGCTTGACAACCATTTGAGTAGGTTTGAATGAAAACCTATATTCTCTAATTTTTTTAATAGAATTTTGTGATGCACCCTTTGCGAAGTCTGTGTAGATAACGTCCACTTGATAACACTTTTCTAATGAATTAAGAATATAATTCGTGAAAATGGTTTAGTTCGAGGACGTAGATCTACCAGATACAAACCCGTGCTGATAAGGGGATATAGTTTCTTTTAATAGGAATTTCAATTTATCATAAACTATTTTTTCAAATACCATAGGTATTGAGGACAGTTTACTAATTGGACGGTAGTTAGTTATTTCTTGTTTCGGACCACTTTTATGAAAAGGAGTAACAAAGGACGTTTTCCATTCAGGCAGAAATGAACCATATGTTAAAGAGCAATTAAATATAAAACTCAAAAGTCTAGAAAGTGCAGTTGAACATTTTTTTAATAAAATGGGTGAAATGCCGTCCGACCCAGAATTGCGATCGTAATTTAGACAAGATAGTGCCATTTCTACTTCTAATACGGTAATATTTAAATGACCTATGCTTAAATTATTTACGGACGGACTTAAACAAGTACCTGTAGCATTACAAGAATCAATATAATTTGATTTAAAAATATTTGCAAAAGCCTCACAAATGGTTGGTATTGGTAGACTAGTTAAAGACGAACCTAGATATTGCATACTTTTAGGAAATCCACTTGATTTTTTTTTATTTTTGATGAAACTCCAAAAACATTTACTGTTGACTTTTAACTTCGATTCCATTGAGTAAACATATCGTTTATATAAAAATTTATTAGCACCGCATTTTTTTAAAAATCTCTCGAGTCATTTAACATAAAAAAATGCTTTTTTGTAGCTTTAATTGTAGGCCATCTAGCGCTGTATAGAAAAACAATGTAGTAGCTTTTCGCTATCATCCATTTTACAGAACCAAATTCGCTATGACCATCTAGAGTTGTATAGAAACATGATAGAAATAAGAAAATAGCTTTTCACTATAACCAATCAGAAAGATTAAAGTGATGCCAGATAGTAACTATTTTGTGTTACTTTGTTATTTTTTTACGAATTTTTTTTTATACTCGAAGGAAGTTACTTATATCTTCGTAACCTTCTTCTGTGTCTTAAGAAAAAAAGAATTTTAAGCTTTCTCCTTCGCTATGCTTTTGATAAATATTTTGCTGAGTCAACTTTTTTGCGGAGCTCGGCATAGGCTGACGCTTACACATTGGTATAGCTTTCGTAACTTCGATGTCTTGAATTTTAATTTTGCTGAAAAGGTAAAAAGTCTATGACTTGCAGTTCCTGCATAAAAAAATATCTTACTCTGAATATATTTCGTTCTTTCTGTTTTAAAAGCGTTATTGCTGTTTGTCCTATTCTGAGGACGTATTAGAAAGTTATTTCACTTAACCTTCCGATGACAACAGGGGTGCTATAGTACCCCAGGCTTTCTTATTTTAACTGTAATTTTGTTTTCGCTTCACTTCTCTTTCTATCATTCTATGTATTTGTCATTTAATACCTCTGGTCTTAGTTACTGATGAGCAGTCCCCGCTATAGGCTGTAGTTTTTGATACAGAGAGGTTTCCGTATGCACTGGGGTTGTATAGAACCCCATGTTGTTATTCGCGTATGCGAAAATTTGTAGGACATTTTTTTTTCTTCATTGAATAGGTTAATAAAATGGCATCCACTGGTCGGGAAACTATTGAAAATTATATAAAAAAATGTTTTGGAATGAGAGGATGGTGGAATGTAGTCAGGTTCAGACGATGATTGCCCAGCTATAACAGATCATCATTCAATACAATCTGAAATATATGATGACCACTTATAGGTCAATCATCGGATGAAAAAGAGCCGCTTGCAGAAGCATCGAAAAAGCTTTTGAAAGGCAAAAATGTTCATTTGTAAAGTAAACTAAAGGAATTAGGTATACAACTGACCAAAACTCATATGGAGCGACGTTTAGATCAACATTTGCTCAAAAAATTTCCTGAAGGAATAAAAGGGGTTCTAGGCCCCCCCATGAAGTCCAATGAAGGTAAGCCCCCTCTTAAACTTCAGAGGCAATCACGGTGTGCATTTCGCCCACGAAAACAAGACCTCAAGAGCAAGCTTTCGTGTTATAAATGTCAGTGTTCTGTATGGCCTCAGCACAGAAAAGAAATTTGCAATAATTGCATTTGACTTATATTTTTTATGTGAATATATATATATATTTTTTATGAATCTCTTTTTTCTGTTTTTGATAAAGCTTATGAGTTGTTTTGTTTCAATAAAAATTTTAAGTCATCTGTAAAAGTATTTTTTTTTAATTTAATCCTGGCTGGGGTGTTATATCACCCCTGTTGTTATTTACGTATATTTTAAATGTGTTGTTATCGGAAGGTTAAACGACAATAGTGGTAACAGGAGCTTTATCATTTTACTGGTGTTTTAATAAAACGTTTATTGTAGTAAGGGTGATTTACTTACGTTGCAGACAAATTCTCCTTTATCTGCGTCGCTGTTTTATCTCGGATCAACTGATAATTCAGAATCACTGTTTTCGACACTTTAAGTTATAACTTACAATCACACCAAGTACTTGGTGCTGCTGCTGAAAAAAATACAGATGCTAACATCTGTTGGCATTTTTCGTTTCTAAATGCAAATAAAGTTGCACTGGCACTGTCGCACTTGGAACGTCGAAAAAAGTCAATTTTTCTTAAATTTTTTTTGTAGGAAAAGTATGAAATGCATTTAAACGAATTTTTGCACTCATATTAATACATGCTTGAATCATATTTTGTTATTTTTCCCACATCAAAATATTCATTATAATTGAACTTATGTGTAAATAAGTATTGTATTATTCACATGAGAGCGACCAACGAACGACGAATGAACGAAGACTCGTTAATTTTGACATTTTATTCGCATGAGTGTTTTACATTCGTCACGAATAACGAACACAATTTACATGCAAAACAAATATGGAGAATAATTTTGAGGTTAATCACGCGAGCAAAATTTATTCGTTGGAGTGTGGATTGTATGTGGAACGAGAATAAAGTCTGACAGTTCGTACCTACTAGATGTTTATTCGTAACGAATAAATTTTTTTTCTCACTTTTTTTAATTTTAGGCACAAAAATAAAAGTTTATCCACCTAAAAATAAGTACGAACTATGTTTCCATCGTTTCCAAAAAAATTCATGAGGAATTTATTCTAGTAAGGTACTCAAAATCTCATTTCTTGATTTATTTGTCGTTCGTTAGTCGTGCTCATGTGAATAGTCCTTAAAGACATGTAAAAATATTTTATTTTGCGGTGAACGCGATTTAACCTTCAAAAATTATCTGAAACAAAGAATTAAATAGATATCGTTAAATAATATATTTTTCAGGTAAGTATTAACTGGGTTTGCAAAAATATCGATTTTTGAATTTTTGGTGACCATTTAAAAAAAAAGTTCGATTTTCACCCCAAAATTGGACTTTAAATCGGCTTCAAAATCGGTTTTATTCAGAAAAAATAAAAACCCCACGATAACTTCCTTTGTTTTTGTATTAACTGGTTTAAGTGCTTTTGAGTTATCGCGGTTTCCGGCTTCAAAAAGTGGTTTTGAGATAATCGCATTAAAAGGTAAAACAAGGAATTGTATCTTCCTGACTCTAATGTCACTTTCCATTGGACGAAAAGAACCGTCCAGGAGCGTCCAAGAGCATTCTCAAACCGTTCTATTGGTGCAAAAAGATTGCTTCTCATGATTCTGAGGGGTGACAGCCTCTTCTCGGTTTGAAGTGAGAATCGAATCAAGAAGCACTAACACATGTTACTCAAATCTCAAATGTCAAAAAGAAAATTTTCTTCAAGGAATATTTTTTAAGAGCCATAGGTGTTGCACTCACACAAAGGAAATTACGTTTAAATGAATAGAAACAATTTTGGGTGTTCCATTCGTTTTTAAAAAATTAGTGCTTCTCCGAGTGAAAACAATGGAAAGCGACAAAGGTGTCGTTACTTAACGAAATGTTGAAATTATTGATTACCTTACTCAATTTGTCTCATTAACACTCAAGGCACTCGAACAAGGTCATGATGTAGATGTTATTACTACTGATTTCAGTAAGGCCTTTGATAAGATAAGTCATCAAATTATCTCCATCAAACTCAATGCCTTTGGTTTTCCACCTCTCATTATCGACTGGGTCAAGTCATACCTTGACAACCGTACATATAGAGTTTCTTTCAGAAACGCAGTCTCTGATCCAATTTATGCATCTTCTGGTGTCCCCCAAGGCAGCCATCTCGGTCCACTCCTATTTGTGCTTGCCATTAATGATGTGGCTAATATCATTGCATTTTCAAACCTCTCTATATATGCTGACGACATGAAAATAATTAAAATAATCTCGTCTTCCCAAGATTCTTCACTCCTTCAACATGACCTTGATTCTTTTGTAACCTGGTGTAGTAAAAACTTTCTGGACCTTAACGTTAGCAAATGTCAATCAATTACATTTTCCCGTAAACGCTTACCATCTCATCCTCGAATCTATAATTTCAGTAATGTACCTATACCTATTGTTTCCTCTATTTGTGATCTTGGAGTAATTTGTGATAAGGAACTTAATTTCCACTCACATATTGATCGTATTATTGCGAAAGCAAACTCTTCCCTAGGTTTCATCAAACGGTGGTCTAAAGAATTTTCTGATCCCTATGTTACCAAATCATTATTCATAACATACGTTAGGCCTATCCTAGAATACGCCTGTCAAGTATGGTCTCCTTACCAAATCACCCAGTCCCTTAGAATTGAAGCTGTACAACGTAGATTTCTCAGATTTGCGCTGCGTAACCTACCTTGGTCCAACCCCGTCATTTTACCCCCTTATGAAGATCGATTGCTCCTAATCGACTTACATACCCTTTCTCAACGTCGCCGCGTTGCTGACATTATATTCGTCCACCAGCTTATTACTGGTACCATAGACTGTCCGGCGTTGCTTGAGTTCATCAACATCAATGTTAACTCACGTAACCTAAGATCGATCCCTTTTTTTCACATACCTACTCATCGCACCAACTACGGTCACTTTAACCCTATTTGCAGAATGCTTCGTTTTGCGAATGCAGCACAAGACTCCTTCGATTTTTGCCTTAGTTCCTCTGCCCTTAGAACAATCTTACACAACTCCCCTCCCTAAGCCTTCAAAATAATTTTATTTCATTATTGTTAAGTTAGTTTTTTAAGTAATCTATTTTTGTATATATGTAAATATCATGTTTATTCACTAATGCGCTTGCACTAAGCTAAGCTAAATAAATAAATGTGCAATATCCTTTAAATTTATTCCATTTGTTTTCCCTTACCCCGGGGCTACATAAAAAATATATGGCAAGGTAGTTACAATACACTAAAACTCTTACATACACAACCAAACTTTTCGAAACTGAAACCCAAACTGGTCCGTGAAGCAATTTCTGTAGCCATAAAATTGACACCTTCATCAAATTGTTTTCAAAAGTAGAAAGAGGACTCTTATAGCAAAAAGATTTCTCAATATAATTTTTAATCTTAAAAATTAATAACAAATTGCTTTTAATCTTAAAAATTAATAATAACAAATCGCTCAAGAACAAATTGCCTGGCAAATTGTAAGTCGCCTACGTCCGTACGATATCTTAATCGTGTAACCGCGGTGCGGGTGCATAACTTCACAGGTCATAACTTCACATGGGTCATAATTTCACCTATAGTGGGTTATAATTTCACTTTTTTCGGGTGAAGTTATGTCCCACCTTAGGTGAGCAACAATTTCACCTGAAATTTGTGAGAAATTATTTCCCACCTACATTGTAAAAAATCTTTAGAAATCCAATCAGTCAAAAGCCAACAAAAATTATAAATTGTAATCAATTTATTAAAACATTTTTATTAACAAAAAATATCAAAAGCTGTTATTTATAAAAAAAAAATTATTCTTATGAAAGGTACTTTATATCATGAGCAGAGAAGGTTCTTGGTTGATGGAACATTCAACATTGTTCCAACATCCACTGGCTACAAACAATTATTAATTGTGCACTTTGCATACGCAGAACATGTGAGTATTTAAGGCTGTTTACTTTTCAAAGTGATTGTAAGTTTTTGAAATCATCTTCAAAAATTATTAGTTAATCATAAAAACTGGCGATGCATAAGTTTTTATAACAAAATCTTATACATATTCCGTTATACTGCACAATATAAATTAAAACTTAGAAATATGTTCAAATATAGTGTAGCTTTCATAAATCAATTATTGAAATTACGAACTTCGACATCATATATTTTCAAAAACAGATCTCTCGTTTTAGTAAATTATATTATATAGAAATAGTGTGAATAAACAAGCGTTGTTGGCGCTAAGCAGTAAAGCGACCGAAGAAAAAATTGCGCAATTTTGAAATTATAACCCACTAGAGGTGAAATTATGACCCATGTGAAGTTATGACCTGTGAAGTTATGCACCCGCACCGAAACCGCAGGGTTAACGACGCGGCCTTCCCCTTCCTCGACGCTTGGTTTTGTCTAGCCTTGTCTTTGGTACCAACTCAGATCCCTTAAATATATCAAAATAATTTAACACTATAAAATCATTAATTTATTTTTCTACAAACCTTTACGCGCTCAATTATGATTTCTCCAACCTCATTTCCTTCTCTTTTTGATTCCTCAAATCCCTTTAATAGACCAAAATAATTAAATTGTATTGAATTATTAATATATTTGTGTTCAAACTTTTATGCGATCGATTTTGATCTCTCCAACTTCATTTTCTTCTCTTTTCGAATCCGACATCTCAAATTCAGGACCCTTTAAAATTTCTTCCATAATATCAATTTCTTCTTCAATTTCCAATTTTGTTCGAGACGTTGATAGTAATGTCTACCGGAGTTTAAATTCTCAAGAAATGTTTTGAGATATTCTTTAAGTTTTTTATGCTGTTCAATGAAATCAATTTCGCTTGCATTTAAAAGACTGTCGTAATGTGTCTAAAAATGTGCTCTACTTCATCCATGTTTCTGGCTCTGTTTTGAGGAAATGGGTTAAAACTCTCACAATTTTTTTTTTATTGAAATACGTACTGGGACAGTAGAAAAAGTCATATATAAAAAGGTATTGTAACTACCTTGCCATATATTTTTTATGTAGCCCCGGGGTAAGGGAAAACAAATGGAATAAATTTAAAGGATATTGCACATTCAATAATTTCAACATTTCGTTAAGTAACGACACCTTTGTCGCTTTCCATTGTTTTCACTCGGAGAAGCACTAATTTTTTAAAAACGAATGGAACACCCAAAATTGTTTCTATTCATTTAAACGTAATTTCCTTTGTGTGAGTGCAACACCTATGGCTCTTAAAAAATATTCCTTGAAGAAAATTTTCTTTTTGACATTTGAGATTTGAGTAACATGTGTTAGTGCTTCTTGATTCGATTCTCACTTCAAACCGAGAAGAGGCTGTCACCCCTCAGAATCATGAGAAGCAATCTTTTTGCACCAATAGAACGGTTTGAGAATGCTCCTGGACGCTCCTGGACGGTTCTTTTCGTCCAATGGAAAGTGACATTAGAGTCAGGAAGATACAATTCCTTGTTTTACCTTTAATGCGGTTATCTCAAAACCACTTTTTTGAAGCCGGAAACCACGATAACTCAAAAGCACTTAAACCAGTTAATACAAAAACAAAGGAAGTTATCGTGGGGTTTTTATTTTTTCTGAATAAAACCGATTTTGAAGCCCATTTAAAATCCAATTTTGTGGTGAAAGTCGAACTTTTTTTTAAAATGGTCACCAAAAATTAAAAAAATCGATATTTTTGAAAACCCAGTGAATACTTACCTGAAAAATGTGTTATTTTACTATATCTATTTAAATTTTTTGCTTTAAATAATTTTTGAAGGTGAAATCGCGTTCACCGCAAAATAAAATATTTTTACATGTCTTTACTTATTTACACATAAGCTCAGTTGTAATGAATATTTTGATGTGGGAAAAATTACAAAATATTATTCAAGCATGTATTAATCTGAGTGCAAAAATTCGTTTAAATGCATTTCATACTTTTCCTACAAAAAAAATTAAGAAAAATTGACTTTTTTTCGACGTTCCAAGTGCGACAGTGCCCTTAAGTTACATTCAACTTTATTTGCATTTAGAAACGAAAAATGCCAACAGATGTTAGCATCTGTATTTTTTTCAGCAGCAGCACCAAGTACTTGGTGTGATTGTAAGTTATAACTTAAAGTGTCGAAAACAGTGATTCTGAATTATCAGTTGATCCGAGATAAAACAGCGACGCAGATAAAGGAGAATTTGTCTGCAACGTAAGTAAATCACCCTTACTACAATAAACGTTTTATTAAAACACCAGTAAAATGATAAAGCTCCTGTTGCCACTATTGTCGTTTAAGTGAAATAACTTTCTAATACGTCCTCAGAATAGGACAAACAGCAATAACGCTTTTAAAACAGAAAGAACGAAATATATTCAGAGTAAGATATTTTTTTATGCAGGAACTGCAAGTCGTAGACTTTTTACCTTTTCAGCAAAATTAAAATCCAAGACATCGAAGTAACGAAAGCTATACCAATGTGTAAGCGTCAGCCTATGCCGAGCTCCGCAAAAAAGTTGAATCAGCAAAATATTTATCAAGAGCGTAGCGAAGGAGAAAGCTTAAAATTCTTTTTTACTTAAGACACAGAAGAAGTTTACGAAGATATAAGTAACTTCCTTCGAGTTTAAAAAAAAATTCTTAAAAAAATAACAAAGTAGCACAAAATAGTTACTACCTGGCATCACTTTAATCTTTCTGATTGGTTATAGTGAAAAGCTATTTTCTTATTTCTATCATGTTTCTATACAACTCTAGATGGTCATAGTGAATTTGGTTCTGTAAAATGGGTGATAGCGAAAAGCTACTACATTGTTTTTCTATACAGCGCTAGATGGCCTACAATTAAAGCTACAAAAAAGCATTTTTTTATGTTAAATGACGGACGTGTCCAAATAGAATCAAACCAATCAATCTCAATACTCTATCTCAATCAAGACTGATACTAGGCGTGTTTTTTTTTAACCTAGTATATAGTACAGCATTCCAGTTAAAAAAAAACGATCTATCCACAGTATTTTCAGTACTATTTTCAGCAACAAGATGGAGCTCAACGTCAAAGCTTGCTGCTACTTTTCAAAGCTCTCTGTGAAATTCAAGATGAAACAAAATCAAATTCATACTAGGATTGTTTCGTTAATTGTTCTATCAAATGAATAACGATACAAAGCCAGGTATGAATTTGTATTTTTTTCTTATTTTCAATACATCAGATTCTCTCTTACAGCTCTTTTTTACTATTTTTGGAGGCATTGTCCAGCAGTGAAGAAAGCTCTATGTCAAAGTCAGCTGTTTTGTTGAAAAAAACTTTCGGGTATGTTCAGGGAGTATGTAAAAAGATATTAAAAACTAATCTTTGATGAGATTTTCCATTGGCAAACAAAATCAATTTATTTTTTATCCAAACCTGTGGTAAGGCAATTTTACACTATTGACCAGTCTTTTCGATAGGTTTAGAAAGAAAATAAGTTGATTCTATTTACAAAACCGTGAAATTGAACTATAATATTCCGCAGAAATAAACATAACCCAAATTAAATTAAGTTGAAACACGTCTTGCTAGTCCCAAACTTGAATTTCTATTGAAGAATGTTTAGTTTTCATACATATATCTTTCCCTTTTGACCATTTTTTACTGCTTTGTTTGTTTGTTTGTTTGATTTGTTTTTTTTTTTTTGCATTGGGCTATAGTTTTTATTCAAATAATTCCATGAGTAAAGCTATTAGGTTCAGCAAAAAAGAACTAGTGCAAAATCCTGTATTATATACACCACCAGGTAAGAAACAGGACAAAAATTCAATATGAATAAGTTTTTATTTCTTTAATTTTTAATCGAGAGAAAAAATTTCTTTGCGAATACCACATTTTTTTTGAACACGTCCTTTCGAAAAAGCTTTGATGAACCAAAATCATTGGTGGCGCCATCCTATTTTCAAAGCTGGAAACTATCAATCCACAGCAATGCCATCCCTGTTTTCACTGTGGAAAATTACGACAGTAAAATGATTTGTTGTTGTTCCCCAAGGGAAATTTTTACTGTACTATATACTAGCATAAAAAAAAACACGCCTACTGAATGAAATACGGATCCAATCAATCACAGTACTACTGTGAACTGTACTATCTACTTTAATCGAGACGATCGAACGAAACTAAAACCTGAGAGGAATAAAGAATAAGAGGGGAAACCACACCAACACTACGGCATCTGCCCTCGAACAGCATTATATTTTCAGCTTTCAAAACCAGTTTGAAATTCGAAAATAAAGTGGCGTTAATAAATTCACTGACACAGCTTTATATTCAGCTTAATATGTGTATCACAGTTGGATCTCGTGTTACAAAAACAACAATGTAAACAAATGGAAATTGCGTGGCAAGAGAGGTAATGGTTTTCCCTCTTGTTCTTTATTCCTCGAAGACTAAAACCAATCATTTTTGATTGTGAATAAAATGAAATGAGATGAGCAACCTACAGTAAAGTCAATCATTTGATTGTGTATGAATATATATTGAAAAGATCTAAGAGTTGGTGATTTTTAAGAGTAGCTCCGTAAAAAAATGAAAAAAGCTAAATTTAACGTTTATTTAACTCAAAAAAGCAAATTTTATTAAATATAAAGGAATTCTTACACAATACATGTGAGTCTTATTCAATAAGTAGTTTATTTTGGCAAAAAACTAACCCCCCTATTAATAAACGCGGAATAGCCTTATTCCATGGATTAAGTTTCCATTATACCATTTTCCATTTAATTAAAGCTACCATTATACCATTTTGCACTTAATCCATGGAACGCAGCTATTCCGCGTTTTATTAATACGGGGGTAAGTGATTCCACAATCCATACGTAACCTAAGTGACAGTGCACATGAATAAGCGCAAAATATTCGAAATATCTCCCACAACATCTAACACCCATAAAAAAGCGCAGATTTCTGATAAAATGCCCGAATCAAAAATGAGTGAATCAGACTTTGTTAGGATTGGTGAATTACTTGACTTGAAATTGAAAGATGTGGCATCTAAAAGTGATATTGAAGCAATGGTCATTGCAAACAAACAAATGGTTGAGCAAAATAAGCTGCTCTCCAAAAAAGTGAATGCTCTTGAACAAAAGTGGGAGCTTTTAGAATGCAGAATGAATGAAATTCAGAAAAAAAACACTGAAAATAATCTGATGATGAGAGTCGAGGTCCAAATTGGAAAAGATGAGAAAGAACTTGTTAAAACCGTTTGCTCAACTATAATTCAACCACCTTCATGCACAGATAACCTGAAAATCCAAGAACTAAGATCTGGGAACACAAACATTAAAAATTTTGTTGTCAAACTCGAATCGAGGCAACAAGTTATCGCTGCCTTAAAGTCGGCGAGAGGATTACAGAACGCAGGTGTCACCATCTTCAAAGATTTGCCAATAACAATACGACAAAAACGAAATAAATTGTTGAAAATAAGAAAGAAACTTTTAGAAGTAAACAACAAAATAAAAGTATCCGTACGAGATGACAACATGTTCATAAACAACAAAAATTTCCGCTGGAGCCAAACATTGGGACTTCTGTGCAACAACACTGCAGGTGGAATTTTAGAATTAAATCGTATTTACAGAACAGATTTGAGTGATCAGCTGGGAAATTTGAAGGAGGAAGAAGAACGTCAGAACATAAGAAACGTCAACGAATCCGTGAAAGCGACACCTAGTGGTGAAGCAGAAAAGAACAGCATAGTCAATACACAAACCTTTCAACCAATTTCTAACTCTACGAACTCAATTCAAGCATAGGGTGTAGGCGCCGTCTGCCAAAAAAAATGTTTAAATTATGAATTAAAAAAATTAAAAATAATTACATAGTTATAATGTAGCAGGCCTTAGAAATAAGTCTTTATATGAGAATTTTTATGAACTATTAAATAATTATGATTTTGTGTTTTTGTACGAAACATTTGTTGTCGAAGAAGATTATAATTTATATACAAACCGTTTTCAAAATTTGAACTTCCGATGGATTTCAGCAATAAGAGTAAATATGAGAGGAAGACCGATTGGTGGTTGGTGGATGCTTCTTCGGGTACAAGAAGGCTTTGGAGAATATATCTTGTGAATTCATTTTGGATGAAGAAATCGTTTTCTTACATATTACCATAAACTATACGAAATATATCATCATACCATCTTACGTAAACTATAACCATTGGGAGAGAGATTTTGGATCATTAGTTGATTTCTTGGAACGTAACAATGAAGATAATTTAATGATTATAGGCGATTTAAACGCAAGAATAGGGAGTGAACCAGGTAATGAAAATATGTTCGCGGGAAAAATAAGAAAATCAAAAGATACATCTATAAATCCTAGAGGAATTAAACTACTAGAACTCTGCGACTCATTTGGACTCCATATCTTGAATGGCGTGAGTGATTCTGATAAAAATGGTGAACTTACCTTTGTGGGGCAGCAAGGTGCATCAGTTGTCGACTTTTGTCTAGCAAGAGGCGAATGGATGACAATTATTCATGATTTTGAAGTTTTGAGCGTACCTTTTTCTGATCACATGCCCATCACAGTAGCTTGCAACCCTTATGTTATACCACGGGATACGTCAAGGAAACTTAATCTGCCTCCTAAACTGATTTGGAAGGAAAGCAAGGCCACGGTGTCGGCAGAACTTAAATCGTGATCTTCACCAGCAAGCTGAGTTTAAGGTAGAGGATATTGAACGCTTAATTAAATCTTCATATCCGTTTTGTAGACAATCACATACTTCAAGGCAGGAAACGAAGAATGAGTGGTATGATATGGAATGTGAAAAGGCTAGAAAAAAATCATTTGGGTGGCTAAGAGCATTCCGAAATTTTAACCATCCAGATCTAAAAAAATACTATATCGAAGCAAACAATTTCTATAAAAAAATCTGCAAGGAAAAAAAAGGAGATACTATGAAACCACGGCCCTAAAATTGACTTGCTGTAGAGACACCAAAGAATTTTGGAAAGAGGTACACAAAATAAACGGTAAAAGTCTAAAAATCAGCAATAATCTTTCGGTACCCTTATTGCAAGAACACTTCAAGAAGCTTTTAAATCCTGACTTGGTTGCACCAACCTTTTTATATGCAAAACCTTCTCTATCTGACGCTATTCTGGATGGAGTCATTAATGATGAAGAGCTACGTTTGGCAATGAGCAAACTCAAAGATGGAAAAGCGCCAGGATCTGACAGAATCACGGTAGAGTTCCTGAAATACGGAACGATAAACCTTTGCAGAAAACTCACAGAGGCCTTCAATGAAATCTTAGAAACCGGAAACATACCACAACAGTTCAAAGAGTCAATTATATTCCCTATACATAAAAAAGGAGACATATCAGCTCCAAAAAATTACCGTTTAATATCCTTTCTCAATTCCACATAAAAAGTTTTTGTCTCAGTTTTGAATAATCGCCTGTGTAGTTGGATGAATAGTAACTCGAAGCTTAAAGAATTTCATTTAGGTTTTCGAAGCAGTTATTCCACAAGTGATAACATCTTTGTCTTAAGAATCTTTGCAGGAACTTTTCTAGAGCAAAATAAAAAGTTATACGTATTCTTCGTTGACTTCGCAGCAGCCTTTGAAACAATTGATAGAAGAGCGTTGTTTCTTAAACTCAATAACGCCGGAATGACATCAAAGTTTGGCAGAGTCTTGGAAAACCTTTATGATGGAAATCAGGCAGCAGTATGGAACGGGGAGGAAATGTCTGAATGGTTCGAAACGGCAATGGGAGTAAAACAAGGATGTCCCCTAAGTCCCAACTTATTTGCTCTATTTATCGATGACCTTATTGATAGTTTACCAGGTGGAATAGAGTTTGCTGCAACGGTGATCAAAGCCACGTTGTGCTTTTCGCATATTCACCAGAAACATTGCAATTAATGATCAATCGGCTTGGTGAATACTGCAGCTTGTGGAATTTGACGGTCAATTTGAGTAAATCCAAAGTGATGATTTTCAAAAAGGGGTATGGCAGAATGGCAAGGAATGAGCAGTGGCACTTAAATAGAGAACCGATCGAAGTTGTGAGATCTTACAAATATCTTGGTGTCATTATAACCAGCAATCTTAACATGGAAGACCATCTAAAAACTAAGCTTATACAAGCTAAAAGCGCTATTAGCGCGACATGGAAGAAATGCTTCGATGACAACCTAATTTCGCATACTGTAAAGTACAAGGTTTTCAGCGCAGTTGCGGAATCTGTGATGATGTATGCGGCGCAAACTTGGGGTTTTGAACAATATGAAACGGTTGAAAAATTGTTGAGATTTTATGTAAAAAGATGTTTCAAGCTACCGAGCAACACACCGAACTACATGATAAACATCGAAACTGGACTGTCACCTCTGTTTACGTAGACACTGAAGTTACATGTTGACTATTTATTGAAAGTGCTTAAGATGCCAAACGAAAGATTGCCAAAAGTAATAGCCTTGTATACTATAAGAAAAAAATGACTTTGGTATGATAAACTCAAGGAGCTTGCAGACTATTGTGACGTTAACCTGAATCTAAGCCATGAGATAACTGACAGAAAGGCTGTAGAAGATTCCCTCTATCATTTAGTCTCTAAAGTTGATGAAAAATATAGGATGAACTGTATCGATAAGGCAACTTCTTCTGTGCACAGAGCAACTTACAGCATACTGAGCCATAACCTGTGCGAAAAAAATTATTTTCGGGCTGAAAACAGTCAAAAATTAATATCAGCAATGTTTAAAATGAGAGGGGAATTGGTAAGACTGAATTTCATACCACATCGCGCTGATTTGCCAGTTATTTGCAGTCTGTGTAATCTGGCGGTAAGAGAAGATGTTATACACTTCATCGGAATATGCCCTATCCTGAAGGAAGTACGTAGAAATTTTCTTGGCAGTGACATGAAAACGAAAACGGAAGTGCTAGCGATGCTGAACTGCGAAGAAGATGTTACCCAACTCTACAAGTACTATATAAAAGCAATGTCATATAGAAATCAAATTTTGAACGAGGAATTCTAAGAAACATAAAATAATAAACACATACATATACTTATTTATAAATGTTTATATAAAAACAAAATCATGTATAAATTATAAGATGTTTTTATTTTTAAAATATTTTCACTTTTTTTTTTTATTAAAAAATCCATTTTAATCTGTACATTAATTAATAATAATTGTCAATCGGGCAGACGGCAAAGCCATGCTTTAAAGATTTATCTATCTATCTATATTGAAACGGCTTTTGAAAGCCGAACGACCGAAACTAAAACCAATCATTTCTGATTAAGTCTGAAATGATCTTAGAACGGCAGAGCGTAGAGCGAGCGAAAGAAAGACTAATCATTTCTGATTGTGTATGGAATGAAATGAAGAAAAGAAACTCACATGAACGAAGCAAGTGAAAGTAAAAGCGCAGTTCACACGGCACAATTTTTTGGACTGACTTCATTTTCTGGTGTGTTGCTGGTATTATTATTATATTGGGCGCATGAAAAAGACTTCATTGCATTTGAATTTTGTTTTATTGAACATTTTGTGTTCTTAGTCAAAAATCTCATTTTTTAATTTATTTTTCATGAAATTTTTTTCAAGTCTGACAAATTATATTTCACATCGTAGATTTGTCTGTTCAACTTCAAAATCTACAAAAATATTCAAAATTCTCAGAAATTATGGCAATGGTGCAACAAACTCATTTATATTTTTAAACATTTTCATGCAATTGGAAAAACGGCCGCTTCGGCGCTTCAGTGATTCCAAATAGGTGTGTTTCTTTACTTAAAACTATCACCAAATGTACCAAAATTCAGTGAAAGTCAGTCTAATCCAGAAAAGCGATTTTTCTTAGCTGTGCAGAAAAGAGAATTAAATTAAATTAAAAATTAACAACACAACCACTAAAAAGATTTAAATTGTAGCTTCAAAACATTCCAATAAAGCAAATTGAAATTGAATTAGTTATGAAATTCAGTCGTTTGTCTATGATTTTATTTGGTGTTATTAGAAATCATGTGTGTTACATTGGTTCGACATTAACTCTCTTTACCAAAGCTGAAATTGAAATGAAATGAATTCAAATCCATCAAACAGAAAACAGAAAATTCATAAACTGCGTCTGCTTCCTTATATGATAAGCTCATTTTGAATAAATACAAAACTTCTTGATGAACGTACTTTTATTTCCAGGTAATCTCGAATCTTGAAAAGAAGTTGTGGTTGTGGTTGTGGTAAAATGTGAAGAATTTAACGAAAAAATTGGGTTTGGTGGCCGGTACTAACTCGCCGGTGTGAGTTACGACTTCACCGTAATGAGCTTTTTTGTAGAGCACACAATTTTAAAGAAAACCTACTTATGTCCTAGACTATACCATAAAATGCCTCTGAACTGTAGAGTTTTTAAGAAAAAAAGTTTAAGTTTACGAGTATTTTATATGGGAAATCTTTGCATGCCTTGGTCGAGTACTAAATGTTAATATCAAGGGCTCAAATTTTTTGTGAATTTTTAGGTATGGGGAGTGAAAAAAAAAATTTCTCCAAAAAAAAAGCAGTCTAATATATATATGTAACATTACCGATAGTTTTGAATAGACCACTTACATTTTCGAAAAATCTATGCGAATGATTTTTTTTTTTTTTTTGGGTAGTGTGTCATTACTTGTCAGCTTTAGCCGGTGAGCCATTTGATGCTTTAATCATTGTATATATAATATATGTATAAAGAATAGTAAAATCGATTTCACATAATTTAAGAAGCTTTGGACCGAGGGCTATTTTGGTATTTTGCCACCTCGTATGTATATTTCTATAGCTGTAAGAAAGATACTGTGCTGTTATAGCTGTTCCTATCGAAAATGTACGAGGCCCAAGCCCATAACAAACTTGTGGGCAAAATTATGTATTTACTCTTGAACAATTTGACAGGGTTCGGAGGCGAACCAATCGCTTCTTTATATTTTCAAAGGAGTAACATATGAACTGTGATCGGAACCGAGTGGTGCGCTACCAGTCCAAAAGAATATCGAGTTTAGGTTAGGTTAGGTTAAAATGGTTGTCAGGAAAACAACTGACACCCTTAAGTATTATTCACATGAGAACGAACAACGAACGAATGAACGAATATTCGTTAATTTTGACATTTCATTCACATGAGTGTTTTACATTCGTCACGAATAACGAACACAACTTACATGCAAAAAAAAAATGGGGAATGATTTTGAGGTTAAGCACGCGCGAAAAATTTATTAGTTGGAGTGTGGATTGTATATGGAACGAGAATAAAGTATGACAGTTCGTACCTACTAGATGTTAATTCGTAACGAATAAACTTTTTATCTCAATTTTTTTAATTTTAGACACAAAAATAAAAGTTTATCCTCCTAAAAATAAGGATGAACTATTTTTCCATCGTTTCCAAAAAAATTCGTTAGGAATTTATGCTAGTAAGCTACTTAAAATCTCATTTCTTGATTTATTCGTCGTTCGTTGGTCGTGCTCATGTGAATAGAACTTTAGACCAGTATTAGGTCCATTGTGATACCATAAGAATAAAGTGAGGAAGAACCCTGTTTAAGTTTCATTAATACTTTTATTTTTCATTCTTTAATTTCATCTTGCAACTTGCATGTGCAAGAATTCAATACTTTTGTTTGTTCACCTAGTAACGAGAGCCACTGTGTGAACCATTGCTCCTACAACTTGCCAGACGCAATAGGAAACTTGCGTATTTTTGTTGGCACGTTTTGTTTAGTTTGCGATTCCCACGTATTGACGGGAACTTATAATCAACATGGTTCACACAGTGGCTCTCCCAAAATATTTTCTGTACCTATAGCTAGTCAAGAATAAATTCATTACATGTCTAACGTTAACATACTACAGTCGTGTTTCTCTGGAGTGATTCTTTGAAATTGTCGTGTTCTTATTTTCGATTTTGCAAGTTGTTTTTCTTTCGTTTGAACATTAAACATTCGTGTTGTTTTTCTTTCGTTTAAAACATTAAACATTGGCGACCGTGACAGGACACGCTAAAAAAAGTTTTAGTAGCCTGTATTAGTTTGTGTGTTATTTAAATAAAAAGGAAGGTGCAAGTGCAAGTGTCATTATCCGCGTGATAAGAAATACCAAAATTAAAAAAAAAATGGCTTATTCTAAAGAAAACCACACCATCGATGAGATCGCCGCTCAGCAAGAGCAAGTGGGCGAATCCATCTGCACCATAGTCCGGAACTATAACAAGGATAGTTCGAGCAGGAAGACGCTGGAATACCTAAATAAGAAGAAGGCGCAACTAGAACCTCTCTGGGAACAATTCGACCAGAATGATTCGATTCTGCGAGAGAGGTTCTCAGAACACATGAATCATCCCTACTTCGAAAAGGATTATTTCGAAATGGTACGAAAGGCAGCAGAAGCCTTGACTGCCGACATCTATACGAGAATAGAAGATTTTAAACAACATGAGACTCCAAACCAAGGTGATCTTCAGATGCGGATACAAGGTTCAGGAGGAGTAAAACCACTCAGGGAGAAACCTGCAGATGAAGTTTCTGCAGTTGGTAAGCAACAAGGTGCAATTCCCAAACCCAAGAAGGGGATTGTTACAAATTCTAATCAAGAGTCAACCTTTCCTGGCGCGCCAATGAACTCCAAGGCACGATATATGTTGCTGACTAATATATTAAAAAGGTCAATTATCAAGATTCATGGGCAGTCACCCATGAATAATACTCAACAATTCTCCCAAATAAAGGCAAGAAGTTTGGAGCAGAATTGGGAGGAGATTGCAAATCTATATCGTAAGTTGGACCAGGAGTTGACTACGGTGGAAGTAGAAGAATACTTCAATCTGCAAGAGAGCGTTGAGGAGACGTTACTTAAGCTTTTCATGGACATTCCAGCAGTGCAAGAAAGTGGAGGTGGTCCAAGGCCGCCGAATGTAATGATGAAGCTTCCCAAAATCGAGCTGCCTAAATTTGACGGTGAATATTTGAATTGGTTGCAGTTTCATGACCTGTTCAAACAAATGATCCATGATCAGCCAATACCGCCGGCACAAAAATTATATTTTTTGAGGGCAAATGTGACTGGAAAGGCCCTGGATTTGATACAAAACTTCAAGCCAACAGACAGTAACTACGAGGTAGCTTGGGGAGGTGCAGGGAAATAAGTCCACAGGAACTAACTCCACTGAGGGACTAAATTCCCACTTGTGCAGGGAAATAAGTCCACAGGAACTAACTCCACTGAGGGACTAAGTTCCCACTTAATGGGAACGAAATCCACTTTACCAAAGTGGCCTTCGTTCTCATGTACGGTGAGAACTCCGTTACAAAAAACTGTGGGTTTAGTTCCCTTTGAATGTGAAATAAATTCTTATGTTTAGCCAGGAAAAAAATAGTTCTTCAAGTTTCGAAATTCAGTTTTCGAGCTTTCGAAAATATTTTATTATACAGTTTACTTCAAAATTCAGTTTTCAAAAATAATAAGAAAAAAAATCGGAAATTCAGTTTTCGAGTTTTGGAAAATATTTTATTATTCAGTTTATTTCAAAATTCAGTTTTCAAAAATAATCAAAAAAAATCGCGCGATTTTTTTTGATTATTTTTGAAAACTGAATTTTGAAATAAACTGAATAATAAAATATTTTCCAAAACTCGAAAACTGAATTTCCGATTTTTTTTCTTATTATTTTTGAAAACTGAATTTTGAAGTAAACTGTATAATAAAATATTTTCGAAAGCTCGAAAACTGAATTATCGCTCCTGAACTTTACACTTTTTTCACGAATATTCAAATAACAAATGACATACTGAATATCGACTGCAACATACTCGTACTTATCAAGATAAGTTCAAGAAAACATAAAAAATTATCTAAGAACTAACAGTAGTTTCTCTCTTTAAGTTTTGTTATTGGAAATTCATTCTCGCTTTATACTTTCGAGTGTGTACTAATTTCCCATAAGAAAGTGGAGCTAGTTCCCACTTAATGGGAACAAAGGCCACTTTACTAAAGTGGCCTTTGTTCCCATTGAGTGGGAACTTAGTCCCTCAGTGGAGTTAGTTCCTGTGGACTTATTTCCCTGCACAAGTGGGAATTTAGTCCCTCAGTGGAGTTAGTTCCTGTGGACTTATTTCCCTGCACCGCTTGGGGAGTACTAGTTGAACGCTTCAACAACAAAAGATTGCTATTGACTGCTCAACTAAACAAGCTGCTAACACAGTCAATTACAACATCGACGAGTTCAAGCTTAAGAAAGCTTCACGACATTACAAAAGAGTGTTTACAAGTTATAACAAATATGAATTATGATATCGCAAGCTGGGACCCAATAGTGGTACATCTTCTGTCGACAAGGAGAGCAGAGAAAGGTTTGAGTTCGTGTTAAAAGATCCGAGAAACAGTCCCACCATCCAAGAGTTCCTGACGTTTGTTGAGTCCCGATTCCAAACACTCGAAGCAATCAACTCCCGAGACGAAAAAAGAAAGTTCCAGAGCCTAGAGGTCACCACTAGCAGCCACAATGGACGGAAGTCAATAGCCCCCAAGATGGATCTGGATAAGACACTGAATTGCCAATTTTGCAATTCTGGTAAGCATGGGATTTACAATTGTATTAAATTCTTGTCACTTTCAGGTTCGGACCGAGGAAAGGCTGTTCACAGGCTGATGTTATGCAGAAACTGTTTAAAGAAGGGCCACTACTCCCAATCATGCTCATCTCGAAAGTGCCAAAAATGCAACATGCCACACAACACACTACTTCATTTGCAGAAGCAGCAGCAAAACTCACCAAGTACGTATCAGTTGGGTGAGAAGGGTAGTTCACAACCAACACTTCAAGCTGTCAATGCAGCAGCAGGAACACACTTCAAGAAACGTCATGTCTATTTAGCAACGGCAGTGGTCAATGTGATCTCATCACACGGTACACAAATCCCGTGCAGAGCGCTTCTTGATTCTGGATCACAACTGAATTTTGTAACAACATCGTTACTACAGCAGCTAGGAATCAAGAAACATTACAAGGACACATCAATCTGCGGAATAGGTGGCAATGAATGCAGATCTGAGTTTGCGGCCACAATAAAATTGGAATCTAGGACGTCAACCTATCAAACAACAATAGAAGCGAACCTCATGCCTCGAATAAGTGATTACCAGTGTAGTCAAGAAATCGACGTCTCAGTGTGGAAGATCCCATCTTACATCGAACTGGCTGATCCATCTTTCTGCAAGTCCAAGCAAATCGACATGCTATTGGGAGCCGAACTATTCTTTGATCTGTTTCTACCAGGAGAACATAGAGTTTCGAACGATCTACCAATCTTACGAAAAACAGTTCTAGGATGGATAGTAGCCGGAAGTGCTCCCGCTTCAAATTCATGTGCTCATTGTCACATAGTTACAAAGCCATCGTTAACATCGTTGGATAAACTCGTTCGCTCTTTCTGGGAAACAGAAAGCCATGACACTCCAACTAACACCCAGAGCGAAGAAGAACATCAGTGCGAAGAACATTTCCAGAAATACACAGTGCAAAATTCTGAAGGTAAATTTGTTGTTAAATTACCATTTAAAGACGATCCTACCATAGCATTAGGTGACTCTCTTCAAGTTGCAAGAAAAAGGTTTCTTTCATTAGAAAACAAGTTGAGCAAGGATGAAACGTTAAAAATATCTTACATCAACTTCATGGAGGAATATAAGACATTGGGTCACATGACGCCAATTAACAAGGACAATATTCCAAAGAGGCACTACGTCATACCTCATCACTGCGTGATGAAACCCGAAAGCTCGTCAACGAAACTTAGAGTAGTTTTTGATGCATCAGCCAAGACTACCTCTGGTCACTCACTAAATGATATACTCATGGTAGGCCCAACTGTTCAACCAGATCTATTTTCAATAGTTCTAAAATTCAGGATGCACAAGTATGTTTTTACAGCAGATATAACAAAGATGTATCGCCAGGTCTTAATGCACGAGGATGATCGAGCATTACAACTTATCTTCTGGAGATCAAGAAATGATGAGCCATTACAGCTGTACAAATTAAACACCGTCACGTATGGGACCGCATCGGCTTCCTACCTAGCAACTAGATGTCTAGTTAAATTAGCAGAAGATAATCAAGATTCATTCTTTAGAGCATCACAAGCTGTTAAAAACAATGTATACGTGGATGATTGCCTGGCTGGTTCAGAGACTATTGATGACACTTATGAGTTGCTTAATGAGGTAATTTGTCTACTCAAGGCAGGCAATTTTGATTTGAAAAAATTTTGTTCCAATCATCCTATGATTTTAAAGGGAATTCCTGAAGAAGATAAAGAGAAACTAGTAACACTTCATCAATCTGAGATAGTAAAAACATTAGGACTAATATGGGATCCCTCTCAAGATGTCTTTGATTTCAGCTTCAATGACGAAAAAGTAAACAAAATATCCACACAAATAACAAAACGAACAGTTTTGGCCGATCTTGCCAGACTTTTTGATCCTCTTGGCCTGCTTGGACCCCTGATTGTCATTGGAAAGCTGTTCTTACAAGAATTATGGAAATCAAAATTGTCTTGGGATGACAATCTTTCAAATGAAAAGGCTCAAAAGTGGATTAAATACATTGGACAGTTCTCCCTAAAGAGCAATATAAGCATTCCACGATACGTTCTTCTTTCTTCTGCCAAGACAATTGAACTTCATGCTTTCTCCGATAGCAGTTTAAGTGCCTTTGGATCATGCGTTTACTTACGTTCAATCGATGAAAGAAATCAAACATTGTGCCAACTGCTTTGTTCAAAATCAAGAGTTGTTCCACTGAAAATTGTCAGCATAGCCCGCCTGGAACTACAAGCAGCAGTACTTATGGTGGAGCTGGTGGATAGGATAATTCAAATACTTCCAAAGAAAATTGACAAGGTATGTTTTTATACAGATTCTACCACCGTGCTGGCCTGGCTTAAATCACCATCCTACACTTGGGAAACTTTTGTAGCAAATAGAGTTGCAAAAATTCAATCACTCTCAGAGTTTCATCAATGGCAATTCATCAAGGGCCATTTAAATCCAGCGGATTTGGTATCGAGAGGATCAAATTTATCAGGACTATTCAAATCATCAGTATGGTTCAAAGGTCCAGAGTTTCTTCAAAATCGAGAAATCGATCAATTTGAGGAATGCGAATATCCTGACGTAGTCCCAGAACGACGTAGGAAAAAATCGGTGCTGTCGGCAACAATTCAAAACGATCTAAGCTTAATCGAAAATATCAATTATAGGAGTTCATTTTTTACATTGAGAAAAATATTTGCATTCTGTTTCAGATTTTACTATAATTGCAGAAAACCAAATGAACTAAGAAACACAGGCCAGCTAAAAACTGAAGAATTAAGAGAAGGAACGCGATGGATTCTTGTTTACACGCAAAGAGTCTCATTCCCTGACGAATACCGTGCGTTAGAAGGAAAAAGGCTTGTACATAGAAATTCATCTATAGTTTCTCTTGCTCCATATTTTGATGAAAGAACAAAATTGATCCGAGTTGGGGGAAGGTTGACAAATGCCAAGATCTCTTCAGACTCTAAGCATCAAATTTTAATTCCAAAAAACAATACAGTAACTAAATTAATATGAACATATCTTCATTTCAAGCACATGCACGCCGCACATAGAGCGTTAATAGCCATCTCTCGACAACAATACTGGATCTTAGGTGTTGGACATGCAGCTCGACAAGTAATTAGCAGATGCATCATATGCTTTAGAACAAAGCCAAAACTCATCAATCAGGTGATGGGAAACATACCTGTGGAAAGGGTGAATTCAGCAAGACCATTTTATTATGCTGGGGTGGACTTTTGCGGTCCCATAAAAACTCACTACAAGGTCAGAGGTAAGACTCCTACAAAGTCATATTTAGCTATTTTCGTTTGTTTCTCTACTAAAGCCATACACATAGAGGTGGTAGGAGATTTATCTTCTCAATCATTCATATATGCTCTAAAACGATTTATAGCACGGCGAGGACTCTGCCACACAATATTTAGCGACAATGCAACGAACTTTGTTGGTGCCAAGAATGAATTAGCAGAGCTAACAAGAGAATTCAATTCCAGTAGAATGCAAGCGGCAATACAGACACATTGCCTCGAGGAAGGAATAACTTGGATAAACATTCCGCCACGTTCACCTCATTTTGGAGGCCTTTGGGAGGCTGCCGTAAAATCTGCAAAGTCCCTACTCGTTCGTCACTTAGGTGAAGCTTCACTTACGTACGAAGAATTGCTAACTGTTGTCATACAAATCGAAGCTATATTGAATTCTCGACCTTTGACACCATTATCATCTGATCCAAACGACCTGGAAGCTCTTACACCCGGTCACTTCTTAATAGGAAGTCCTCTTACAGCAATGGCAGAACCAGATGTAACAAACTGCGAAATGAATAGCCTAAATAAATTCCGGCGAATTCAACATATTCAACAGCACTTCTGGAAAAGGTGGTCAGATGAGTATTTACATCTTCTGCAGCAAAGATTTAAGTGGAAGACTGAATCAAACAACCTCAAGCCTGACACCTTGGTGCTTATCAAAGAAGAAAATATTCCTCCAATGCGCTGGAAACTAGGACGTGTGATTGAAATCTTCAAGAGAAGTGATGATAAAGTACGCGTAGCTAATTTTAGAACTCAAACCGGTACGTACAAAAGAGCAATACATAATCTTTGCCCACTTCCAATAAATGAACCGGAGAATGAAAACAAAAATACAGATTGCTCCAGTGTTGAACCAACTAGAAGCACGAGACGTTTAAGACCTAGAAAAGCCAAAAAATTGACGTTGCTTTCGGTTTTATTTGTAACACTTATAATGATACCTGCTTCCTTAGGTCAAACTTTGACACAGGAACAAGTAAATATCAAGAAACTTGATGATGGTGTTGGCATGTACTTTGAAGATATTGGCAGGATTCGCACGGCAAACACGTACTGGAAGATTTTT
This sequence comes from Melanostoma mellinum, assembly GCA_914767635.1. Classification (NCBI taxonomy): domain Eukaryota; kingdom Metazoa; phylum Arthropoda; class Insecta; order Diptera; family Syrphidae; genus Melanostoma; species Melanostoma mellinum. The sequence goes on from OU612060.1 coordinate 118,037,072, forward strand.
GTATTTTACAATTTGACAACGTACTGGCAAGAATTCAATGAGCTTAAAGCATATGTCAACAGAATGTAAGATATAAGCACAGAAGCTCCTGCTATTCAAATGTATAACAAGCCAATAATAGACACACTACGAAACAGAATCGCAGTAATCGAACACAACAATGAGTTGCTTCAAAATTATCATGCACCAAAATATGAAAAAACAAGGATGGCAAGATCACCATTTGACATTGTAGGAACTCTGGCACATAGTTTGTTTGGTATCCTTGACCAAGAAAGTGCAGACAACATTCAGGGTCAAATCAACAATGCCTTCAAGAATGAAAATCATTTGATTGAGCTTTTGAGAAAACAAAGTTCAATTGCAGATGCTACGTCAAATATTTTAAAACGTGATCACATTCAAGTACAAGAACAATTTAAAGCTTTAAATGAACATCTCCAAAAGACTTTTGCAATCATCAACGAGAAACAAAAAAATAATGGGATAAAGCAGAACCTCGGAGCATTGACATCTTATCTAATTCTTGTTCTCACAAATTTCGAGCATATACAAGAAATGCTTTTAGATGTTCTTTTGGATTTAAATCACGGAAAAATTAATCCACAACTAATTACACCCAAACAATTAAGTGAGCAGTTGCAGCTTGTAAGGAATAATTTACCTTCCTATTTATCATTGCCAGAAGGTTCAGTTACTGATATGTATAAAATCTCAACAGTGAAAGGTCGGTACTTAAATGATTCAATTGTGTTTGAAATGCTACTGCCATTGACGGACTCAGAAGAATTTCAACTTTTTAATCTTATTCCCATTCCTATTATTCACAGAAACAATACCTTTGTAGTAAAAACATCTGCGCCATATCTAGCTGTGTCATTACCTAGAGATAAACATTTTTTATTGAGTGATCTCGAGCTGGGAGCATGCAAACGAATGACGTCAACCAACTACATGTGTAATCAAGTTCATCCTACTAACATCCAACAAGGAACTTTGGAGGTCTGCGAAATGATTTTACTAAATCATAAAGAAGAGAGTTTCAACAAATGTACCTTGAGGGAAACGCAGTCACAAAACGTATGGAAAGCACTCAAGTTTTCAAACAGTTGGATTTTCTCTATTCCATCAAAGGTTTCTGGCCATCTGGTTTGCAACGATGTAAGTACAGCTATTAATTTATATGGAAACGGTGTTCTGGAGTTCAAGAAAACTTGTGTTCTTCAACTGCCCAATGTAATCATCAAAGGTAAAATGAATTATGAGAGCAAAATAACTTCACCATTTATTCCGAGATTAAATACAAGTAGCTGGAACATAACTATAAGCCAAGGAAAAACAGCAAATACAACAGATATGAAAATACAGGATCGCATTGACCAATCCGAGTTTGAGAGCTTGAAGTCCAAAATCAGAGAAGTAATTGAACATTCTAAGAAACTGCCTGCCCCCACTACTGACATCAACGCCCATGACTATCATCACTATGGAAGCAGTTTGTTGTTATTGGCATGCATGATTGGGATCTTCATCATTTTTTTTCGTCGCACAAGAAGACCAACCCCTCGGCCAAGAAACTTCGAGGTCAACATTTAAAATTAAGCTATATTTATTTTAAAGTTCAAATTTAGAGAGTTAAGAACCCTCAAAAGGGGGGAGTATGTTTAAGTTTCATTAATACTTTTATTTTTCATTCTTTAATTTCATCTTGCAACTTGCATGTGCAAGAATTCAATACTTTTGTTTGTTCACCTAGTAACGAGAGCCACTGTGTGAACCATTGCTCCTACAACTTGCCAGACGCAATAGGAAACTTGCGTATTTTTGTTGGCACGTTTTGTTTAGTTTGCGATTCCCACGTATTGACGGGAACTTATAATCAACATGGTTCACACAGTGGCTCTCCCAAAATATTTTCTGTACCTATAGCTAGTCAAGAATAAATTCATTACATGTCTAACGTTAACATACTACAGTCGTGTTTCTCTGGAGTGATTCTTTGAAATTGTCGTGTTCTTATTTTCGATTTTGCAAGTTGTTTTTCTTTCGTTTAAACATTAAACATTCGTGTTGTTTTTCTTTCGTTTAAAACATTAAACAAACCCCACTTAACAAACCCATTTGGAGCTTTTGATAAAGCGAAAAAGATGCAGGATATCTGTGTTTGCCAGATCGTTAAGATCATCGAGGAAATATTTTCCTAGATGCTGTTTTCTTTTAAGGGAGAGTGCAGGACATGAGCAGAGGAGGTGTGGACTAGTTTCTTCCTCCTCCTCATCTAAGCAACTTCTGCAGAAGTCATTAGAGGGAACACCAAGTCTTATGGCAAGTCTGCCTATCAGACCATGTCCGGTAATGACATTGATTACGGAGCTTAAGTGCAATTTGGTTATGGATAGCAAATGTCTTGTCCGTTTTGGATCTAGTCCTGGCCATAGCTGTTTTGTTGCCACACACGTGGTGATACTGTTCCACCAATAGTTTGTTCTATTCATTGCCTCTTGCTTTAGCATAAGCTTACATGGAGCGATTGGTATACCGATATTCAACCTGCTGGTTGAGATCGGTAGAACGGTTCCTTTTCTGGCGAGTTCATCGGCCTTACAGTTACCCGCGATATCTCTGTGCCCCGGCACCCAAATAAGGTGAATATTGAACTGTTCAGCCATCTCCCTAAGAGATAGGCGACAGTTAAGGGCGGTTACTGAGTTCGTAGAAACAGCGCCGAGTGATTTGAGGGCTGCTTGACTATCTGAGAAAATCCGGATATTCGTTGAGGATATCACGTTTTCTCTTAGCCATGATAGGACCTCTTTGATCGCCAGAATTTCCGCTTGGAACACGCTACAATGGTTTGGGAGGCGGAATGAGAGACTTACGTTAAGTCGTTTAGAGTACACCCCGCAGCCAACCCCTACCTCGGTTATTGACCCATCTGTATAGAAATGAATTGAATCATCTCTCAAAAATTCTTCGTTCTTCCAGGTCGTTCTCGTTGGGATTGAGACATGGAACTTATTATCAAAACCAATTGCGGGATGGTGTAGTCAGAGTGGCAAGAGATTGATCTGAATAGATTCAGGATGTTGTTATCGGTCCATTGGGAGATAACTCTGATACGAGTGGCTGTACTTGCGGTCATTTGTTTGCTGAAGATATCTAGTGGTATGAGATTAAGGAGTATATTTAGGGCAGCTGAGGGTGTTGATCTCAGTGCTCCGCTTATACACAAACAGGCTGTTCGTTGGACTTTGCTCAGATTATCGCAGTAGGTCCTTTTATCAAGAGCGGTCCACCATACCACTACTCCGTATGTGAGTATTGGTCTGATGACCGCGGTGTAGAGCCAGTGGGTGATTTGGGGGGAGAAGCCCCATTTAGTGCCAATGGCTTTTTTGCAGGAAAACAGGGCTACGGTGGATTTCCTGATTCTTTCCTCTATATTGGCTTTCCAGTTAAGCTTTTTGTCTAGGTGATACCTAGATATCTAGCTTCGTTGGAGAGTCGAAGTGGGATTCCATTTATTGATGGAGTTGTTAGTTGAGGAATTTTGTATTTCCTGGTGAAGAGAACGAGTTCGGTTTTCTGAGGGTTTACTTTTTCTCGCCCATTTTACTAGTTTGTTTAGAGCGGTTTGCATCAGATCCATAAGGACGTGAGCATATTTGCCGGATACCGCAATGGAGACGTCATCTGCATATGCAATCACTTTGAATCCCTCAGCTTCTAGGTCAACTAGAAGTTCATTGACGACTAGATTCCATAGAAGAGGGGATAGAACTCCACCTTGCGGTGTAACCCTGCTGACAGATCTCTTTGCAGAGAAATCTCCAAGTGTTGAGTTGATTCTCCTGCTTTTAAGCATAAGATTTATCAATTCCACTAAGGATTTGTCTACTTTGAGCTTCGTCAGCGCCTTTGTAATTGCAGAGTTGCTGACGTTATTGAAGGCACCCTCTATGTCGAGGAAAGCGGCCAGAGTGTATTCTTTTATTACTTTTACAACAGAGGGAATATTCTATAGTACGAACCAGGGTGTGGGGCCGTTTCTACAGATTTTCCCTTACAGTAGGCGTGTTGTGCAGTTTAGGATCTATAGCTTTACGCAGGTGGATATCAATCAGTCGTTCTAAAGTTTTAAGAAGGAAAGATGATAGACTTATTGGTCGGAGATCTAGTGGATTTACGTGGGATGATTTCCCAGCCTTAGGTATAAACACAACCTTGACCTCTCTCCACTGAGTGGGGATATAGTTTAAGGTGGTGCAGCCAATAAGAATCACTTCAAGGACAGGGATTATGATATCCGCGGCCTTTTGAAGTTCGGCTGGAATTATACCGTCTGGTCCAGGGGATTTGTATGGGTCAAAGCTGTTAATGGCCAAAAAAGTTTTTCTCTTGTAATCAGATCGAGATTGTTTGGAGTTGTGTTACTTGATACTATGGAATCATAATTACATAAAATCTTGGAGCTGCCTGGAAAATGAGTAACAAGAAGCAAATTGAGTGTTTCTTCGTAGGATTCTGTCCAGCCGTCAGCTGTTTTCAAACTGCTAGGCATGGTTGGACTCTTTGAGAGGATTTTTCTTAGTCTGGAAGCTTCTGAAGTATCTTCTATTTTTCCACAGAAGTTTCTCCAGGAAGTTCTTTTATTTTTCCTCAGTTGATATTTATATGTTTTGAGGGATTCCTTGTAGGAATCCCAGTCTGTTACGATTTTAGATTGTTTAGCTCGGTTGAAAAGTTTTCTGCATTCTTTCCTGAGCGGTTCTAGCCCCGAGCTCCACCACAGTGGTTTCTGTTTTCAGGACAGGATCTGTGCAGTGAAAGGTTAAGGGCGGTGGTAAGATCATTGACTTTTTTGTCCAGATCCTGTTTGTTTGTAGGGTTTTGTAAAAGTTCAGGTTTAATAAACTTTTTCAGGGTTACCCGGTATTTTTGCCAGTCAGTTTTCCGATAGTTTCGGAAAACTGGGTGCTTGAGAGGTTTTTCATTAAGATCAAATTGAATATATCTATGATCAGAAAAGGAGTGTTAAGTAGATACTTTCCAATTTGTAATCCTATGATGAACTGAATCGGAGACAAGGGTGATGTCTAGGACTTCTTGTCTGTGTATGGTTATAAATGTAGGTTCATTGCCAGTATTACTTACAATAAGGTTTGTACTTAAAATAAAATCAAAAAGTGACTCACCCCTTTCATTTATGTCAGTACTGCCCCATACTGTGTGATGCGTGTTTGCATCGCATCCAATGATGAGGCAGATCTTCTGCCGTTCTGCTGCAGCGACAATCTTTTTCATCAGGTCGCCTGGAGGAGGGCCAGGATGGTCGTGGCCGAGATAAGCTGATACCAGCCAGTAGGTGTTGTTACTGGTTTGGTATCTAGCAGTAGTTACATCACAATTGCTGTAATCAGGGAGTAAAAATACATTAGTGCTACTTCTTACCAATATGCAGGATCTGGGTTCACCTTTGTCCTTTACATATAGTTGAGTATATCCAGGAGTCCTTAATCCATGAACGCAGGATTTGTTGATCCATGGTTCTTGGATAAGGACAACATCTTCCCCTCTCTTGTTCAGGTGGAGAAGAAGGGAGGCCGAGGCCTGTTTGGAGTGTTGGAGATAAATCTGCGTTAACTGCACCATCTTGGTTGCAGCTAAGTAGACTAACCCCCACCACTGTTTGGTTGAGGTCGTCTTCGGACTCACTACCTGAAGTTGATCGTAGCAGGTCATCTTCCTTCAGGCCGTTTTCGGACATTGAGTCTTCTGTTTCATCTTCTTCAGATGTTACGGAGGAAGCACTGGGGGGATCTACTTCCATTTCAGGAAGACTTTCACCTTCAGCACTTACCAGACTTGTTGTGTTTGAGGTAGAAGGAGCGTTTACGCTTTCTTCATCTTTTTTATATATTTTTAAGGTGATGGTCGCCCATCCGAACTTAATCTTACCTTGGGTTTCAGCTAGAGGGGCCATCGAGTCCTTGTTGATGACTATATTAGCCGATCTATTGGGACCGTCTGGTTCCTCCAACTTTGCTACCTTCCAGTCATGAGTCGGTAGGGATGGGTTACCATATTGGATCATCTTAAGGATAATTTCTTTGTCGGAGAGCTCCGCTGGTATTCGCATGATCGATTTCTTTTTGAGGAATCGCCGGTTGGGATTTTGGCAATGATGCTCTTAGCCCACGTAAGTTTAGCGTCCGCATCAGAAGCCCGCTTGTCTATTGGTGTTTCACCGATAATCTTGACGAGCCTCCTTGCATTTCGCCGTTTCCTACGATTTGGGAGTGGGAGCTTCTCTTTCTCACAGAGCATATTTCAGCGCCACTCTCACTAAGAAGGGAGATTGCCTTCGTGCTCGTAAGGGGGGGGGGGGGGTTCTTCCTCTCGGCCGGACCGTTATTCACTGTGCCGTGAGTTGGAACAGACCCCTCCGTGCACTCATGAGGATGGGGTTGGGTTGTGGGATTGGGAATGCAGCAGAGATTCACTACTGCACGGTCAATATTTCGGGCACTAGCTTCCGCAATTGATGAAGTGCTGGCGTGGCAAGCAGAGGGTTCACAATAATTCACTGCTTCCCCTTTTTTTGCCAAGGGCAGTTCCACCAAATTCGGAGGTTGAGTACTACCATTGAAGGCGTTTGCACCACCACTGGGTGTAGGGTCTAGGATTGAAGGTGTTCCTCCCTCCCCGGATGGTTTTTCAACCCTTCCAGTGAGTTTGGTCGACCCACAATCCCTACCGCTTTTCGCTTTTTGTTCATTTTCGTTAATAATGTTGTCACTGGCGACTTATCCTCATTCGAGGCCAAGCCATCGCCGGCTGTCGCGACTCCTGCCAACTTTTGGACGTATATCCCCGTCCGTTTTTTATTTCTTTTTATTTACTTTTCATCAATTTTTTTTTTCATTTTCAAGTTTTCTAACATTGAGGTTATTTTGAGTTGCTTTTGTTGAGAGGATTCCGCAGCTGGATTGCTGGAAATCCCCTCGTAAGCACCCTCACCACGACAAGGTCAACTCATGGAGGGTGAATATCGAGTTTACTGTTCCTAATATTTGCATTGCTTTAATATTTGAAGCATTTTATGAACGAAATCTGATTTTGACAAATATTTTAATTTAATTTAATTTAATTCATTTATTTGAAGTATCTTTTACATTGGGCTAAAAAACCTACTTTTAAACTGTAAAAGTTAATAGTTACATTGTTTTGTAAATTATGTAGAAATTCAACTTGTTTGTTCACAAATTCAATACAAACAGTATAACAAATACAAATACCTACATATCTTCATATTGGTTTAATTCAACAACAAGTGTCTGAATAAAACTGTCTCAAACTGTGTGGTGTCGCGAAGTCTTCTAATGACGATGGGTAATCTGTTTCAATGCCTTACGACGTAGATATGAAACTGACGCTCAGAATTTCTGCACGCATATCTTGGTTGCAGCAACATAAAGGACCGGGTTGAACTTGTAAAATGTATTCTTTCAAAAAGATGTCATGGCTGTTTGCTCATGATTATTTTATTAAGAGTCTTAATGGAAAAAATTGCAAATATGTGTATAGATCACAGCCCAAAATATTACTTGAATAGTTAGAAATATGGTCGTACCATTTGAGACCATAAACGTACCGAGTAACGTTGTTGAACGCAACCGTAAGATTTCTTTTCGTTTTATGACATGCAATGATTTGACACCCATAAATTATTATAGGGAGGATTAACGACTTTGCTAGTGTGAGTCTTATGTGATAAGGATAAGCTTCAGGTTATTAATTTCAGACCAACCAACGATTCTTTTTAAGTCAGAGTTTAATCTATCAACACCATCCTCAATCATGCCTAATTTCCAACTTAGGCGAACTTGGGCATCATCCGCATACAAATCTAAGTAAGAATTTTTAACCTGAAGTGGAAGGTCATTGATAAAAATACTGAACAAAAGTGGGCCAAGAATCAATCCCTGAGGGACTCGAGAATGGAGTCTTAAATTTTGGGATGTTTTTTCACCAATGACAACAGTTTGGCTCCGATCACTAAGATATGAAAGAATCAAAGCAGCTGCAGAGTGTGAAAATCGAAATTGGTCTCTAAGTTTAGTGTTAAGTCTCATATGATTTACTGTGTCAAATGCCTTCGAAAAATCTAACAAAACTAAAAACGAAACCTCGTCTCTGTCAATGGCATTTCTGATGTCATCTGAAACCTTTAAAATAGCGGAAACACAACTGTGGTATACTCTAAAACCGGACTGCTTATCACTTAACAATTTGTGTATTTTTAAGAACTCTGAGATCTGTTTATGTAAGATTTTTCCAAGATTTTTGATAAGAACGACAAAATTGATATCGGTCTGAATTCTTGCTTTGATAGTCGAGTAGCTGGTTTCTTAGGACCGGTATTACTTTAGCTACCTTCCAAATAGCTGGGAAAGATGATGTCATTATTATGGTATTAAAGACATGTGTAAGAACCGGAAGTATATGGGGTAGGATTATTTTGACAAAGTGAGGGTGTATTTCATCAAGACCTGTAGCTGAAGATTTTATCTCTAATAAAGCTTTCAAAACATCTACATCACCAACCTCTTGAAACTGGAACGAATGCTCAACATCAGGGTCCACAACCTGATGGACTTCATCCAAGCCTGCATTATCTCGTAAGTCTCCACATTCGGGGTCAACAACCCGAACGCCTTGACCGGATGGAAAATTTTGATTGTTGCTGCATTGAATTTCTGCAAACTCTCTATTCAATTGATCAGGACAGACATCTGAAGGACACATTTCTTTTTGTCGACCAACACCAAGCTCTCGTATATTTTTCCATAAAGTTTTAGATGGAAGGTTTTTGTTGAAACGCTTGGAAAATACACTACATTTAGCTTCTCTGATTTTTTTGGATACGGAATCGCGCAAACCACGGAAGGTAGAGAGCATATCTGGGAGTCGAAACCTTTTCCATCGCTTGTATGCCAAATTCCGTTGTTTTATTAAATTTAAAATTTCTTGTGTGAACCATGATTTTCTGTCAACACGAGTAATTTTAGTTTTAAGAGGAACATGCATGCTAAAGAGTTGATGAATTGATCTTTGAAGAAAGCCAACCTGATCGTCAGGCGAATTAATTGACACTAGACAAATTTTGCACAGTTGTACGAGTAGTTTTGTCCTACAATATGCAATAGGGTCAGGATATTGAGCAAATTCACAGTGTGGGGAGACTTTTTTCTCTCTCGTGAGCACTCTCTTTTCTGCACAGCTACGAAAAATCGCTTTGCTGGAATAGGATTAGAATGACTTTCACCGAATTTTGGTACATTTGGTGATAGTTTTAAGTAAAGAAACACACCTATTTGGAATCAATGAAGCGCCGAAGCGGCCGTTTTTCCAATTGCATGAAAATGTTTGTACGGTATTAAAATTATAAATGAGTTTGTTGCACCATTGCCATAGTTTCAGAGAATTTTGAATATTTTTGTAAATTTTGAAGTTGAATAGACAAATCTACGATGTGAAATATAATTTGTCAGACTTGAAAAAAATTTCATGAAAAATAAATTAAAAAATGAGATTTTTGACTAAGACTACAAAATGTTCAATAAAACAAAATTCAAGTGTAATGAAGTCTTTTTCAGCCAAAAACGATTTTTCTGCAGCTAATGCGCCCAATATTATAATAATACCCAGCAACACACCAGAAAATGAAGTCAGTCCAAAAAATTGTGCCGTGTGAACTGCGCTTTTACTTTCACTTGCTTCGTTCATGTATGTATGTATGTATTTTTATTGAGATTTCTTTTTTTTTTATTACACTTTTTGATTTCTTAATTCTATTACAGTTAATGTTGTTAATTTGCCGGCTTAGAATTGGCCAAGCTACACAAATTAGGAACTTTTCTTAATGCTGTTAAACACTGCTAGATAAATATATAGACTTTAGTCTTTAACTTTTCTTAATTTCTAAATGCGTCCACTCAACAAGACGATATCTATTTTTATACTGGCTTAACCTAAAAAAAAACTGACAGAAGGATAGAAAGAGAGATAAAAACTAACACTAAAAGAAAATAACAAAACAGAATGTCAAATAGGAGACAACATGAGGTTGTTTCTGCCTGCACAACTTATATGTATGTGTACAGTTGGTTTGACACGCTCACCCTCATGGGTGAGTTTCTGGAATTCAATTTCTTGTGTAAACTGTCTGTTGTCAAATGCAAAACGCATTAAATTTTTATTGATACATTTGAAGTTTTTTTTTTTTTTTTTTTTAACTTTACATAGACATCTTAAATTTCTAATTGCTACTTACTAAGTTGTTGCTTAAAAACTAATTTGAATAAATACTTAGGTCTAAGTTACTTAATGACAGTAAAGTGTCTTAAGGCACAAATTCACAGCAAGAGTTTGTTGAATCAGTCTCAAAATATATACATAATTAACTTGGAATAAAGTTAGAAGGAACAATAGTTTGGAAAAGTCTACAAAGTATATTGATAATTATCTTTGATTCAGAAATCTTTTTTTTCCCTTTTTAGGAACAATTGTAAGCAAATGAGGAGGTAGAATCCTATCCCCTAACCCCTATAGTTGCCCGGCAACTGTTTTTTGTAAAAATCGCAAAGAAAAGAGCTATCATCAACTTGCGTCCGTAGTGATAAGTCGGAATCCCCACTCAGGATGCTTATTGGAGAAAGGTAGTATCTATCGCTAAATGCAAATGGGATGTTTCCATTAAAGATATTCCGTAATTCGGAATTATCATGTTCTTGTAAGCGCGAGATTCTTTTTTTGGACATAGAGATCAAGTATTCCAGTAGAGGGACGATTTTCGAGTTTTCATAGAGAATTTTATTTCTAAACCATTTCCCGGACGGTCTTCTACTTTTTGACAGGCATTTCCTAATCATTTTTCTTTCGAATCGCTGTAGTTCTTCTGCTACGTTAGGGGTTATGTAAAACCAAGCTAGAAAACCGTATGTTAAAAGGGGCCTGACAAGTGTCTTATACATTAGTAGTTTAGTTTTTGTTTCTACTTGGCGCGAGCAAAGAAGGGATTTTAGCATTGCGGCGGCCGACTTATTTTTGTCCAAAGCTGTTCTAGCATGTGCGTTCATTTTCAGTCGCTCGTGAAAATTAATGCCTAGGTATTTGAAGGATTTTTTGAGAGGAATAGTATTGCCCTCAATGCAGAGTTTAAGCTGCTTGCTTTCGCGAACTGCTAGGTGATGGCCTTTCCCTGACGCGTTACGGAGGCAAATAAGTTCACATTTATTGAAGTTAATATACTAATTCCCCATTTCCTATAATATTTTGCTACGTCATTTAGGTGATTCTTAACCACGCTTAGAGCATTATGAGGTCTCTCATGATCGCTAAAAATAATTGTTTCATCTGCGTATAAAATTGCTTTGGAGTTACTTTTTTGTATTGGAAAGTCATGCAAGTAGGTATTGAATAAAAATGGGCCTAGGATGGAGCCTTGAGGGACGCCGGCTAGGATTGGTATTGGGGAAGAAACTTCGTTTTCAAAGTGTATTGATATACTACGGTTGGAAAGGAAACTTTGTATTAATTTAATAAGGTAAACTGGAAAATTAAGCTGGATTAGTTTATATATTAGGCCGTCATGCCAGACAGAGTCAAAAGCCTTGGATAGGTCCAAAGCGCAGGCCACTGTGCACTTCTGAGCCCTCAGGTTGTTAAGTATGTTGTTTTGCAAGTATAGAAGCGCATGCTCGGTGGAGTGATTTTTTTTAAAACCAAATTGTTGGTGTTGAACTATGTTGTTATCATCTAAAAACTCTTGCATTTTTATAAGGGCTATTTTTTCGAGAATTTTGCCGATGTTAGATAACATTGAAATGGGCCGGAAGTTTTCTAGGCTGTCAGATCTTGTATTTTTTTTTAAGGGGATTAATTTGGCGTATTTCCACTCAAGGGGGAAGTAACTATTGTTTAGGCAGTTGTTTAAAATAGGGGTTAGATATTTTGCCAACGTGGAATTTGCTTTTCTAATAATAAAATTGGGAATTTTGTCAGGACCGCAGGATTTTTTATTATTTAAAGAATGAATTATGGATTCAACAAGCTCGGGGGAGGAAAGATTTACACTGTGGGGGGAAATAGAGCTGTTTACTGTAGAGAAACTCGTTATTGACTGATTATTGTTCCAAGCCATAAATGCACTGTTCGCAGTTGAAACCGTCAGAAGGTTCTCAATGTCATCCTGGGGAACTTTTGATGCGTAGAGCTGCGTGTAAAAGGATTCAAGCGCCTCAATTTTTTCTAACGGTGTGGTTAGAGTTCTGTTGCCAGAGACCAATTGATAATTATTTTGATGGAGGTTTTTCCTACCAGTTAGTTGGTTTATTGCCTTGAAAACGTTGGGCGAGGGTTTTAAGGAATTAAGTTTTGCACAGAACCTGTTGTTCATTTCAACTCTGACGGTATCTTTGATTATTTTGCTCAGGCAAGTAATTCTTGATGAAAATTCAATGTACTCGCGGCTAGTGCGGCAACCAAAGCGGTGAACTAATCTTTTCAGCTGTTTTTTCCAGGTTTTCCTAATCTTAAAAAGTTCAAGTGTGGTGTCTGAAATGGCGTGGTGATTAGTTTTGATTAAAATTTCTTTGCTATGGTTGTCTATGCAGTTGCAAATGGAATTGCTTAAATGGGATATAAAGACATCAATTTCATTGTTTGTAAGATTTCTATTGGTTGGAATGGGTAGCTCATCTAGATGGGAACTAAGGTCATTGTTGAAGCTTGTCCAATTAGTGTTTTTAAAACTTCTATATTTTTGGGAATTCGAAAAAAAGGGGATGCATTTTGAATCTGAATGCTCATAAAAACTGAGTAATGGTCGGATATATTGTCGAGGGTTATGCAAGCTATGTTGGGATCAAAATGATAAGGATTGCTGAGATTGGATGAAATTATAAAAAAGTCTATATGCGACCCAGAGCTTGGACGTGTGGGTCCTTCAGGGGCCACTATGTCAAAATCGAGGAATCGGTCTCTTGAGTACCATTGAGCGAGATGAATGCCGTTCAGATTTAATTTGCTGTCTCCCCACATGGGGTTACGTGAGTTGAAATCACCGCCTATAACTATATAGTCGTAATCCAACAAGCACTCTAAGAGGTCATTAAGTGCTGTATGTAGGTTTGCACCAGTGTTGCAGGGAATATAAATTGAAACTATTGCTAATGTTAAGGTGGAATGTTGTGAAGTTATAGGGAACAAGGCTATTGTCGCTGAGATTATGTTATTTTGAAAAATCTTTTGGTAGCATTTCATAGTGCTATTTAATAATATTCCCGTCCCGCGGCCATCACTATTGCTTATGAGGTCATACTCGTTGTTGAAACGACATCTATTCTTTTTTTTTGACAAAGTTTCCTGGATTAATAGGGCAGTTGGCTGAGTTTCCTTCAGAAGAAGATCAACCTCAACTTTCTTGTCGGGAGGATTAAACGAATTTACGTTGGCAGAAAGGATTTTTAGATTCATGGTGATGCAATTGAGGAGAGGAATGCCAGATATGCTTCCGGCTTTTTGGTATCATCCAGATTTGAATAAGAGGGCCAAAATTCTCGAATTTTTGCGAACAGTTGAAAGAAAGGAATTCCAAACATCCTTTGCGATTCATTCATAAAATCAGACATGAAATTACCGCTGTCTGACTTTGTCTTTGCTGAGGAAGTATCTTTTCCTCTCACTGCATCAGCGAAGGACAACCCTGTTTGGGGAGCTTTGCCTACAGTAATAAGAGCAAAATTCACTTGCTCTTCCTTGCTATTGACTTTATACAGCGTCTTCGACTGCTGCTTTTGCTTTACAAGTTCTTTTCTTTTTGGGCACCCTTTGTAGCTCGCAGGATGACCAACCGTGCCACAGTTGACACATGATGCCTTAGTGGCTTCATTTTAAGGACCTAACTCGCAACAGCCTGGCTCATGCTCATTTAGGCATTTGACGCATCTATTGGGGCGTGAGCAGTATGCAGCAACATGCCCAAATTTTTGACAGCGAAAGCACTGTCTTTCGCCTGAACTCCTGACTGTGTCCCAACGGATTCTGTGTCTAATCAGAAATCTAATGGCTTTGATTTTCACTAAACTTTCTCTATTGTCTACAGAGCATAGAAACATGTCCAAAGGAATCTTGTTTTCCTTAGACCACTTAGTCTCAAAAACTTTAACAGTGACCCTGAGTGAGGAGTCCAACTTGCGGATCTCGGATTCAATCACCGAGGGTGAAAAATTTGCTGGGATGCCCTTGAGGACAATATTGAACTTCTTCAGTTCTTTAGGGGGATGCGAAAAGGCATAAATTTTATTTTTTTTGAACTCATCCATAAGAAGAGTGTGGATTTCTACCCCCCTTACAAAAATTTTCATCTTGCCAAAACCTTTGGCATCAAACTTTAAATTATCTAAGTTAAGGTTGTAAGATTTGAAAAATTCTACTATTGTTTTCGAACTTACTCCTTCCGTGAAGATTGGGGGACACCAGGCTATTTGCTTTTCCTTAAGCACACTCAATGGCTTCCTTATGCTGGTATCAATGTCCACGTTGTTTTTGCGGCTTATGCTGCTTCCTCTATTGTTGTTTACCTCAGAATTGTTGGCGTTGTTGTTGCCCGTCTTTCTTATTTCCTCTACATCGTCATCTTCGGATTCATCGCTTAAAATTGCAAATCTGTTTGTGTTTTCTGCAACAGATATAGCTGGTTTCTTTGCACCTTTTCCAGCGGTAGCTTGGCGCCTTTTACGTGCCATTATATTTGTGTATACCTCCTTGTCATTCGCAAGCAGATTTTTCATTATTTTTTGAGTCTCTTCCGAACATGATTGGGAAGAGGGAGATGCAACTATCTTCTTAGCGCAACCAATAATGACGCCACTTTCAATTGTTGGTGTTGGTAGTGACGCTCTCTCACTACCCGTATTGCTCGTTTCACATACCATAGCTTCAGCATTTCCACTGTTGATTGTATTTGTGTTGGCGTCCATTGACCACCAATTGAGATTCTTTTCGATTCTTATTTTATCCGCCTCATTTATTAATTGAGACGGCAACTTTAAATTAGAATCTAATTTACGATGCACTTTTTTATCCGGAGGAATATTTGGATGATAATTATCTTCCATTATGGATTTTTGTTCTTTTGAACACGCAATAGAAAAAAAAATACTCTAGTAAAACACTCGCTATACTACTAAACACGTCTGATCACTACGAGAGCACAAACCCACTTGCTTCGTTCATGTGAGTTTCTTTTCTTCATTTCATTCCATACACAATCAGAAATGATTAGTCTTTCTTTCGCTCGCTCTACGCTCTGCCGTTCTAAGATAATTTCAGACTTAATCAGAAATGATTGGTTTTAGTTTCGGTCGTTCGGCTTTCAAAAGCCGTTTCAATATATATTCATACACAATCAAATGATTGACTTTACTGTAGGTTGCTCATCTCATTTCATTTTATTCACAATCAAAAATGATTGGTTTTAGTCTTCGAGGAATAAAGAACAAGAAAGGGAAAACCATTACCTCTCTTGCCACGCAATTTCCATTTGTTTACATTGTTGTTTTTGTAACACGAGATCCAACTGTGATATACACATATTAAGCTGCATATATAAGCTGTGTCAGTGAATTTATTAACACCACTTTATTTTCGGATTTCAAACTGGTTTTGAAAGCTGAAAATATAATGCTGTTTGTGAAGTCAGTTCGAGGGCAGATGCCGTAGTGTTGGTGTGGTTTCCCCTCTTATTCTTTATTCCTCTAAGGTTTTAGTTTCGTTCGATCGTCTCGATCAAAGTAGATAGTACAGTTCACAGTAGTACTGTGATTGATTGGTTCCGTATTTAATTCAGTATCAGTCTTGATTGAGATAGAGTATTGAGATTGATTGGTTTGATTCTATTTGGAGTTCAGTATTCTGTGAAATTGGTTCCGTATTCCGTTCAGTACCGTTCATTTTTCATTCTATGTGACTGCAATCATCAATCATACTCAGTGAACGGGTTAAAAAGATCGAATCAATCGAGATTGAAACAGCTCTAGCCTATAGCCCTGTTCACACTGTACGATTAGTTGGACAGACTTCGTTTGATGGAAGTTGGATGGTCTGATGTAGTTTGCGTTCACACTTATCAAGCTTGTTGTCCAACTTTATCTCACATACCCTTCCACTCCGTCCAACTTCTAGATTTTCAAAAAATTTTGAAAACCATACAACAAGTTAAGCACGGGTCACGCACGGCTGGTTGCCAGCGGCGAGTCGAGTAGCTGCTACTGCCAGCCGCTGATCAGCTTTGTGTGACCACGCAATTCACCACACTCGCTGGCAGCTGGCGAGTAATTAGCAGCGGCTGGCAAAATTGAACATGTTTAACTTTTGGCTGCTAGCAGCGGCTGGCAAAATAAAAAAAATACTGATGCACATTCTATTTAGTAATTATTCATTCGAAATTTGTGTCAAATATCATAAAAAGACTTAAAAATTAGAAATAATATTCAAAAACAAATTTTTGTATGGTTTTCTGCAGCTGTGTGTGTCCGGGCTGCCAGCCGCTGCCTGCTTCTGCTACTGCCAGCCGCTGGCAAGAAGCGGCTGCCAAGAAGCCGTGTGTGACCCGTGCTTTAGGCAAGCGGTCGTCTGAAGGGTACAAACTATCAAGCATTGGTCGTTCAAGCCAAAGTCTGTTCAAAAAAGTTGAATCGGCAAAATATTTATCAAGAGCGTAGCGGAGGAGAAAGCCTAAAATTCTTTTTTACTTAAAACACTGAAGAAGGTTACGAAGATATAAGCATTGTATATGGAATCTATAGTTCTATCCGCCGGCGCTCTAAAATTTACAGGGGAATGTTAGTACGCCGACGGATACATAGATGGCTTTCAGGGACCACTTTCGTTTTCGATAGTACTATAGATTCCATATACAATGATATAAGTAACTTCCTTCGAGTTTAAGAAAAAATTCTTAAAAAATAACAAAGTAGCTCAAAATAGCTACTATTTGCATCACTTTAATCTTTCTGATTGGTTATAGTGAAAAGCTATTTTCTGATTTCTTTCATGTTTCTATACAACTCTAGATAGCCATAGCGAATTTGGTTCTGTAAAATGGATGGAAGCGAAAAGCTACTTCACTGTTTTTCTATACAGCGCTAAATGGCCTACAACTAAAGCTACAAAAAAGCATTTTTTTCTGTTAAATGATTTGAGAGATTTTTAAAAAGGACGTGTCTAAATGCACCCACGGTGTAGCTCGTTTAGGTGGTGTTACACCGCACTTTTGAATAACCACTACACCGCATTTTAAATAACGAGTGGAAATAAATCGAGTAGGTTCGTGTTACACCGCATTTTTTAAAGAAATCTCTCAAGTCATTTGACAGGATCGAATGCTTTTTATTAGCTTTTCAAGTATAAATACAGTATGAGTGAAAAAATATGCGGTGTTACACCGCATTTTTTAAAAAACTCTCAAGTCATTTAACAGAAAAAAATGCTTTTTTGTAGCTTTAGTTGTAGGCCATCTAGCGCTGTATAGAAAAACAATGTAGTAGCTTTTCGCTATCATCCATTTTACAGAACCAAATTCGCTATGACCATCTAGAGTTGTATAGAAACATGATAGAAATAATAAAATAACTTTTCACTATAACCAATAGAGGCGGGCGTCCACACTGTCCAATTTGTTTATCAAATTTGTTGGATGAAAAGTTGGACGGAAAAAACCCATAGCGTCCACACTCATCAAACAAGTTGTCCAACTTCATTCTGGTCTTACTTTCAACCATGAAGGACATAGCAGTAGCAGCGCAATTTAGGGATGAAATTTTAGAAAAGCAAAAAAAAAAAACAAAAGAAGAGGTGGACTACCTAAAAACATCATAAATGTGCACAACGAAGAAAAAATATTCTTTCAGTGCGATGTGCACATTTTTCCAACAGAGTTTCATAGGCGATATACTTTCTAGTTATATTTTTGTATTCTTCGCATTTTATATGCCATATCTCTGGAAAATTTTATAGACTTCAAACTTCTGTAGAATCCAAAACTCGCAATTTCAGGTTACAGCCATCTAATAAACTGATATGAACACTTTAGATTTAACTTTTACCACTTGGACTAGTTCTACTTGGAGTCAGTTCAACTTTATTTTAAATTATAAGCTATAAACAAAAGCAACCCTTTAATTTATAGTAATTAAATGATAATTGCATTTTGGTGCCACCAAACTATTTATATTATCAATTTATCATAATTTGCATTTTGTAGATATGTGCCCATTAAGAAAAAAATATTTTTCCTTGCGACGCCCACTACCTGAAAGTATCGTAAATTCATTCCTATTTCAATGTGCCTAAAAAAATTTTCAGTGCGAGGTCCACTACCTGAAAATATTACAAATTCCATTTTCATGTGCCCAACAAAGAAAAAACATTTTTTTCCTTGCTAGGTGCACTTTCAATGTACCTACTGAACAAAGAAAAATATTCTTTCCGTACGATGTGCACTACTTGAAAACATTTTTGAAATGAAATTTTTTCCAAGTTTGACGACTAGCGTCCACACTCATCCAACTTGTTGTCCAACTTGCAAAAATATCAAAAAATTTTTAAAACCATCCAACAAATTTGACAAACCTGTTGATGAGAGGCCACACTTTCAAATTTGCTTGACAAACTCGATGCTTGAAAAACAAATTGGACAGTGTGAACCCCGCTAATGAGAAAGATTAAAGTGATACCAGATAGTAACTGTTTTGTGCTACTTTATTATTTTTTTTAAGAATTTTTTTAAAACTCGAAGAAAGTTACTTATATCTTTGTAACCTTCTCCTGTGTTTTAAGTAAAAAAGAATTTTAGGCTTTCTCCTTCGCTACGCTCTTGATAAATATTTTGTTGATTCAACTTTTTGCGGAGCTCGGCATAGGCTGACGCTTACACCTTGTTATAGCTTTCGTAACTTCGATGTCTTGGGTTTTAATTTTGCTGAAAAGGTAAAAAGTCTATGACTTGCAGTTCCTGCATAAAAAAATATCTTACTTTGAATATATTTCGTTCTTTCTGTTTTAAAAGCATTATTGCTGTTTGTCCTATTCTGTGGACGTATTAGAAAGTCATTTCACTTAAACGACAATAGTGGCAAAAGGAGCTTTATCATTTTACTGGTGTTTTAATAAAACGATTATTGTAGTAAGGGTGATTTACTTACGTTGCAGACAAATCCTTTAAGAGAATTCAAAGAACAAGAGGGAAAACCATTACGTCTCTTGCCCCGCAACTTCCATTTGTTTACATTGTTGTTTTTGTAATCGCAGCCTCCATCTGTGAATACGTGTGAGCTGCAGAAAAAAGGCGCGAGTGGAAGTATATGTGCGGTGAGTTTATTTTCATTTGACGCTTGGCTATTTAAAACATAACCTGAAATTTAATTTTAACCACACTACTGAAAAATTCTTAAGGGGAGGGTTTGAACAACACCAAAGTTTTTGTTTTTTAAAAACTAATTTTTTTTTTTGTAAAGCTGGGCAAGATGTGAAAACTCATAAACATGCAACTGTACTGATTCTATTGGGACTCATTATAGTGTGATTCGCTCCCTCAGCTCGGTTATTTGTCTTAACTTTTTATTAATACCAAAACCTAAATATCAAACTATGCAAACATTTTTTGAAAAACTTATCACAGTCGAAATTGAAATGCAGCAATCTTGTAGATATTATGGAGAGGCCTATGAAACTCTGTTGGAAAAATGTGCACATCGCACTGAAAGAATATTTTTTCTTCGTTGTGCACATTTATGATGTTTTTAGGTAGTCCACCTCTTCTTTTGTTTTTTTTTTGCTTTTCTAAAATTTCATCCCTAAATTGCGCTGCTACTGCTATGTCCTTCATGGTTGAAAGTAAGACCAGAATGAAGTTGGACAACTTGTTTGATGAGTGTGGACGCTATGGGTTTTTTCCGTCCAACTTTTCATCCAACAAATTTGATAAACAAATTGGACAGTGTGGACGCCCGCCTCTATTGGTTATAGTGAAAAGTTATTTTATTATTTCTATCATGTTTCTATACAACTCTAGATGGTCATAGCGAATTTGGTTCTGTAAAATGGATGATAGCGAAAAGCTACTACATTGTTTTTCTATACAGCGCTAGATGGCCTACAACTAAAGCTACAAAAAAGCATTTTTTTCTGTTAAATGACTTGAGAGTTTTTTAAAAAATGCGGTGTAACACCGCATATTTTTTCACTCATACTGTATTTATACTTGAAAAGCTAATAAAAAGCATTCGATCCTGTCAAATGACTTGAGAGATTTCTTAAAACTGCGGTGTAGCACCAACCTTCTCCATTTTTTTCCACTCATTATTTAAAATGCGGTGTAGTGGTTATTCAAAAGTGAACGAACTACACCGTGGGTGCATTTAGACACGTCCTAAAAAGATATATAATTTTCAAGAATTGCACACCCTAATCCTTGTATATTTATTCTATAGTATTATCACAGTTCATTTCTCATTTTCAAAATGAATTTGGAATGTTGTCCACAACTTTTTTTCCTATACAAAGGCATCTTTTGTGCAGTTCCTTTAAATATTCTTCTTTCCATCTGGACGCAATCTTATGATGAAGAATTTGCAACTTTCTCCAACGATTCATTATACTCAGTGACTGATCTTCACATGACGGTTCAGGTAAGCCAATCAACAAACCACCTGTCAAAAAATGACCAGGCGTTAAAGGAACCAAGTCTGATACATTTTCAGTCATGGGTGATAAAGGACGTGAATTAAGACTACATTCTATTCGCGTGAGCAAAGTTGTAAACTCTTCAAATGTAAATTTTTCGTTACCGGCCATCTTCCTAAAATGTTTTTTGAAGCTTTTTACCCCCGCTTCCCATAGCCCTCCCATGTGTGGTGATCCAGGAGAAATGAAATTCCATTTTATTTGGGAAAAGTTGTGGACAGCTGCGGTCTGACCATGCAACGTTGATTTTTGAAACTCTCGTAACAGAACCTTCGACGCCCCGACAAAGTTGGTACCATGATCGGAAAAAACTTGTTCTGGAGTTCCTCTTCGGGACACAAATCTTGTAAATGAAGCTAAAAACGGCTGAGTTGGATAGCTCGGGTCGCAAAACATACAAAGATGCAAACGTACCCTTTATCAAGGCGACATTTTCTTCCGTAATAAGTCTTAATGCAAAAGGGACCCGCGAAATCGATTCCTACATTTGCAAACGGGCGTCCTAGCAAGGTTTTTTCACGCGGTAACGCACCCATTAATTGCGTATGTACCTTTTGCTTGTATCGACAGCAAGTGGTGCATTGAAAAATGCATTTTTTGATAATTTTCTTAATTTGCGGTGTCCAATACTCAGATCTGACCAATCGCATCATGATTTGGATCTCACCATGAATGGAGAGTTCGTGAACGTATTCAACATAGCGTTGCAAAAAAAGACAATTAGATGGTAGCAATATGGGAAACCTTTCGTTGAAGGATAAAGTTGATAAGACCAGTCTACCATTTGGACGGATAATGCCTTTTGCATCCACCAGTGGATTAAATTTTCCGAGCCAACTTTTTGCCGCTATGGGCTTACCTTCTATCAACTCTGAATATTCTTTCGCAAAATATTTTTTCTGACTAAGAATGATCAATTTTTGCTTTGCATTTACTATTTCGGCATGAGATAGTTCCGATGTTGAGTGTCCATTCTACTAAAAGAATAGAAAAACCGAAGCATGTATGCCATCACACATACGAGTTTATGCCACTTCGAAAACTTGCTGAGATCTTCTTCAAAATCTGACACGACTTGTACTGTTAAGACTGTTGCCCTTTTCCTTTCTAACAGTGTTTCATCCACTACCTTTTGCTTAGCTGTCGGCCATTCTGCCTCAGGTTGCATTAGCCATTGCGGACTCTTCCACCATAACGAACTTCTCTCCAGTTCCATGGGATAAGCGCCCCGCGTTGCTAAGTCAGCCGGATTTTCCGCTGAAACGACATGTGACCAATCCGTCACGGAGGTAACATTTTAGATTTGGGCTGTTCTATTGGCCACAAATGTTTCCCAGGTACTCGGATGCTTTTGCAACCACGCCAGGACTATAGTGGAGTCGGTCCATAACTTGACCGATCACATATTCTTTATGGGGAGAGAGTTCGACACATGGTGCAACATTTTAGAGAGCAAAGCGGCTCCCTGCAATTCTAACCTTGGTAGCGATATAGTGTTTGTTCACTGGAGCTACTTTTGATTTGGCCCACAACAGATGGGCAGTGGTTTGGTTTTCTTTTTGTACGTGGAGAAAGATACAAGCCGCATACGCTTTTGTCGAGGCATCGCACAATCCGTGTATCTGCGATACACCTTCAGTAGTATATTCCACCCAGCGCGGAATACTCAAACGGGCAACTTCAGGCAACCTAGACACAAACAGCTTCCAAATTTGTTCCGTTTCTGGAAGAAGATTACTATCCCATTCAGTCTTATCCTTCCAAATTTGCTGCATTAAAATTTTTGCTATGACCACGACAGGGGCCAACCACCCTACCGGGTCATACAATTTGGCGATTACCGATAGCACCGAGCGTTTTGTGATAAGATTTGACTGACCAGTTGGATTAACCGAAAATGAGAATGTGTCTGAAGTAGCCTTCCATTGTATTCCCAGAGTTTTGACGGAACTTTTGTCATCCAAATACAGAAAATCTTCATTGAGAAGTGACTCACGGGGTAAATGTCTTAACAACTCCTTTGAGTTTGCTGTCCATTTTCTCAAATGAAACCCCGCGGATTGCATAACCGATATCAACTCTGATTGAGCTGAAAGCGCGTCTGCAACTGTATGAGCCCCGGATAGCACGTCATCCACAAATAGCTCTCGCATTAAAATATTGGCGGCCTGAGGATGTGAAAGCCTTACCTCTTGGGCCAATTTATGCAACGAACGTATCGCTAAATATGGGGAACACGAAACTCCAAAAGTGAGAGTTACCATTTCAAAGGCAGTTAGAGAGTCTCCCGGGTGCGACCGAAACCATAGTCTCTGAAACGGCGTTTGATCGGGGTTTATCTTGATTTGCCGATACATTTTCTCAACATCACTGTTGAACACGTACCGATAAAGCCGCCAGTTTAATATCAAGAGCGAGATATCGGTATGTAAAGCCGGACCCGGATGTAACACCTCGTTTAAACTCTTCCCGTTTGAAGAGGCACACGATGCATTAAACACCACACGCACCTTCGTCGTTGCACTGTCTGGCATTAAAACCGCATGATGCGGCATGAAATACGACAAATCTTTATTTGGACACGTTTCAGGTTCCTCTGGTTGATCGACCGGCTTCATGTGCCCGAGGTCAATGTATTCTGACAACACTGTATCGTACTCCTTTTTAGCTCTAGGATTCCCTAAAAGTCGTTTTTCATTGCGTACAAATTGACGTTGTGCATTTTCGCGTGAAGCGCCTAGCCTGGGATTCTGAAGAAACTCTTCTTTAAAAGGCAAGCGCACTACATACCGACCGGTGTTGTCTCGATATGTTGATTCTTCAAACAACTTCTCACATTGTTGATCAGCTGTTGTTAACTTTGTGGTTTTTGGAAGCTCTTCTAGCTGCCAAAACTTCTGAATCTCACTATCCAATGTAACCTCATTAAAAAAAGATAGAAACGTCGAAAAACTTGACATAGCCCTAGAGAATGACTTTTCTACCGGTCCCAGCAATACCCATCCAAATACAGTATTTTGTACCATAACTTGTTGAAACACTTGTGTTTTTAATCCTTCACGTATAATACTTGGATACAAATCGGCGCCAATCAACAAATCAATCTTTGAACTACGATTGAAAAACGGATCGGCTAAAGGGAACTCAAAGCGTTTTTGTGCGTCACCAACCTCTATGGATATTGATGGCAAATTATCCGCCATTTTTTTTAACACCAACGCTTCAGCTAGTAACGAAAATGTTTTATCAAACTTTGAACCAAGAGTGAATGAACATAGCCGGGACGCAGTCGCTATAAGCGACGAATTAACTCTGGCGACCGAAGCTCTCACTGATCTTGTGGGCAGCTTCAACTTGCTTTGTACCTCTTCCGATATAAAGGATACTTCCGAACCCGGATCGATAAGCGCCCGCCATTCAAACTCCGTTCTATTGAATCGTATTCTTACTATCGCTGTCGCCAGAAGGGCTGTGCATCGTGTCGATGTAAAATAAGACTTAGTTGAGACGCTAAGATTTTCAGATGGAACTGTAAAGGAACTACTGGGATCAAATGCTTTGGCCTGACTTCGACTGCAACTTGCATCGGTAATGGGAGTGAGACCCGAATTAACACTTGTTATTGATCGTGGAGTGGACTGTATATTTTGAAAATTGTTCCTAGAACCTGTTTGCATTGTAGGCTCCCAATGTAGGAGCGTATGATGCTTTCCTTTACAATGGAAGCATGTATTGTTGCTTTGGCACCCTGTTGCCATATGCGTGTATGCAAGACAGTTGTAGCAGTGTTTAAATTTCCTTACTTAAAACTGTGGGCATAATCGTAGCGTATAATTCCCTTGACACACCTTACATTGCGAACCAATCTGCGACCCCAATTGCGAATCGATCTGCGAATGGTGCGTGCGTACACGCGGTGTACTACTTGAAGATGGTTTGGTTGACTTTCGTATCACTTTCCCTCCCTGCTGCATATCAGCCACATTTTCTAATACTCGATACCTATTTGTTATGAAATTATTCAGGCTTTCCCACGTCTGAATTTCAGTTGGCATCGCTAAAGATTGCTCCCATAGAGATAAAGTTTGTGCCGGAAGACGCGAGGCACATAAGTATGTAACAAACGCATCCCACTTGTCGACTTCGATGCCGTATGATTTTATGGCTATAAGCGCGTCGTTAATATTGCTTTGCAGCTCTTTTAAGGCATCAGCAGTTTCAGCTGCTATATTTGGTTGCCCGAACAAAATATTAAGATGGCTGTTCACTAATACGCGTTTATTTTCATAATGATTCTTAACCCTCCTTTACCAACCGGCAAAAGTCGTGTCCACCCGAACTGGAGTCCAAATGGACCCCACGATTTTTTCTTCGAATTTTTTTTGATTTCTGACTTATATTGTTCAGTTATAGTTCCTCTGGCTATTGTTTGAATTGTTTCTAAGTATTTCATATAGCAGTGATAAAGAAATTTAAGCAGGGATGTCATTATGCAGGTATGTAGGAGGTCATCAATAAAATTTTTCAATTTCAAAAACGATGGAAATTGCCTAACTTCGCAAATCTGGGATTCCCGCTTATCCCTTTCGATATGTCTGTTTTACGTAATTACTGATTCTTATATTCATAAATATCGATGTTCTTGCCAGGTATGCTTATCAAAAGAAAAAATAGTCATTATTTCAGTTTGTTCAGGTCATCCAACAATTTTGTGACCTAAAAAGGATTGAATTTCCCCAATACATGCCAAGCAAGCCTGCCAAATATGGCTTGAAGTTTAGGTGGCTGAATGAAAGCTCAACGGGCTATCCACTAAAGTTTTCTATCTACACTGGTAGCTCTGACCAAAGTACAGGACTTGGTCGTGGATATGATGTGCTGATGTCGTTGATGCCACCATATTTCAATTCTGGACGCAACCTCACTATTGATAATTTCTTTACGTCGGTGGATTTGGCATTGAAGTTGCTGGATAAGAAGATCACTATTCTTGGCACGATTCGGAAAAACAAAAAAGATTTGCCTAAATCTTTTGTAGCGAAGGAAGTTCTCGATGACCAGAATGAGCCTCTAAAGGTCAATAACAAAAAGCAGTATCGTCCAGTCCACTTATCCATCTTTGGATTTTCTGGAAAAATGGCGTTGGTGAGTTATGTTCCGAAGCCAAACAAACAAGTGGTATTGCTATCAACACAAAAAAAAAAC
The DNA here is from genome assembly GCA_914767635.1 of Melanostoma mellinum. Taxonomy (NCBI): domain Eukaryota; kingdom Metazoa; phylum Arthropoda; class Insecta; order Diptera; family Syrphidae; genus Melanostoma; species Melanostoma mellinum. Next base: position 118,063,085 of record OU612060.1, read on the forward strand.
TGTGAGAAAACCACTTCCGGTCATCAAAGTAAACCTGCAATGATACTTGATTATAACCGCACCAAAGGTGGAGTCGATGTATTCGACCAAATGGTCTCAATATATTCATGTACACGTCAAACAAATTGCTGACCGATGGTTGTATTCTACAACTTACTGGACGTAGCAGCACTAGCAACTGTCATCATCATCCGCCTAGAAGAAACAAAAGTTTGTTCAGAAGTGATAAACTCATCGAACTAGCGGAGGAACTGGTTGAGTCAGAATTGAAAAACTGTATTTTGGGGAGAGTTCAGGAAAAATTACCAACAGTCCCCGAAAGGCTCTCTTGTAAAAGAAGCAGATGTCACCTTTGCCCAAGAGCAGACGACAAGAAAACCAGAACCACCTGCGATGGATGTGGCAGATGTTGTTGCCCTTGCCACACTAGAACCTTATGTGTTAAATGTCTGCCGGAACTGCCAACAACTTCAAACTAGATCCTTCTAAACATTAACTATGCTGCTTTTAAAATAAAATAATTATTTATTAGAAAAAATATGATTTTTCATAGAATTTCAGTAGTGGGGTCCAAATGGACCCCAGTTCGGGTGGACGGGTTCTTTTCACAAAAAATCGCAGAAAAATCTGGAAGCGTCTGATAATCGTTTCATTTTAAGAAATGAATAAAAAATTAAATTTTGTTCACTGTGTAAAAATCTCATTTAAAAGAAATGAAAAACAAAAAAGTTATGAGTGTTCAAACATGCTCTGGGGTCCAAATGGACCCCAGTTTGTAAAGGAGGGTTAAGAGCAGCCCATGCTACTTCAAAATTTTCATTGGTCAACTCAAATTTCGAAACGATATTTTGGGCATCACCTTTAGTTCGAGCCCGCAGATGAAAAAGCTTTTGCACCGAACTAAGCTTTGCATGTCTAATATAAAGTGCCGTGAACATATCCCTAAATGTTGGCCACTTCACGTAATCCCCACAGAAAATCTCGGTTTCACATGGCGGCACACGTGTATTATGCCAAAACTCATCATCGTTGTCTTTACTCCCCGTTTGCCCTTCATCGTTCCGAACCTTTGACCCATCCCAATATGCGCGCGTTACCTCAGCGATGCCGCTCAAAAAATCTATATAAGTAGTTGTTGCCTGCGTATATTTTGCCTTTACCTCAATGAGTGACGCCTTGAGATCACCATCTTTAACCGCCGCGCGTATAAGTTCCTGATATACTTCCTTTACGCCTAACCCTAATTCTTGAAGCACGGTATGCTTCGATAACTGAACTCGACAATTCTTTTCGTTTTTCTTTAAATAGCTCATGAAATTCAGTCATCGAATCGCACGCCAAAATTACATCCTCCAAACTCATTTTATTCGACAAAGTTTATTTCTATTACTCCAAATTTATGCACCACAAAAGACAAAACTATCTACCACCGTTATCACGTATGACTTTAAATCGTTCGAATAGCGTACCAATTTTAGCGCTAGTATATTCTATGATATAACCCGATTAGTGTACCAATTTTACCACTAATATATCATATGATATAACCCGAATAGCGTACCGATATTACCGCTAATATTTCCTAGGATATAACCCCTCCAAAATATATCTTACACCACTACCATAATAATGCACTCGTAATTTAAAGAATATATATGTACTCATGTATTTTACAAAAGATAAGATTTTACAGTACCTTTACAATTTATGTGATGTCGACTCCTAGATGGTATTGTTGGTGACTCCTCGTGGTGCTGCTAGTGGCTTCTTCGTGCTGCTGCTAGTGGCTTTCTCGTGATGTTGCTCGTGGCTCCCTCGTGCTGCTGCTAGTGGCTTTCTCGAGAGGTTGTGTGGCTCGGTGTAACACACCCCTTGATGGCAATGGCTTTGGCAAAAATTGGCCGTGGCCCAGGTGGCTCTGGCGGCGATAGCTTTGGCAAAATTGGCCGTGGCACAGGTGGCTCTGGCGGCGATAGCTGTGGCAAAAAATGGCCGTGGCAAAGGTGGCTCTGGCGGCGATGGCCTTGCCAAAAATTGGCTGTGGCACAGGTGGCTCTGGCGGCGATAGCTGTGGCAAAAAATGGCCGTGGCAAAGGTGGTTCTGGCGGCGATGGCTTTGCCAAAAATTGGCCGTGGCTCTGGCGATCCGGCTCGAAGGACCAAATGTTGCGCTGGTTCTTTTTCCCTTTTCAAAATAACAATCTCACACTCAGGAACTTGGTTTAAATGTGACTTTATTATAATTATTCAAGTTATTAACTTTCAACAAAAAATAAATTGCTTTGCTCTTTGGCACTGAAAATGGCGGGTGGTAGCGTCTTCGTAGTGTCGTGGTTGGTGGTTGGCAATAGAAAGCATTAAGAATTAACTAGAGAGAAAATGGCTGCCCTTTTCATTTGGAACTGGAGGAAACGAAACAAGAAAGTAATAGATTACTTACTTTTACGAAAGTAGTGGAGTTTCGTTTCCTCCAGCCAGTAATGGGCTGTTTACATTACATTAAAAATGGGCTGTTTAAGTGTAAACAAACGTTCTCGCGCAATTTTAATCATTTTAAAGACTTCTCTAAATCTGTCGAGACCCTGGACAGCTCAATTGAGTCCCTCGCCAAAAGTTTTTTCCCTTAGCAATCCTCTCTGGGTAAACAATATTATTCTGTGTGATGTGATCGATGAGTTATAAATAACTTCAGACTAAATAAATATTATTACTGCAAACATTCAACCAGTCGAAGTCCACTATCTATAATACATCTATACTCGCTGACGTAATCGAGTCAATTCACAGACCTTCCATTACTCCTTCACTTTCTGCCCCGACGTCTCTATAACAAGTTCTTCCACCCAGACTAAGTGTTTTGTTCCGTCCGAACCTACTTTCATAAGGTTCAACAATAAATAGACCGTAATCCGTAAGTGACTAAAATATTAAGCTATAATAATAGGAAAAGTAGTTCCATATCTACGTTTGAATAATAATTTATTTTATATTACATACTAACCATATAATTCTATCCTTTTTTTTCAGGGGAGTTCATTCGATTGCCCCTTGAAGATTTATTCAAAGATATTTTACCGATCGAGGAAAATCGTACAGTTGAATTCAATGTAAGTGCTAATTTCTATTTTACTTATTTTTGTAATACATATTAATATTACCCAGCTGAAAATATTAAAGAAATTGAACTTGCTAAATGAAGTCATCTCGTAATCGCAAGTTTTTTTTATGCTTATTTCAACAATCGGACTGAGAAAACTGTGAATGCGTTAGATTAGATTTAGTTTTAGATTTGTTCATCTAGACTCAGGTACGCGCTCCCTGCATCTCAAAGTTCATTAAGGTAGATGGTGATCCCCAAATAAATCTACCGTCAACCAGTGTTACCGCGGGGACACTATAGTGCCAAAAGGGACTCATTTTTTTTAACTTGGCTCGGGGACTCACAAAATTTAGATTTGGCTCATTTTTTTACGAATCCAAGTTACCTCTATACAAATCATTCATCTTTACTCTGAAGTCAACGTTAATTAATATTTTCAAAAGCTTTGTTAAATTTTGTAGACAAAACTAATTTTGAGAAGAATGCAAAGTGTAAACGTAGCTTTTATTTCACTCCTGAACACCTGAACGCTGTGTCAGCATTCAAACATTTTCTTTGATTCACTCATAGGGGCGCTTTGTTTGAGTGAAAGCAAAAACAATATTTTCTTTGTCAATTGTCTTTGTCATCTTTTTTATATTTTTCTTATATTCTTGCTTACATCCGTGTGCTGTATTTAATTTTGATTTTTGACCCGCACACATTCAGTATATTAATTATTTGTATCTATTATTAAAATGAACTTAAAAACTAAAACAAGAGACTCAAATAAAAAAAAAAATTTTAAGATGTTTATTGTGATATTTTTGTAAGCACAATGTGAATTGTATTTTTTGTTTTTTTTTTATGAATTTAATTTATTTTATTTTTATTATTTATGTCTACTTACTATATATGTAAATATATAGGTTTTTTGTATTATTAAAATGAACTTAAAAAAAACAGAAGGGACTCATTTTTTTTCAAAAGGACTCATTTTTTCAGCCACTGGGACTCGTCAAAATTTGAGCCCGCGGTAACACTGCCGTCAACCATATTGACCATATTGCGATCGACGCATCTATCACTCTTTCAGTGCGATAGATCTGAACTTTGCGCCGCGCCAACTTTGACTCGGATCACTATCTTATTGTAGCCGAGGTACGAATGAGAATATCTTGTTCATGACTCGTTCGAACCAACGCTGTGTAGCGATGTGACGTTGGAAAGTTATAAACGCAGGAGAATTCCAGTGCCTTCTCCAATATCAATATCGAAACTGCACCTAGACCTCAAAATATAGCATGACCTTGTATTGCAACTTTTGAAGCAAAATATCTCGAAAATTTGATGTAATAGAGCCATTTTGAAACCAGATATGGATTCAGTGGATAGCAAATCATCGGAAAAGCAATGGTTTGTTTTTGGGTCTACATATTTTATTATTTTTTATTATAAAACAGAGGCTAAAAGAAAAAAAACTGGATTTTTTCGATCTTGAACGCTTAATATCTCAGAAACGCGAGCTGTTAGGTAGGTTATAAGCTAATTCTAAGATTCAGCGAAGCAAAAACCTTAAAAATAATACAGTTTGCTTTTGGAACCAATCAAAAACTTCAATTTTAATTTTACAGTTTAACAAATATCTCATTGATTTATGTATGACTATTTGAATCAATTCCAGTAATTTTGAATAGGAAATTTTATATTTTATATTATTAAAAGTTTCTTGAATACCTAAATGTAGACTTTCTCCAATATGATATAAAGATATTGGTTTAACTGCTTCCACCGTTCTACCTGTTTTCATGTCTAGTGCTCTGTATAAACATTTAATAAATTTTATTTGTGGATTTTTAGAAAACAACTCAATGAGTTTTTCTGGAACAACATTGTATTATGTGTCAGAAAGTTCAGAAAATATCCTTACCTTTTTTTAAATCTAAAAATGTCTGCTAAATTAGTTACTATGTATGTAAATTATACTCTATCCATATAAGAGGGGAGGAAATGTAGAAACTCTTAGTCTTGTTAAAAATGGTGTCACACCATTGCAGATGCGTTTAATTGCCTAACTCCTGCATAAATTGATCTTACAGTCAGATTAACATTGTCTCTAGCTGATAACTTGGAATCAAGTACGATTCCTAGACTTTTCAGCGTATTGAGATATGGTATATTTTTTGTCAGAGCCGAGAAGACAAAGTATGGAAATATAATTTTTGTCAAATCCTATTCGTATGTCATCAAGAATTTTAACTGTTGCAGTTTGACAGCTGTGATTTGCTCGAAAACCTAATTGAATTGAGCTTAATAACTTATAATCTGAAACGTGTCTGTTTATTTGATCACGAAGAACAATTTCCAAAGGCATGGTAATAATTATGCAAATTGGTCTAAAATCCTCAGGACCACTACAAATGGACTTGTTTGGCAAAGGGGTAACTTTTGCTTTTCCATGAAGTTGGAAAAGTGGACATTGTCACACAGGAGTTAATGATATGTGTTAACGTACAAAGAATGTGTGGTAGAATAAGCCTTATAAATTTAATTGGTACTCCATCTACTCCTATAGCTGTTGATTTTATGTCTCTAACTGCATTTAAAACCTCTGCTTCGGAGACACAAATGAATCTTAATGAGAAATCATCTGGGATCACCAGAAGTTAAAAGTAGTAGAAAAATCTAATGTCTCATTGACTGTATAGCTATGAGATATATAGTGTTTATTTACTTGCATTGGTTCGAGCTCACTACAGTTTTTCTTCGACTTCGTGACTAAACCAAATTTTTTAATATTTTTCCATAGGACACCACTTGGCAAATCTGTATTTAGTTTTATTGAAAGGTACATTGCATTAGCTTTTTTAATTTCGCGAACAACACTATTTTGGATAGTTTTGAAAATATTCCAGTTGGTCAACCCTGGATTTACACTAGGTGCTCTCGGTGCTTTGGCACAGGGCGGCAAATTCTATGGGGGCGGCAAAATTTGAAACGAAAGTCAAAGATTTTTTCAGTCATAAGAGAATTTTTCGGGACAATGGTGTTATATACGCCTGAAACGCATCACATTATCACTGTAAATTTCCGGAATTCCGATTATCTTATTATTATTCATTTGGAGTTAATTATCTACATCTTCCCGATTAAAATTAAAATCACGCGCCTTAGCATACGAAGAATAAAACTCCCTGATACACTCGTCGTCAACGATACTCGTCTTCAAGTATCCCTGCCGCACGGGCGGGGGCTTCAGCTGTTTCTTCGTGGTAGTAGCGACGAATGTATGTATTTATGTTTTTGCCTACTACCGCCAACAATGTTTTTATACCAAGTGATTCAGCTGTCCATTTTTTTCTCTCTCTCATTTGACGGTGACACTATTGTGAAAAGCTCTATGCTCTATACACTCTGGCAATATTTCTGTTGCCCATCGTCTATCAGCTGCTGTGATTCGATTTCCGATAAGTCAAGTTAATATTATCAAAACAAAACAATTTAATATTTATCTTTTGGTTCAAGTTGATGATATATATATTCTGTAGACTATGAGTGATGGGCGGAAAAGGTTAAGCGGCGCTGCTTATAAAAAGCGCGCTTCCAATAAGGCCAGCAAGGAAGAGGAGATTTTGTGCGAAACTCCAAAACTGGAAAGTTTTTTTTATTAAAAAGAAAGAAGGCGAAAAGCGTATTAATGACGGCAATTGTTTCTCATGGTTTCTCATGTTCATTGAAAACACTGGACATAAAGCAGAAGATTTGTTGATAACTGTAATATCTGTTCTTGAATGCTCCGACCTTGATATTCAAAATTGTCGAAGTCAGTCGTACGATAACGCGAACAATGTGTCAGGCATTTATTCAGGTTTACAGGCAAGAGTCAAAGAAATCAACGATCTTGCAGAGCATGCTCCTTGTGCTGGTCATTCAATGAATTTGGTCGGGATTCACGCAGTCGAGAGTACCCCCGAAGCAGCATCTTATTTCAACACAGTCCAAGCATTGTAAAACTTTTTTATTGCATCTACACATCATCGCTGGGAAATTCTACAAACTCATGCAGGAAAGAAGATTGCTTTGAAATCATTTTCAGCAACAAGATGGTCAGCTCGTCACGAAGCAGCTGAAGTGCTCAACAAGTTCTATGGTGAGATAATTGAAACTCTAATAACCATTGAAGAAGATATTACTGAGAACGCGATCACGAGGCAAGAAGCAAAAGGACTTCGCATTCAACTTGAACGACTGGAAACAACATTCATGCAGATTCTTTGGCATTTTTTACTTTCAAGGTTCGATGCTGTCAGCCAAAGGTTGCAAAAGGTTGATATCAGCATAACTGATGTGATTGATGATTATCGTGGACTGATCAAAGTAGTAGCTAATGCACGAATGGAATTCGAAGTTTATGAACAGAAAGCGTTAGAAATCTCAGAGAGTCAAGAGTACCAGACAAGTGTTTCTAGAAGAAGAAGGAGAAAGTTGCAGGCTGATGAATCACGAGATGGAGATGTTCAATTGACAGGAAGGGATAATTTTCGAGTCAACACTTTCAACGTAATTCTTGACAATTTTGATTCTGAATTGCGAAGAAGATGCCAAGCATATGAAGAAATTCATGGAAAGTTTTCAGTTATCACTGAATTTGGAGATTTGAATTCCTGCGAAATTCGTAAGAAGTCGGAACATCTAAGGACAATTTATACCTCGGACCTCGAACATTCATTGGATGACGAATTGGTGCACTTCCAAGCGTATTGCTCCGAGAAAAAATTAGAACGTGATTCACCATCCAAGCTATTAAAATTCTTGAAAACGAACGACTTATATACCGAGTTCCCAAACGTTGAAATAGCATATCGTATATTTATGACATTAGCAGTGACGAATTGCAGCGCAGAACGTTCATTTTCATGTTTGAAAAGAGTCAAAAACTATTTTCGTTCAACTATGACGGGCAGTCGGCTAAATAGTCTAGCAATTCTGTGCATCTAGTCGGATTTGCTTGAACGCTTGAATTGTGAAGAACTAATAGATCAGTTCGCAGTAAAGAAAGTAAGGCGTGTTTGCATTTGAAAACGAAAACGATTATAAACATCCGTAATTATCATGTATGTCAACTTTGAGTTTTATTTTATATATGTTATAAAAAAGCTTTATGTGATTATTCTTTTACCATGTAACAATAAATGAATTCAAACCTTACATTTTCCATTCATTTCATTCGTTAATTATATAGTTAACGATCTCACTAACATTTCAATTATTTATAAATCAATAAAAAAGGCGGCATTTTTTAAGGTGCACAGGGCGGCATTTTAATGAGATCCGGCCCTGCAGTTGGTTACGCTTTTAAAGGGTTTACAGCGTGAAAAAGATCGATCCCTATTTTTAATCATTCTTAAAATTACAACATTGAACCATGGTATGCGCGAATCAAGGATGTGTATAGTTTTAATCGGAACATGAGTATTAAATAAGTTAACAACCATATATTCAAAGAGCTCAACTTTTTGGTCAATATTTGGTATATTCCAACATGCATTCCATGGAACTGCAGTGGCGAAGCGTCCATATAAGTCGATTATTTCCGACTTACCTTTTGAAATTCACATCCGAAACATCTTAGACTTCTGGCAACATGAATCAAACTTAATCATACACATGAACTCGCTGCCAACATTTTTTTAACTGTTGATTATAAATTGAACGACTTGCTATTGATAACCTGAAAAATATCGTCAGATGGATGTTGGCATTTGGACTCGATCCGATAAAATTGACTTACTAGACAAAAAATCGGTTGTTGTATCATGATTGATTACACAAGTTCTTTTACTGAATATTCATGAAGCGCAATCAGAAAATGTAGGGTCGGTTGGGGTAAATGGAAACAGTTTTTGCATTTTCTCAATGACATGTTTTTTCAGAAAAAATAAAAAGTATTTAAGTGTTACTTTTTCAACTTTTGAATACGGATAATATAGAATGAAATACCAGAAATTCTACTAATCATGCTTTAATAAAGGTATAAAACTCAAATGAGCTGTAAGACAGTGTTTACATTTACTCCTGGCCTGTTTGCATTTGCCCCATAGTTTTAAGAAATATTGGGATAAATGGGGACATCTTACTCGTGTCTCCTAAGTGCTAGGAATCCGAATATGGGGTAAAAGTAAACAAAACAGGAATTCTATATATACCATATACCTATATACCTAAAATGTCCAATATTGCAATGTTTACTTTTACCCCATACTTTCATAACTACTCTTCAAAAAATGACCCGAAAAGAACTTTCATTTTGATTATTTAAAAAGAAACAAATGGATTTTTACTTAAAACTTCATATTAAATTACCTACATTAGGTATTAGATAAAAGATAGGTACAGGTAGATAATTAATTAAGTATAAGAGTATAGTGGACTTGTATTTCTCACTTTTCTTTTACGTGGCGTCGATGGATTTTTTAAATTTGTAGTGAACACGCGCTCCTAGCATATGAAAAGTAGGATCTGGGAGAATTCCAACTATGTTTTCCAAAAGAACATTTCTTTTTTCAGTCGACATCACTGCAAAAGTTGTTTTTGTAGTGTCTAAGCTTTTCAAAAGTATCACTTCAATTTCTGTGCTTTGAGCAGATGACTCTACAATACAAACATAATTGAATATTACAGACATTCTCTTCCCTCCTTTCATTCGAATCAGCAGGAATCGACCTTGATTGAGCCTTTTGGGATCGACAGGTTCTAACTGCTCATGGTCCTCACCGCCATCTAACTCCTCATTCCACGGGCTGTCCTCATCATACTCAATGATCTTTTCGTTGTCCGAATCTTCGGAACTCGTGCTTAAAGCCCGTTTTTTGACAGCACGCGGGTTCTTAACTGCAGTTGTTGATTTCCTCTTGGGCTACGGTGTTTGTTTGGCTTTCCTTTTGGCCTCAGCTTCTTTTAGTCGATTAAGAACTTCGTCCGAAGTTAGTACCTCACCATAAGTCATTTGCTTCAGTCTTGGTATTGGTTTTTTCATTTCGACGGATGGTTCAGTGATTTGTGACGGAGAATTTTTACAAAAAACAAGGCGCTGATGGACGAAGTCTGCAGAAGAAAAGGCGTTTGTGCACTTACGGTATCAAAGGTATTAAGTATGTTCATATTATTTTCAGGCATTCTTTCATCGTCCAGAGGTGTTTCGTTGCTAACAGTTGCTAATGCACCTTATAAGAAAATAGTTAGGTACTTATCTAAATGAATAGTTTTTAATGTCTTACCTTCAACAAGTTCTTGCACAGTTACTTCAACAGATGATGGTTCCGAACAAACAGCATTAGAATTCGACTGTTACCTTTCTAAAGCTTGGGGCGGAAACTCGTTTTCTGGAAATTTACTTCTATTCACAGAATATATTCCGGTGTTGACAAATCCGGATACTATGTTGTCACTGCTCATAGCCTCAATCCAAGTTTCACCGATAAGTTTTGAAAACATCTGTTTACTAATGCGCATAGGTACAACCTTTTACCATTTGCGATTTTCCATAAGCTATTAGTTTTTTTCCCAAGCTGTTTTTATTGGACCAAATACGCACTTGTCTAATGGTTGCAACTTATCGGTAAGGTGACTGGGTAGGCGCATCAGTATCTCGTTATTTTGCACAGCTTTCTCAACTGTTCGGACGCTTATGTGACTGCAATGACCGTCGTACACCAACAATGCTGCTTGATCGGTTGCCCCTGTTCCATCACGAATATTTTTAACAAACGGAATGAAGCCATTGGACAACCAATTAAAAAAAAATGGTGGTTCCTCCATCCACCCATTTGCTGAGCATGCATACAATGTTCTCGGAAAACAGTCTTCGGATGTCCATCTTGCCTGCACAGCAGCGTCCTTAAAAATTATAAGCGGTGGTAATGTGGAGCCATCTGCCGATACGCATGCAAGTACTGTTGTAGACTCGGGTCCCGATCCACCTGAAATTCTGCTTAAAGGCTTACCCTTAACACCTAATGCATGCATGCGGCTTGGGTCATGGTGAAACCCGCTTTCGTAAAATTTCATAAAATTTTGATTAATAGACCCCAAATTTTACACATAAAAGCTTTTCCAAGTCTTTAAATTTCTTTTCAATTAGCTGAGTTAATGTTTTTTTCATAGTTTGCACTATCTATATTCCACACTTCAGAAGACATGTCGTACTCTAAAGTTTGATTTTTCGAATATGAGGTTAAGTCATCAGCAGAAGACATTGTATTTTTATTTCTTGTTAATTAATAAAGCTAGTTTTTAATGTCTTGAGATACTTCCGATTTTAACTTTTTTTTCACAGATTATATAGAAAGAATAAAAAGTATTAATTTTAATTAGGTGGAAAATGGAATTACAGAGCGGAAAAAATTAAGTGCACTCTCTTTGACATCACAAACGTCAATGTGTTGTGTTGTGTTTTCGGTTGAACGTTTTCCATTAGGAAATTAGTATTTAATGTTGGGTATACATTACAGTATGATATCCAAAGATTTTTATGATCAAAGGAAAACTGAAAATATCGAATAGATGCAGAGTAATCGCATTAAGAGCGAGAAAAACATACAGTCGTGTGATGAGTCAGGTCTCAGCTAGCTCGGGCCTCAGAGGAGGAGCAACCTTCGCTTCACAATACCCGCTCTACTGCTGACCTCTTGTATGGTCAGGCAGCAGTTTCGGGGAAGGAAGAATTTTCTTGTGGTAAAACCTTAAACGTGATCGTTTTAGCTCAAAAAGTTAACGACCGGCTTAGAAGAAATTAAGGGCGGTTACTCTCAGTAATATAATCGAAAGGATATGCACTAAGTTTCAATGGTAGTGTGTAAGCAAATAATTTTTCGAGGTTCAAATGTGTCGAAAAAATTGCCGACAATTCGAGTTTTAGAGTAAAAAGTCTCCCCAACTTAGAGTTTTGCACTTTTTCATTATTTTATAAGTATATCCTTTCCCTTAATATAACTTTGATAAATCCTTTTCAGATCAACCGAAAAAGAGTGGCAGCTGCAACAGTTTTCGATGTCGCCGGAAACAGGCGTCCGGAGAACATCAATAACGCTGCAATTTTATTGGTCATCCCATAGATAAAATTGTTTGTCAATACTGGGACCGCTCAAATAAACATTTCTCCTAATTTTGAAAATGATTGGGTTAATTCATTTCAAAAAACGCTCCTAAAGTAGACCAATTGCCTTGAAACTGTTATTTTTTCAGTTTTGTTATTTTTTGTTAAATAGATTGTTTTATATTTATTAACAATTTCTTCCTTAATGGGTATATGATCAAGTAATTCTTCCTCTCCTGAATGGAGATTTGCTGTTGCTTTCAACGTAAAATATTACATCTGATTCTTAATTAAGGAGTTAGGGCTTAGGGGTAGTGAGGAGCGAGAAAAATGCCATTTTTTAATAATTTTTTTTTGCTTGTAATGATTTTTTTTTCACATAAGTGAAAACGTAGTATCATTTCATCATACTTTAACATTACTTCACCAAAATTTCAAAAAAATATTAAATATTGTACAAGTAATGGCGGTTTAAGTTGAACAGGTTCTAAAAATGGGTCCTGGTAGTGCTAACTGTAACTTCAAAACCGCTCGATAGATTTGAATGAAACTTATACAGTTCTTTAAAAACATAAAAATCTAGTGCTTGATCGAAGGTGTTTTTATTTTGTTCCAAAATTAACAAAATGGCGGTCTCAACAATTTTTTTCTTCTGATTTTTGGGAAAAAATCAACAATTAATTGTTTATAAAAAATCGAATTAAAAAAAAATCCTTCCATCAGGCACTAGCTTTTTATGTTTTCTAAGAACTGTATAAGTTTCATTTAAATCTTTCGAGCGGTTTTTGAGCTACAGTTGGCACCAGTTCAAAAAACATAGTTTTGAGAAAAACGCATTTTTTGAGATACTATACTTTAAGAAAATGCCAAAAACAAAAAACAAAACACTTTTTGAAAATTCTTACTACCTAACCCCTTAACCCTAGTTTAATAACCAAACTTGGGGTTCGCCAGCATTTTTATTCACATCTAATTTGGGATACTATCAAGGGGTATCAATTCTTCTAGCCTTGATGAATTGTTCACGTTTTGAAAATCTCAATATCTTCTACCGTTTCGACGATTCAATTGGTCGCTGAGCTCCAGAACAAACATTCTCCAGCCTGTTGAAATTCTTTTGAACGAATTGAATCAGACTTTGTCAACAAATTATATTCCGTCTGAAAATCTCTCCATTGATGAGCAATTGAAAGGCTTCCGTGGTCCCTGTAAGAGTCGACAATATATGCCAAGCAAGCCTGCAAAGTATTGACTGAATTCTGGTGGCTCAATCCTCAATGAGAGTACAACGGGATATCCATTGAAATTTTCAAGCTGGGATGAAAGTCTTGAACTTGGCAGTGGTTACAACGTGGTGATGTCTTTGATGCCAAAATTTTTTTACACTGAACGTAACATTCACTTCTGTTGATTTGGCTTTGAAACTGTTGGATAGAAAAATAACAATAATTCTTGGCACAATCCGAAATAATAAAAGAGAAGTACCAAAACCCTTTGTTGTCAAAAAGCTTCCAGGTAATAATAACGAACCAATCAAAATAAATAAAAAAAAAAAAAAACAGTACAGTCCACTTCATTCATTGGTTTTTGGATTTTTGCAGAGAATGGCATTGGTATCTTATGTTCCAAAACCAAAAATGTAAGCAGGTCGTTTTATTACCAACGCAACACAATCTTGCGAAGGCTACTTCAGACTGTAATAACAAACCGGAACCATAGTGGGGTTCGCACGAACCCCAAGTTTGGTTTGTGGCTTTTTTTTCAGAAAAAAAAATTCCAGAAAACTATCCTAAACAGCTTTAATGAGAAAACGATGAAAAACGCAAAGAAAAATTAAATTTGTTCACTGAATTTTCATCCCAGCTCGATATAATGATTAAGAAACAAGTTATTAGCATTCAAACTTGCGTTGGGGTTCGCGCGAACCCCAAAACGTAAACTAGGGTTAAATCTGATTCAATTTTAAATTGGTACTCTCCCAATTTGAGCAGCCAATTTTGATGACTTGGCATGTGTGAACGTTTTCTCTTGACATGTGTGAACGTTTTCTCAAAATTTGGAAAACGTAATATTGGATGACTTGTAATAAGATTTTTTAATTTTTCAAACCTCTCAATGTGATTGGGATCATTACCTGTTTCAGTTACCAATTGCTCTAAAACTCTTTTTAATTTTTTATAAAACTGCATATATCGATTTGGATCTTAAGATTTTCAAATTTAAATAAATGAAAAATATCGTTTATGGCTCTCATATGTTCTTTTGGTGACGTATTAAAAATTAGTATGTCATCCAGATGCACAACACAAGTTTTGTTAGTAAAATCGCGTTAGGAAAGAACATCGAATCAACCTCCTTGAGTTGTTGAAAGACCAACGTCCAGATGAATATATGGTTAGCTAAACTGTGCTAAACGAACATCAAAAATTTGCGGATAACAATTACATTATCGTAAGCATGGATCGACCCAACCCGACTTTCGCGGGTGGGGTTGCGATCTTCATACGTAAGGCCGTAAGGGCATTGCTCAGTGGTGAAATACACGGACTCCGGTTGTTGGAAACGCGTACCAAATGCATCCGTCTCCAACAGGGGAGGCGGTTGTATGTGACCGGAAGCTTCTCAATTCTTATCTTTCTTAACGGAGCTCGAAACACTTTTCACGGGGTTAGGTATATAGTAACGTGCGCTTAGTTGGAAATAATTAAACTTTTCCTTTCACTTTAATTATACTACTTTTATTCGATATATACTTTACACTAGCGGACCCACCCGGCGTTGCTCGGGTCTAACTTATTTAAAGCGTTGTTCAAGAAGCGAAAACTAAGAAGACTAAGTTAAAGAATGCCTGAAAATGTCAAGTTTCCCGTTTCCGTAGGAATATTGTCACGAAATATAGACATGATGCCCGCTTCGCCAGGCAATAACGACTTAATATAAAAAAATGGTTAATTTTCGATTAATTAATTTTTATTGTAACGCTTTTTGGTATACTACATTTTTGGTTTTTCTTTCACCATTACTTGTATATAGTCACAAATAGAACAGATGGTTTTCCAACTCGAGAACATGTAACATACAGTTGTCCATGCGAGAAAACAGGGCTTTTTTACCACACATTTGCAAAGACTATCCTTGCGCTTTATTGATAGCAATAGCGAATGCAAGACGAACTGGGAACTGAAGACGCTTAAATTCAAATGGCATATCAAATGGAATCATTGGGACTCGAGGAATCAAAACATATTCACCTTGGAACATTCCGTTCAAAATTGTTGCTTCGATGACATTTCTCATTAATGTTTTCACTGCGAGTCTTGTGCCATTACAAAGTTTTGGTTGACTGCGAAGCATAATAATTGGCGCTCCAAATTCGAGCTGTAAAATGTGTGGTGGTATTCCTGGCAAATCAAGTGAATTCAAGAATTCTGTAGGATAATTTACCACCTCATCCGGATTCATGATGGTATGATGGTAGTTCTCTCAAAATTGCTTCGTTAAGATCGCTGACATCTTTGATCTGATCGGCCAATATTGCTCGCTCGCTTAACCAAACATGGTTTTTGTACTGTTGGCTCAGGTTTGGGAATACGCTATTGATGGATTGATCAGTGCCTGTTTTGTTTGTGTAAATTGACTAAAACCGTTTGGTAACTATGTGGCAGCAATACCAGAGGAAGCCAATGCTAATGCGATTTTATTTTTCGATCGTAATGTTGCAACTTGCAAGTATCAATGAAATCAAGAATGTTTTTCCAGTTCCTCCTGCGTCTAAAAAGTACATTCCACCACTTTGATGGTTAACAGCATCTATAATTTATTCGTAAACAGTTTTTCGTTCATTGTTCAACTTTGGAATATTGGCTCGAACAAATTCATTTAATTCATTGCAATCGTATTCTTTACATGCATTAGAATGCATAAAAACACTACAAAATTTGTATTCGTTCAATTTTCCATAAAAGTTGCATAAAAAATTTCCATAATTCTCTCTCTCTCTCTCTCCCTCTTTCTCTCTCACTCACTCACTCTCTCTCTCTCTCTCTCTCTCTTTCACTCTCACTCTCACTCTCTCTCCCTCACTCTCTCTCTCTCACTCTCTTTCTTTCTCTCTCACTCTCACTAACTCTCTCTCTCACTCACTCACTCTCACATTCACTCTTTCTAAAAACACAATTAATTTACTTCAATTATCTCATCGTAACACTTACATTTCAATATCGAATTGAACACTACACAAAACAAAGATTTTGTTCCACTTGTCAGCAAAACTCGAGCAAAAAAGAGAAAACCACTCGAATGATGCTGGAAAAATTTTAAAATTACTTAAATTTTTGCGAAAATTACAGTATTGAAAATGAAAATAAAATTTTTGGACACTATATTTAAAAAAAGGCACATTGTAAATATCAAACGTTACACGGACACACTCACATAAAACTTAACAGTACACAAATCACCACCCAGACGTTACACACAATTCACAGAATGTCAGTCGATTCGATTTAGATTTCCTGGAAAAAATATTTTTTTAATGTGACGACGCAATTATTGTGAATCGGTGACTTAATTCTCGAGATTTTTGCGGACCAACAAAATATCAACTTTGCTTAATATATATAGATATCAGTGGTGAGGGCGAATAATTCCAAAAGGTAACTCGAGGGAAACTCAGTCACCAACAAAAAAAAGTTTACTTAAAATTTCTTTTGTGCAATGTTTGTCTTCGCATCAAGCCAAAAAGTCAAGTATTTCAAACCAACTTTGCTATTAGGTAGAGCGTCATAACTTTTTTTTTCATAAAACTAAACAAATTAAAACTATTTGTTTCCTCTAAGTGAAAATCAGTTAAGCAACAGTCAACAGATATTAAGACCATAATCAAACAACTGAATCTTACTATCGGAAAAATTTTCAGACTTTTTGCACTTTTCAATTTTTAAAGCCTATATACTATATTTGTAATATTTAAAAAAATCACGAAAAGCACTAAGTCAATTTAAATAAGTGTTGCACTGCGTTCTGCTAGTAAACTGCGTTTTTCAAATAAAATACGGCTCATTGGGAACTGAATTAATTTAGGCCAGTTGTGCCACTTTAGAAAAATTCCAATTATTTTTTGCATTTTCTGTCAAAAATATGCTTTATGCTATGAGATCTAATATCCACGCATATTTGTTATCAAGGTGGCAACCTTTGACACATCAGTCCAGTGCAGAGACACATACAAATTCATGAAATAAGTCGGAGACCAGCGTGTTATTTTCTTGTTCTTCAAGCAGAGACCTACCTCAACCTGCAAACCTTCCATATACATTTTTGTTTATAAGCATGTGTCCATGGGAAGAAATACGAAGGAAATCGTTTTTTCTTTTATAAAACCAATATCATGTAAACACCCAAGTGTGCAGAAGCAATGCTGCAAATGAGTACTGGCCTACTGCGACGGCGCACTATGGGACGAAATGAGCTTAAGCGTCTCATAAATGGTTTTGAAAAATTTTACAATTCGAAAAAATGTCACATTAATTTGATTATAATTTCCCTTAAAAGAGTACAAAGTTTGAAGTGAAATATTTTTTAGCTTCCTGAATATAAGTAATTGATGTTATATATTTTTGAAAAGGTCGTTTTTTTTTTCTTTGCAAAACAGTTGTTTCTATTTAGATTTAGTTCAACAGTTAATTTAAGGAAAAAAAAAAGAAAAGGAACCTTTTATGTGCTTTGTGATTTTTTCAATTAAGGTTTTCTTTGTTACCTCCACCTGCCTCTACCTCGGGACCGATTTTTTTGAATTTGTTTGTTATTGTAGATTTAGAATCAAAAATAACCTCGTCCGCATACGTCCGCCTTTTTTTTTAATAAGCAAATATGTATAAAAAGTGAATTTTTTTCTTTATGATTTTGAGTTTGTTGCTCTTTAATTTTCATTGCAATGATATAAAATATTGAAATTCTGCTCATGCTTAGTACCTAAGTAGTTAAAAGTGAATAATGTTTAAAAAAATCATACGAAATGGTTCTCTCCTTACACCATACAAGTCATACAAGTGACATAATTACTACTAAATTTCATCACAGTTTTTTTTAACATGGTTGCTCCAAAACAAAAGCGAAATAATTTTTAATAAATAAATTGAAGTATCAGTTTCCTATAATAATAGCCTCCTTTCAACCTCATATGAATATACTTAAGATAACCATACAAACTGACTTGTTTTAACAAGGCGATAAGAGAGAAGTTAGTCATCCACCGAGAAAAAGCTCTGAAAAATGTTCACGATCAGCTCCTTTCATTTCAAGTTTAGGAAAAACCAGGACTATGAAGTGTAAGAGTTGTTAGATGTAGCTAATTTGCTTTTAGAAACAAAGAGTTAGATATTAGTGCTTCCTCAACCTTCTAAAAGCTCTACGATTCGAAAAATCGCAAAAATTTCTTTGGTAGTGAAAAAGTATGTTGCAATAGGGACTTTCTTAGGAAATGAGAGGGTATTCGTTTAAATATCTTAGTTTGTATGTTCAGTTACAAACACTTTTGTCATACTAGTACTCTCTACGCGTCTGATACTGAACATACAAACTAAGATATGGAAACGAAAACCCTCTCATTTCATAAAAAACTCTCTGCTCTCCTTGTAAACCAACTTTCACTTTGTTACGATGACGGCAATCCGTGTCGATTCGTTGCGAAAAATATTTTTGTTCATTTGTCGGTCGATGGTAACCTAGCTTAACTTAAACAATCTCAAACTGATTTTTTTTTTAGAAATAACTACGTGTTTTACATGAAATAGAATTAATGCAACAGTTGAGAAAACCTCAAAAATCTGGGACATCCTACTACATGTACATCAAATTGTCTAGTGGAAAATTGTTGGTTAATGGAAATAAAATAAAAAAGAGGTTGAAAATGAGTCTTGGAACACAAGTTAGGATATTCATATATAACCCTGGGTGCAAAGGCCGAAGAATTTACAATTTACCAAAAAAAAAAATTTCAACCAAAAAAAATCAAAAGGAAACTATGGCAACCCTACCAGGTCAAAGTTTTTCGATTAATTAATATTGATACTGCCTAGAAAATAAATAAAAGGCTTTTTTTTACATCAATATCTTCTCTTGCTTAAAATTTCAATGTAAAAATTATATTTTATAATTTTGAACATTTTTTTTATACTCATGACATTGGCGAATCTCAAAAAACTATTAAAATTTATATTAACTATATATTCAAGATGATATGTTTCAAATTTCACTTAATTCGATAAAGAAACAAAAAAGTTACAGATTTATGAGACGCTCAACCTCGTTTCGTCCCATAGTGCGGCGCTCTGCACAATATTCACCTGCTCAGAGCCTCAGAGCGCAAAGAATAAGAGATAAAAAACAACAGATTTACCAAAAAATATGACGCTAGAACACCGGGTTATTTTCTTCCATAAGAAAGCATGTATTGAACAGAGAGGTGCCTAGCGCTATACACCTCTCTGTTCAATACATGCTTTCTTATGAAAGAAAATAAGACGATGTTCTACCGTCATATTTTTTGGTAAAAGAAAAAAGAGGAAAGAACACAATTTTGTTCTATCCAGCAACAAATTTTATAAAACGTAATATTTGGGGTTACATTGTTGTTGCTTAAGTTTTGTGTTTGTTTATGGAGTGAGTTGAAGAGCCAACATGTGTGTAGAATTATAGGACTGAAAGCAAAGTGGTAGTTGTTAAAAAAATGTTGGCAGCGAGTTCATGTGTATGATTAAGTTTGATTCATGTTGCCAGAAGTCTAAGATGTTTCCTATGTAAATTTCAAAAGGTAAGTCGGAAGTAACCGACTTACACTGTCGTACAAAATAAAGTGCAAACCGGAATTAAGATACTAACTCATTTTATTTTGTATTGTTTTCATGAACTTTACTTTAAAAAGTCATTTGATTTAATTTATTTAAGTTCTTTTACAAACATATCAGTATTCATAAACAAAATATAACCAAAATTTAAATAACAAGAAATATGTATTGCAATAAATCATGAAAAAAGAGAAGACAAAATAAAGTGCAAATTCAAAATATCAACAAAAAAACAAATATTTTCATAGGAAATCAGTAACTGCTGGCTCTCCCTTTATTTTGAATAACAGCTGCAAGTCGCTTTGGTACGCTGCGAACCAGATTCCACCAAAATTTCAAATGGAATCCTCTCACATTCAAATTGGAGGCTTTCCCAAAAAGATCGTATATTTCGTCGACCATCTAACGGAATTCTTTTATCTAATATGGACCAAAGATGCTCTTTCGGATTGAGATCTTGGGATTGAGGTGGCCATTCCAATAATTCCACGTTGTTTTGTGAATAAAAACTGCTTTGCCACTTTGCAAGTATGCTTCGGATCATTATCTTGCTGGAAAATGTATTTTTACAGCGATATTTTTGATGCCGAAAAAGCTAAGTTTTCTCCAATAATGTTGACGTAATGAGACTCGTCATTTTGGTGTCAATTTTAACAATTTTCCTAACGCCACCAAAGGAAAAACATCCCCAAACCATAATAGACCCACCACTATGTTTGACAATTTTTTTAATGCATCTTTGGTTGAGTCTTTCCTTGGGCTTGCACCAAACTCTTTTCCTTGATTTGGAATTTGTTAACTCAAATTTAGACTCATAAAGCCTAATTATGCTTTCCCAAAACGATTACGGTTTTGTTAAATACTTTTTTGCAAAAGCAAGTCTTTTTTTTTATAATTATTTGGCGTAGCAAAAGTTTTCTCTTTGCCAAATAGTTTCGTAGCCCACTTTCATTAAGTCACCTTTGGGCTGTTCTTTGTCTTACGTCTAATTGTAGGTCTTCTTTAATGTTTCTAGCTATGGATAATGGTTTTTTCTGGCCTCTATTGTGATTCTCCGGTCACCACCTCACCAGGTGGTGTTGTTTTTCCTCTTCCTTCCACTTTGACTTCTAAAACTGGCAGCAGATCCCCGTTCAATGAAGTTCAAATAAACCTTCTTGATTCCAGAAATTGACACACCATATTTTTCTCCAAGATTACGAAAGGTCAACCCACGTCACGGTCCGAGACTAAAAATTCTTTTAACTCAAGTGAGAGTTGTTACATGTCAAAGCTTATGAAAATAAAATTCAACTTGAAGCAAAATTTTTGCAAACGGGCATAAGATAACCTCATCTGTTGACAAATTTTGGCTTATGTTTTTATTTTTAATTATTATTAGCTATACTTTGCAACGGTATTAAAAAATTGCACTTTATTTTGTCCAAGCTCAATGTCATTTGGTTGAAAATTAATGCAGTTCATGTTTAATAGAGGTCAAAAATAACGGACTACTTTTAAAGGTTTGATGAAAGATGATAAAATATAACGTAGGAACATGAAATAGAGTGATAAATCTTTCTCATTGTTTATTTTCTGCATTTTTAAAACGAGTCAAGTGCATATGCACTTTATTTTGTCTGACAGTGTATATGGACGCTTCGCCACTGATAGATATCTTCAGGATTCTTTAAGACACACATAGAATAGTTTGTAATTCAAATATTTTTTTTAATGTGACGACGCAATTATTGTATAAATTACAATAAAACACGACTTACTTTTCACACTTTTTACACTTTTTTCACGTTTAGAAAGAAAGGGCGCGAAACGCATAAGCAAAAAAATATTCTTACCTACTGACTTCTCAGAGAATTGTTGGATTTCTTCTTAATTATTGGCAAAAGAATATCTTCAATTTTGCTTTCAAATGTTTAAATAGCGTCTTTTTCGTTTCCGCTGAAATTTTCGAAATGATAGTATTAGCGTAGATTTGTGGATAAACTTAATTTATTTTTCAGTAGACCTACCTAAGTCGGGCTTATGGCTCAATATGTCCAATAGAATCGGAAATACTAAGTTTTGTATCTTCAAAAAACTTTCAATTAGAAATAATTTGATTTATTGAAATTTTCTTCAAAACAAATTTGAAAGCTAAGCAAATGTATAATTCAATTAGAAATTATGAAATTCATTAATTAATGGGTACTTTTTCCCATTTTTATCTATGAAAATTGTAAAATAAATTTTAAAAAAGTTGCCTATGTCCGTCACATTAACATTTCGAATAATTTAAAAAAAAAAAAAAAAAAAGTGAATCGGTGACTTAATTCTCGAGATTTCTGCGGACAAACAAAATATCAACTTTGCTTTATATATATTATATATAGATAAATAATAAAACTCTTTCTTTCACTTTAATTATACTACTTTTATACGATATATACTTTTATTCGATATCGATATAACTCGACTAATAATCACATTAGCTCAATCTTTACACTATCACTTTACGATCAAAACTGACTATCTGGTTGCATCAGCGGCGCCTTTATATAGAACAAAAAGGTGTCCCGTACTTCGTGTATTATCCTTTGGGGTGTGATTCTTGGTCATATTCTAAGAAAAAAATTGTTCTTCAGTAAAGTCAGTTTCTCAACTTTGACATCCCTCTTTGACAATTTAAAAAAATGGGCATGACTGGGTCGCACGAACATGCGATCGTTTGCTAAGTAAAATGCCAAAATCTTAAGACTGAATAAAAGGTTTTATTATTAGCTCTTAATATATTTGGTGGTACAGGGCTGCCAACTACACATTAATTATGAAAATTGAATTAAATTACGAAAAGTATTGAAAAAAAAAAAATAAATTAAATATTCCAAAAGCTTCAAGCGAAAATCTAAAAAAGCCATTTTTTTGCAATTGCTTATGCATATAAACCCTTAAAATTTAATCTAAATCGTTAGAGCCATTTTTTTAAAAATCGGTTTTTCATTTTTAATGTTTTTAAAAAATGAGGTTTTAAAAATTCAAGTTATCAAGTTTAAAGATTTTCCTAAAAAATGTATTGACAAAAAATTTTAAATATATCAAAGATACCGCTTTGAAAATATTCGAAAAAACAAAATTTTCTTAAAAAAATTAATGAAAATTCGAAAAAACTAAATTTTTCAAATGTAGATATGCAATCTTTCTTACACAACTTAGGACTTCTTAAATATGAAATTTCGTCAAAATCGTCTCAGCAGTTACCGAAAAAGTTGGTTTTCAAGAAAACGGTACTATGGGGGGTACTGTTCTTCTCGACTTTCTCCAAAATTATTTTTTAAATCATTAGAACAGTTATTAAAAAATAATACCTCACGTAAAATTTTATCAAAATCTTTAGTGCCGTTTTCGAGAAACATAGGTATTTTTATATTGGTTGTATGGCAGGTACCGTTATTTCGAGACCTAGAGACCCAATTTCAAAAACCGCTCTGTAGGCTACTCCGGAGACCATAACTGCAAATTTTGAAGAAAATCGGTCAAGCGGTTCAGGCTGTAGATCCATATACAGACAGACGGACATACAGACAGACAGAATTGAAGGACCCACTTTTTTCGTATTCTCTATCATCGTAATGTCATGTTTAGCAGTTATCTCAAAATTGTTTTTCTGCACGATTGCAAGACTTGCCTTATAGTACCTATAATCGGAAGTAAAAAGGCTGACTTTGGTGCACCCTGACCTTTGTTAAATTCGATTTCTCTATCAATACTATGGTGACAGAGACCCAATCTTAGACTTAATTTTTTATAGAAATAACAACCTTTTTAACTTGAGCTCCTATAGGATTAGGGTTGCCAGGTTTTCAATTTTAAGTTGTGTTCAAACTTTCTTCCCCAAACAAAGTTTTGACATTAAGGTCATTTTTTTAACTTGAGCTCCTATAGGATAAGGGCTGCCAGATTTTCAATTTTTAGTTGTGTTCAAATTTTCTTCCCCAAACAAAGTTTTAACATTGATGTAATTTTTTTTTTTTTTCAAAAAATATCTGATAAACATAGAGTTTCCTTATTTCTTACAGATGAACAAAACAATAATAAAGAAAAAACTTAGTTTGTAGTAAGTTTACTCAAAAACCCATATATTTTATGGTACTCAAAAAACAAAAATACCAAACGGGTAAAATTAAAAAAAAAGTTTTAGCTTTGAGATTTGCTTGAATAAAACAATAATATGGGAACTTTTACTAGTTTTTTTATGTATTTTATACGAATACAATTACAAAAAGTGCTAAAAGTGCCCTCTTTCATTTTGAATGCATGCCAGAAAGTTTATATTAAAAAATTATTCTTACTAGGCCAAATGATACGATAACTTCTTTTACAGACTGAGACGGAAAATAACAATCGTAGGCAAAAAGTGCTTTAATCAAAGTTGTAGGAAATTATATTTTGAACAACTTTCATTATACATATCAATTCTAAGTCAAAAAATTTAAATTAACGAGCTATTTAACGAAAAACAAATTGATATGCTTTGACAACTTTTTTTTCTTATTTTCAGTATTAAGTCAAAAAGTATCAGCCGTAGACAGAAACTTGTCATATACAAAGTTGTAGGAAATTACATTTCAAACAACCAATTTTTGTATGTAAATTTTTAGAGGTAGGGGTTTTAACTTTGCGAAATTATTTTATTTATGCGGATAAGGAAAAAACCTTAGAAAAAATTAAATATTGTTCATTTTGATCATTTTAAAGGTTTTGAATAAAATGAAAATTTGCTTTTAAAATTGTCCATTGAATTAAATATTAATGATATTAGTTATTATAATAATACAAACATTATATACGTACCTGTTTGTTTCCTACGCAAAATAGCATCACTTTTAACTTTCACAGAATTTAAAATTACCTTTTTAACAAAATGAATGCACCCATGGCCAAAAATTTCTGATTTGACAAATCAAGTCAATTGAGTATGCATATGCATGTTTTATTTTCAACTATTTTGCCTTTTTAAATTCCAAAATTACATAAAGTATCAATTTTGAATTATTAAAGGATAGTGTATTATTGGACGCAACTTAACTGTGAAGCCAAAAAACTTGTAAGCTCAATGTTATCTTGTGTTTTTTTTTTTTTAATTTCACGCAGCACTGCATTTCTTTTACATTTATTTTCATAGAATCCTTTTTTTTTATCCCAGCGAATTGGCAAACGAAGCTCAAATTGTTTTTTTTTTCTTTTTGTTCTTCAAGTTTGTGGCTTCACTCACGTAAACTATTGTGTATGTGATATAAACCTCTTCCTTTACCTTATGTAGTTTTGAACTAATTAACACGTCGAGAGTGTTCCTACTCATACGCCTCAAATGTTAAATAAAAGACGAAGGATGTATCGGAAATAAGGTTATTTTTGGAGCAAAAACAAACTATACATTATACAACTTGCAATAATGAAAACTCAGTATTTTCTTTTTTATTTTAAACGAAATATACAGGTCACCCTATTGTTAAACTATTCTAGTCCTACAAGAGCAAAAGGGCATACCTACTATAATTGCTAATAGTTAAAGTTGTTAAATCAATAATATTTCATATTAAAAGAAAAACTTACTATAAGTATTGTAAGCAATCATATAATTTCAATGATGGAAAGTTATTAAAGTTATAGGATGCGAGAAAATGTAGACAAAACTTCTAATGACAGGGTGAATCTCAAAGAATTCGATAGAAAGCTGAGGGCTGTTTTTGAGTAGGTACAGAAAACAAATAATTCACAACTATAACCTAAATGTTCTAGTTGAGATTATCTATCTATCTAATAAATAAAAGATAAAGTTAAAAATTCAGCAGTAAAAACAAAAAGGTTTTTACTGTTGAATTTTTAACTTTATCTTTTATTTAACTATAACCTAAACTTAGGTACTTGATGCTTTTATAGAAATTGTAGCGTAGTGGTTTTAAATTTGAGAAATTATTTTATCTATGCGGATAAGGAAAAAATCTTGGAAAGAAATGAAATATTGTTCATTTTGATCATTTTAAAAGTTTTGAATAAAAAGAAAATTTGCTATTAAAATTGTACATTAAATTAAATATTAATGATAATAGTTGTTATAGTAATATGAACATTATATACGCACCTGTTTGTTTCAAACGTAAAGTATACGGCATTGCATCACTTTTTACTTGCACGGAGTTCAAAATTAACTTTTTCGTGGCAAATCTATCGTTTTTCAGGGAAAAAATAGAATCATAAACTTAAATATTTTAACCATTTTAATTCAAGTGAAGGAACCGATCTTACGAAAGATTTTAAAATATGAACCTTCAAACACGCAAATTTTTTTTATTTAGCTTTGCGAATTCGTTTTACGATATGGCTATCCTAATCTTCTTTTTTTAATTTTTTTTCTTTTATTCTTCTCCAATGTTTTTTTTTAACTTACAACCTAATTTTGTTCAAATAATGAACCGTAACATTGATGCGTTATTTTGTCAATGAACCCTTACATTGATTAAATAGGATACATGAAACTATAAAAACAATACTCCGTGTTCTCGAAAAAAAAAATTTTAAATAATAAATAGTTTTTCCTTATATAGGTATTATCGAAATTATTTGATTTGACCATTCTGTTTTCTTAATGGGATAACCTATTAACTTATTTTTGTTTTGTTTTTATAAGTATTAAATGTGAAACTTTAATTTGAGCCAAAGAAAAAATTACGTTTGAATAACGAGGTAACAATGTTTATTAATTGAAAGACGAATTTAGAATGAATAGAAAATATTTTAAATAGAAGAATACACAAACAATTTTTTCAAGGAGTATGTGATTAAAGCAAATACATTAGAGTGGAAAACTATCAAAGTGAATAATGCTATTATTGCTAGTGAATTTCCAACACGCCCTCTCAAGAATAACGTTAAGCACTTAATTCTTTTATCTTCCCAAATCCAAGACCTTCTAGACATCTCTTGAGAACTTCTCGAGTTAATGGTTTTGTGAGAACATCTGCAAACATCTCAGTAGTAGATACATGTTGTAACTCAAACATTCCAGCCATTACCGATTGCCGAATAAAGTGATGTCGTATGTCGATATGTTTTGTGCGTGCGTGAAAAACATGATTATTTGCCAAGCACTGTACTCCACGGTTATCAACAAAAATAATAGCTTCGGCCAAATCGTAAAATCCCAGCTCTATTAAAATGCTCCTCAAGTATAGTGCTTCTTTCGAAGCCTCAGAAAGACTTATATACTCAGCTTCTGTTGATGAAAGTGCGACGGTTCGTTGTTTCTGTGACTTCCACGATATTGCTGCACCACTAAGTAGAAATGCGTACCCACTATATGATCGACGATCAATCGTACAGCTGCCCCAGTCTGCATCAGTGTACCCAATTAATCGGTCGTTAGTTCTTGTAAACACAAGCCCAAAGTTTGCACTTCCAGCAAGGTATCTAAGTACACGCTTTGCTGCCACCCAATGACTCTTCTTCGGATTGCTCGTAAATTGCGCCAATCTCGAAATTGTATTTGCAATATCCGGACGGGTAGCAACTGATAAATACATAAGGCTACCGATCAACTCTCTGTATGGAAACGTTTCCAGTGAATCACTTTTGACATTATCAAAACTAACGTTCGTTTCAGAAGGCGTCAGCACTGGATTACAGTTCTCCATTCCATATTGTTTGAGAAGTCCTAGCGTATATCCTCTCTGGAAAAGCTCAATTTTACCCGAACCTTGTTTAATTTCCAAACCAAGACAATAATTTGCCAAGCCAAGATCTTTTATTTCAAAGTACTCCTGCAAACGATTCCGCAATTCCAGGCTTTTCTTAACATCTTTTGACGCAATCAATATGTCATCCACATATATAAAAACAAACACAATTTCACCCTCAGATTCATTTTGGAAAAGACATGGCTCATTAACCGTAGGCTTCAGTCCCAAACTCAATAACTTTTCTTTTAGTTTGAGATTCCACTGACGACCAGCCTGCCGTAGTCCATAGAGTGCCTTCCGCAACCTGCATGCATTGCCTCCATTACACAATCGTGTGAGCATATCCTTCGCTCTTTTTCCTAAGTTTGAATTTTCTCCTTGTTTTGAAATGATTCTTTGAAGCAATTCGTTCAACATTTCAGGTACTCTCATCGTAACTTCTTAATCTAGGGTGTCATTCAAATACGCAGTGACAACATCAAACTGCCACACTTTGAGATCAAAGTGGACTGCAATAGCCAGCAGAAATCGCAACGTTTCCAATCTTGCTACGGGAGCAAAAGTTTGATGAAAGTTGACTCCAAATATTTGGCTGTATCCTTTAGCTACAATTCTAGCTTTTGTAATCTATTGGAGCACTGATGCATGTGCCCCTAAGTTGCGTACCTTTGACAATCACGTCGATGGCTGTTCAGGCATCCACCTGTAGCTTACCTTAGCTGGTTCAATTCTCCTGCCTGGTCTCTATGCACCCTTCTCTTGAGTCCTCAATTAATTTTTATTCTCTTGTTTGTTATTTTCTAATTACTTTTATTTACTTTAATTACATACAAAATTTACTATTTCTTTTTCTACTTATTGTAGTTCAATTTAATTTGTAAGCTAGGTATCTTGAAGAGATTTAATTTTAAAGGTAATTCAACGCCGGCACGTTTGATAATTTTCAGAGTCAGAATTGGAATGAACAATAGCCGTCTGTCTGGCAGAAGGCCGGAAAGAGTTTTTTGTGCACATCTCGCGCATGCGCATTTCGAGTCATTTCGTTAGTTCAGGTGTAGTTGCGTTCAGGTGTCGTTGCATTTAGGTATTGTTGCGTTCAGCTAATTTTCGTGTTCCATTTTGCATGTAGGTATTGTAGGTTCGCTACACTTTTCTTCTCTCCACTTGGCCATCAGAGTTATGCTTGTTAGCCAAAACCCAACGGCATCCAACAACATTTTCCTTCTTATTTTTTTTTAATAATTTCCCATGTGTCATTTTTGAGAAGACTAATCAACTCAAATTCCATGGCTTCCTTCCACTCCTCGCTTTCGTCACTGTTCAGAGCATCTGCTATACTTATTTCAGCAATTCCAGCAAAATGATTCTGTGAAGAATCATCTTCGTCATCAGTTTCACTATGGCCATAGAGTTTTTCTGCTTCTTCCTTTACTGACTCGGGTTTCGTAGTTTGAAATAACTTCTGCGGTCGCCCTCTGCTTCCAGTGCGAATAAGACAAGGTCTACCAGGAGCTCTACTTAAACTCTTTTCAACAGTTTGTGGTGTCTCTTGTGTTCCAGGTTGAACATCCTCCTGCTTCAACGGACTTTTAGTTTCATCTCCTAATAGACTGTTTCGTTCAGTATTTGACTTCTGAAAAAGAACAAACAGATCATCCAACACAGGAATTTCAGTCAGAACATGTGGATTAACTTCCAGGAATTTCAGATCACGAGCATGGATAATTTGGATCTTACTTGGTAACCAAACTTTATAACCTTTCATTTCACGAGGATATCCAACAAATACTCCTTCCACAGATCTCACCGAAAGCTTATCATTTCCAGGAGTCTTATCTAAGACATGCACTTTCGAGCCGAACGTTTTCAGGTAATTAAGACGCAGATTAGTTTTATTCCATTTGACAAATGTAATCTCCCCATTCAGACTACTTGTTGGACAACGATTCCGAAAATGACAAGCCGTGGCAACTGCTTCAGACCAAAAACCAGCACTCAATCCAGACTGTAGCATCAAACATCTAGCCATATCCATGAGCGTCCGATTCATCCTCTCAGCTAAACCGATTTGTTGAGGGGTGTGAGGAATCGTCAGTCTTCTTTTAATACCTTGATCTAGAAGATATTTATCAAAATTAGAACTGCAGTACCCACCACCATTATCTGACTGCAGGCATTTTATCTTCGTTCCTGTTTGCTTTTCCACTAGACTTTGGTATAGTTTAAAGGCTTCAAAAACACCACTTTTCTGTTTAAGAAAATAGACTTCGCACCACCTTGTGCATTCGTCTATAAAGGTCACAAAATACTTTGCACCGTCTGGTGACTGCTTTTTAAAAGGACCGACGACATCAGAGTGCACTACTTTCAAAATTTCTTTACAAGATTCTCGAGACTTTGGAAATGGTAATACTGCCATTTTTCCTCTTAAGCATACTTCAAATTTTAATAATTGTTCATGATTTTTAGTTTCAATCGCAGGCACTACACCGATTTGAATCAGCTTTACTAAATCTTTGCTGTTCAAATGACCCAGCCTTTCATGCCACTTCAACAGTTCGGAGCAATCGGGCTGGACAACAACTTTTGCACATTCAGGATGATCTCGAACAATGTAAAGGTCACCTCTTCTATCAGCAATCATACTGATAGTTCCATCTTTAGCCTCGACAATAGCACCATCTTTTCCGAATTTTACTTCATGTCCTTTATTTGTCAGCCTTGCCACCGAAATCAAATTCGTACGTAGTTCTGGAATAAACAACGTCTCCTTGAAAGCAATCAAACGGGAACCACTTGAAACTGATAAATGTACAACTCCTTTGCCTTTAACTTCTGCTGTTGCATTAACGGCAAGATTCAATTTTGCTTTCGGTGATTCACATAAAGACTCAAACAGACTTTCATCACCGCAAAGATGCGACGTACAACCACTATCGATAATCCACAACTTGGTTGGTTCTGACTTTGCACAGAACATATAACTACCATCGGTGCCATGACATTTGGCCATGTGCCATATGGCCATACTTCAAAATATGGCCATTTGACACTTTTCAATTGTGTCACATGGCCATATGGCCATTTGTCCCTTTGGCAATGTGTCATTTTACCATATTTTTTTGTGTCATTTAGCCAAATGGCCAAATGACGCTTTTCAAAGTGACAAATGGCCATATATTAGAATGTGGTCATTTGACACATTTTCAAAGTGTCATTTGACCATATTTTTTGCAGGTGTTTCGAGCAAAAACAAAATGTTATGCGTATATTTTGGATGGGCTTTTTAGTTCAAGGCTATTTAACTGAACCTTTTTTTATCGTCTTGTTTTTTTTTTTTTTTTGTACGTAACTAATTTAACAGTTGCAAGAAATTTGGTACTTTTAGTGTTGTACCTTCTTGTGGTTACAAGCAAATGTTAATTCTGCACTTCGCGCATGATAACCACGTGAGTAAGAACATTTTAATTTACATTTAGTTAAAAAAAAGATTGAGATTTCTTAAAAAAGAATTATAAATAATATTTATAATTTGGAAACATATGCAAAGATATTAAAATAAAATGGCGTTGAGATTTTCCAAAACATTATCATTATCAGTTTTCGAAGAAAAGATTTTCAATTGGATATCTATAATAGTAGATAAGAATACATAAACATAAATACATATGTATGTATGCATATTTATATGTACATTCATACTTTAAGTTTAAAGGTGAATGATAAACAAAAATGATCGTCATCATCTGCACGAAACGCAGCAAGCGCAATCTTTTTTTTTTTTGTTTTTTCCATCAGATAATCAATTTTGTGTGTGAAAATAAAAAAATTCGCGCGAAGTTTCAAAGTGTCATTTGGCCATAATGGTCAAATGACACACTGCCAAAGCGACAAATGGCCATATGGCCATGTGACACAATTGAAAAGTGTCAAATGGCCATATTTTGAAATATGGCCATATGGCACATGGCCAAATGTCATGGCACCCTACCATCTATAGCTGTAGAATGATTTGCAGCATAAGAATCATCAGCGTTGTGAATAGCTTGCTTAGGCTTTCTTCTCGAATTTTTATCAGGACAAACATTTGCTTTGTGACCTAAAATACCACACTTAAAGCATTTTACTATTTTATCCCCAATCTTCAATGATGATTTTTCAGCTTTATGAGGAGGATGGAATAAACCTTTTCTATTTCTGGCGGCCATGGCCATGACAACTCCTCCAGTTGTCTGTTTTCGTGCTTCAGAATCTTCAACAATTTTCACTTTCAGCACCTCAGCAGTAGGCAACTCATCACGCGATTCTATTGCACAGCGAAAATTTTCATATGAAGATGGAAGACTATACAACAGCATGATTGACAATAGATCACCGTTTATTTTAATCTTCATGCTTTCCAGCTCGTCCACCGCATCGAAAAACTTTGCCATATGCTCCCTAACATCACCACCATCATCCAACTTTTGAAGCATTAACTGCTTTAGCAGAGTAGCCTTCCTGGCTGGACCTTTTGAAGCATAAATTGACTCCAATTTTAGCCAAACTGCACGCGAGGATTCACATCCACGAATCTGCTTCAGCTCTGATGGATGAATGGACAGAATCAGGCCAGCTTTGGCCTTTCGATCTTGCTTACACCATTCCGCAATACAAGCATCATCTGCTTCTGGTTTAATAGATTGACCATTGACAAAATCTCATAGATCGCTCTTGATAAGAAGTGCCTCCGCTTGCATACTCCACGTATCATAGTTCTCCTTTGATAGCAACTCCATACGTGAGGAACTAAATATCGTCGCAGCCATTTCAATTCAAAACAATTCTTTTAAAAGAAATCTTACCCAATTCAAACAGTTCAAAAACCTTAATATTTTTATATATTTCAAATAAACAGCTCTATATCAACACAATGGAACTCTTGGTCCTGGGCCTATAACCTGTGAAACTTTAATTTGAGCCAAAGAAAAAATTACGTTTGAATAACAAGGTAACAATGTTTATTAATTGAAAGACGAATTTAGAATGAATAGAAAATATTTTAAATAGAAGAATACACAAACAATTTTTACAAGGATTATAATGTGATTAAAGCAAATACATTAGAGTGGAAAACTATCAAAGTGAATAATGTTATTATTGCTTGTGAATTTCCAACATTAAATTCCCTACGTAAAACTATTCAAGCAATAGTTTGTGTTATTAATTTTTTTTAAATAGTATTTCCTATTAAATTAACGATGGGTGTTATATTTCGAGCGATAATTTCGAATATTCGAAAACATTTAAATTGAAGACATTGATCTTATGGGATACACTATTAATTAAAAGTTTTGTTCTTGTTTCGTAACTATTTGATTACATGAGACTATTGAAACAATAGTCCGTATTATTAATATCAATTAGATAAATCTTATTAAATCAATAGTTTTTAATGGTTCAACAAAATGTGTACTTTATTTTGAATAATAGTGTCAACATTATTGAGCCAATAGTCAAATACCATTCAGTCCATGAGCCGTCTCATTGAACTAATTCGACAAATTATTAACTATGATGTTTTTTAATGGTATCGAAACTATTGAAAATTTATAGTATTGGACCATTAACATAAAAGTACGTGGTATCAATTATTAATGGTAGGATATTATTAAATCAGAAGTATTTCCCATTAAATTAATAATATGTGTCGCATTAGCATTAATAATTTCAAAACTATTGGATTAATACCCCAAATACCATTGAATTTACCAAAAAACTATTGATTTCATAGCAAAATCATATTAAAAAGGGTATTTTTAAACCAATGGTCGTACCATTGAAAGTTTTGGTATTTTTTTCTCTGAGTGTAGTAGAGTTGCCAAAGTTTCAGAGAAATGAAATAGATTGTGTAGCATGCATTAGAGGGAAGCAAACGAGAATACCATTCGCTAAAAAAACGGAAAAGTCTTCAAAGCACTTATTAGAAATAATTCACACTTATTTATGCGGTCCAATGACCGCTGAATCAATTAGCAAGAGTTTTTATTTTGTAACGTTCATCGACGACTATTCTCGTAAGGTGTTCGTCTACTTCTTGCGACAAAAAAGCGAGTACTTAAGCGTCTTTAAGAAATTTAAACAATTAATTGAGAATGAGACAAACTGTAAGATTAAAACCTTACGGAGTGACAATGCGAAAGAGATTTTGAGTGCAGAATTTTCACAATTTTTGAGCGAAAATGGTATCAAGCGTCAATTATCTGTTGAGTACACACCGCAGCAAAACGTTGTAGCCGAGCGCATGAAATCGTTGCTTGAGATGTCTCGTTGTTACATGATAGAATCAAATCTCCCGAAATAGTTATGGGCTGAGTTGATTCATACTTCGGCTTACATTAGAAATCATTGTCCAACTGTTTTAAACAAGGAGAGAACGCCCGAGTAAATTTGGACAGGAAGAGTGCCGAATATAAGTCATTTTCGGCAAATTGGTTGTCGTGCTTTTGTACTGAACAAATCTTTAGCTAGGTCTAAGCTAAATCCCAGAAGCAATGAATATGTTCTCATTGGGTATTCGACTGATTCCAAAGCATATCGGTTGTGGAAGAGAGGGTCAAGAAGTATTATCAAAAGCAGAGAGGTTCGCTTTATTAAAATATTTGATGGAAATCCAGCTGAAGATGAACAAGGCATTTTTTATGAATACAACCGGGAGAAAGAGAAAACAATTGAAAAAGTACAACAACAAGAAGAGCAAAATAAAATTAAACATGAAGGAGACAATTATGGAAATAAACACTGTTGAGTAAACTAATACATTTCACTTGTAAGCCCTTCTGGCAACTCTGTTCAAAATTTTAATATGAAAACCAAGTGTCATCTTCCAATTTTCTAAACTTTAAAATGTCAAAATTCTAACCTTCTCACGCAAAATAAAAAATTAAGCAAAATAAATTGCATTTTATTTAAGCCATCCTAAAGGAATTTAGAACAATCGCTTAGAATCATTGGTGACCCCGACGTGATTGCCAAAACTCAGTTTTACTATCAAAATAATTATCAAGACATTTATCAAGTTTCACATCACGCCGCGTGGAAGAAAGAAATAAAGAGGTTAACATGCCAAAGGACGCGAGATACGATGAACTTCTCCGAAAGAGGCACGTGTGCTTAAGACAAATGGATCGAATAAAACAATTTGCAACCATCAGTGCAGAAAGAGCAACTCCAGCAGAATTAAACATCCGCCTGCAGGCACTGGAAACTGCCTTCAAAGTTTTCTGTTCCACTCAGACTAAGATTGAAGATGCCGACCCGGAGGAACTCCAAAATGATGAGCGTTCCATATACGAGGAACTCTATTTCTCAATTCAACCAGCTTTGCAGACATTATTGGCAAAAGAAAAAAATACTTCGTCTTCGGATGAAAGAAATTTAAATAAAAACACACCGCAGCATATATAGTTGACACTATAAAACTCCCAAAAGCTCATATTCCTACATTTACAGGTGCCATCACCGAGTGGATGTCATTTTTTGATGCCTTTAATTCGCTTATTCACTCCCAACCTCATTTAAGTAATGTGAGCAAATTTCATTACCTACGTGGCTCTTTGGATGGCAGCGCAGCACTGATTGTTAAATCATTGGAGGTTACTGACACAAATTACAATGTAGCCATTAAAATGTTGCAGGAGAGGTACGAGAACAAGAAAGTGATTGCTAACGAGCATTTAAAGCAGCTGTTTGAAGCACCTCCAACTCAAAAATATTCCGCATCATCTCTTCGTAACTTGCTTGACACGTTCAGCGTTCATTTGAGAGCATTGTCATCCTAACGACGTTCAACTCAACATTGGGATGACCTCGTGGTCTACATCATGGCTTCCAAATTGGACGCAGTAACATTGGCTAAGTGGCAGGAAGAGTCACCTGCTGACAGATTAGCCACGTACAAGGAAATGTCTGCATATTTAATTAAACGCAGCCAAATTATGGAGGGAATGGTAAGCCAAGCAACAACATCGAAGGTGAGTCGTATTGAAAAGGTAGATGCTAGAAACAAAAATAAGCAAAATTCATTTATCATTACTAACAACACATAATGCGCCTTCTGCTCAAAAACTGGCCACATCATTACAAGATGTTTTCGTTTTCTTCGTCTATCACCTGACGAACGCAATAAACATATAGCCTCTCTTAAGTTATGTCAAAATTGTCTTAAACCTCATCATACTCTGGATAGCTGTAATTCTACTAACTGTCGAAACTGTGCTCAGAAACATCACTCATTACTCCATCGAGACGTTTCAATTACAACTTCATTCAATTCAAATGCCACCGAACACACTTCGCCTTCTGTTTCGTCTCCTCACAGTCAGGCTGTACACTCCGTGTTTGACACCACTCGCACTAAAACGTCGACTATATTAGCAACGGCAATAGTTTATGCTCTTGACTATCAAGGCTCTCCAGTTGCGTGTCGTGTGCTTTTGGATTCGGGTTCACAAATAAACTTTGTAAATGAGCAATTTGCACAGCGAATTGGTTCGGTTCGTACAAAAACAAATCAGTCATACTCAGGTATCTCCTCTGTTACAAAGCAAGCTTTTTATAAAGCTTTCTTTAAAATCAAATCTCGCTTGACAAGTTTCTCATCATCTATTGAAACCGTTATGCTTCCCAAAATAACCGGCCTTCTTCCATCTGAGACAATTGACACTTCTATTCTGAGGATACCATCAAATATTAATTTGGCAGATCAAAACTTTCAAACTCCGCAAAAAATAGATTTACTACTTGGTGCAGACCTTTTCTTTTGTCTGCTTCTGGAAGGGCAAATACGATTGGGAAATAACTCAACAATTCTGCAAAATACGCTTCTTGGATGGGTAGTAAGCGGCAATTACACAATTATTACATTACGGCAATTGTAGAAAATGAGTTCGAAAACAATCTTTTAGAACAGTGCCTGAAAAGTCTCTGGGAAATTGAAAACCGAGTTTCACCCGTGCGTAATCTTTCAAAAACTGAAAATTTGTGCGAAATACACTTTGCTGATAGCTTCCGTCGCGTCGCCTTGAGTGTGGTCAGTATCAAGTACGACTACCTTTTAAATGTGATCAGTCTGCATATGGGAGAAATTTGGGAGGCCGCGGTAAAGTCCACAAAATTCCATTTAAAAAGGTTGCTGCACTTGATTTCACCTACTTATGTCGAATTCACTACTATTCTTATTCAAATAGAGGCGATATTGAATTCACGCCCCCTAACACCCATATCTAATGATCCTAATGACTACAATTTTTTAACTCCTGGTCCCCTAGGGGTCGATATCGGTTTCTCAGGGGTCGACAAAAACGAAATCTGAATTTGGGGGTCGACAATTTTTTCAATCGACCCCTTTAACATATTTTCTTATTTTAAACTTCAAAGATAGTACTGCGTTTTTTTTGCCATTCTAAAAATGAAAAGTAACATTTTAAACATGTGCTTGTGCATAAAAAAATTTACATAGTATTGTATAATTGTGATATTATATGTAGTAGTTTTAAACATTTTTTGCTTAAGATTGGCGGTGTGATCGCAGACACGAAAAAAAAATTTATAGACAGTAAAGTTTGGACCACCTAAAGTTTAGGTTTATTTCATCTCCATCAAATAAACACTTGCCGATGTGTCTCATATGTGAAAAAGTATTTAGCAACGATGCCATGAAGCCTTGAAAAATGGAGGACCTCTTATCACGTTCCTATGCAAAACGTTGATGGCTTGCGAGCGTCCTACAATATATCTCTGCTAATAGCGAAGCCGGGGAAGCCTCTCACAATTGGAGAGCAGCTTATTTTAGCAGACATTGCAGAGGTCCTCAACAATGTGTTCCATGAGCCCGCTCAAGATACTATAAAAAGAATATCCTTCAGCAATAACACCGTTCAGAGACGAATATACGAGATTCGAGATGGGTCGCGACGTGGAAAACAATTTATGCAATTTATTGCAGACCAAGAGATTCTCTCTCCAGTTAGACGAGTCTACATTACCCGGCAATGAAGCTCTGTTGTTAGGATACGTTCCATATATCATAGATGAAAATATGTGTCGATAACTGCTTTCTACCATATATTTGGAAACTGATACCAGATGAGAATCCATTTTTCCGGCACCGGAACGTTTTTTACCGACAAAGCTATTCCATGGAGAAACCATT
Source organism: Melanostoma mellinum (assembly GCA_914767635.1). NCBI lineage: Eukaryota > Metazoa > Arthropoda > Insecta > Diptera > Syrphidae > Melanostoma > Melanostoma mellinum. Next base: position 118,101,009 of record OU612060.1, read on the forward strand.
ATTTCTGTTGCGACTGATGGAGCACCATCTATGGTTGGTCGTCATCGTGGTTTTATAACTTACTTAAAGCGGCAATTGCCTGATGTACTGGTGATTCACTGCGTGATTCACAGACAACATTTAGTAGCAAAAAGTCTGAGTCCTAGATTGCACCAGTCTGTGCAATACGATATAAATGCTGTACAAGTTTCAAAGCAATTCATTGAATTCTCGGTTATTTGCTCAGCTTTGTGAGGATAACGACGAAGTCTTTACTAAGTTACTTTTACACACTTAAGTTCGCTGGCTTTCAAGATGTGTTTGCTTAGCAAGATTTTCAGCTATTTTTGGGTCTGTGTTGGAGTTTTTAAATGAAAAAGATCCAAATTTGGAAGAAAATCTGAAAAATTCTATGACGAATATTTATTACATGACCGATCTCAACTTATCAAAACAAAATCAATTATAGCGGCGTTTGTGAGAAAACTTATTCTTTATAAACAAAATTTAAGCAGAAAAGAATACTTTCAGTTTACGCATTTGTTGAAATCAACAGAAATCCTTCAAGACGATGTTTTTTTTTTTAAGTCGCTCACTTGGACGCGCTTCACAAAGATTTTACCAAAAGGTTTGAGAATCTTTTGAACTTACAAATTCCTGAGTGGGTAATAAATTCGTACAGTATAACAGCCATGGAAGAAACCAATGTGATAATGCAGGGAGAGTTGATCACCATCCAAACTGACGTAGAGCTTAAGCTAAAGTTCAACCAAGGCTATCAGAAGTTCTGGTTGCAACGCAGCATTGAAATTCAATATACCTACTACATTGTGGAACATTGCTGAAAAATATCTCATCGCTTTCCCATCATCATATTTAGTTGAAGAAGTCTTCAGTGTGGTTGCAAACATTTTGACGAAAAAAAGAAACCGTTTGGAAGTCAACGAACACGGAGACTTAAGGCTGCAACTTACCAATATTAAACCAGATCTAGCTAGATTGGTAGAAATTCATCCATCGCATAAATTTTTCAAATCATGAATTTATTATTTGTTCTCAACTAAGAGCACGATTTCTAAAAACCTGCATCAATAAATTATGAATTACACTTCATGTTTGATGAATTTCCTACCTGCTATCATCGTAACGTTATGTTTTATTGTTATTTCAAAAATTTTTCTTTCTGCTCTACTGCAAAACTTTTTTACGTACTAGGTATCTACGGCGTACCCCACAGGCGGATCACTAGTGTGAAGCAGAAAAGTGGGAGAAATGTGATCGCTTCAAGATCACTACTCGTAACGCCGGAAATGAAAAGAAGAAGGTATCTACCTATAAGAGTAAGTAAAAAACTTGAGACAGGATTTTTAAAGTAATTTGGCCTTGGGGGTCTACGGTATCAGTTCATTTTGGAAAAGGGGTCTGATGCTCAAAATAGTTTGGGAAACCCTGATCTAGCTGAACCCACTTTAATGTATTGTGACAATCAGAGTGCACAATATATCGCTAACTATGGAGGAAGACAGTCAAGGACAAAACATATGGACTACAAGTATCTTTTTATCCGAGAAGCAATTGAACAAGGTGTAGTTCGAATTGACTATCTTAAAACAGAGCTGATGGCAGCAGACGGATTGACGAAGTCGGTTCCAAAAGACAAACATTTTTTCTGTTTTCAAACACTTGGGATGGATTTTCAATTTAAATGTTGACGAGGAGTGTTGAAATAAACAAAATTTAAATTCATATGAACATACTAACTACTTAAAGTAACGATACCATTGTGTTTAAAACTTAAACTAGTTTCGAAGTTACGATATACAAATATCGTACTGTATCTAACCAAACCTAGCTTCACTTAAACTAAATCTCTTTCCTATTTTATACAATAAACTGAAGTCAAACAAGTCGGACTGTCTTTTAAATCTTTTCTAATAAGTAGAATCGTTTAAGTTTTCGAACACACCGTCAATGTACTGTTATACGCTAATGACCTCTTCATACTTTCAGAATCACCCGATGGTTTAACACTAATGACTAATCGGTTATCAAGGTTAGGTTAGGATATGTGGAAGTGGCTGTCAGCCAATGAGTACATTGCCTGACACACTTAGGCCGCAAGGGCCCATTGCGATACCACAGAGATCAGCAAGTTAATCACCTACTGATCCCAGAAACCCGATGTTAGATTAACGAGTAGATCACTTATTAATCTTCCATTACGGGACTAGCCGGTTAATCACCTGCTAGTTGAACCACGCGGAACTTTTAATGTATTTCGAAAGACTTTTAGGTCTATGTTAGCTAAGTCGCTAGTATCATCGAAGAAGAATTCACCGAGATGAGTTTTCCTCCTTTGAAGTAGTGCAGGGCATGAGCAAAGATGGTGTTGAACGGTTTCCTCCTCCTCTTCGTCCATGCAGCTCCTGCAGATATCATTGGAAAACACACCAAGTCTTTTGGCGTGTCTCCCTATTAGAGAGTGTCCCGTAAGAACACCTTTGGTAGAACCTTGATACAGGCGGTTCAGGGCTAACAAACTCTTCGAGCTTTTTGAGTCTCCACACGGCCAAACTTTTTTGGTTGCAAGGCAGTTGTTATTCTCAGTCCATCTAGTGTTTGTTATCCTTGAAGCGTCTTGTCTAAGTAGGAGTTTACATGTAGCGATAGGTGCACCTACGTTGTTCCATTCTGAGCGTAGGAAAGTGGTGGGGCCCTTTTTGGCTAGTTCGCCTGCCATACAGTTGCCTGGTATGTCCCTGTGCCCTGGCACCCATGAAAGGTGAATGTTAAACTGATTTGACATCTCCCTCAGAGAGATCTGACAATTTTGGACCGTGATGGATTTTGTAGAGACAGAGGCAAGAGATTTAAGGGCAGCTTGGTTGTCTGAGAAGATCCGAATATCCGTGGAGGATATGACGTTTTCTTTGAGCCAAGACAGCACCTCCTTAATCGCCAGAATTTCCGCTTGGAGTACACTACAATGATCGGGTAGGCGGAAGAAAAGACTGAGATTCAGTTTTTCTGAGTAGATTCCACTTCCCACACCTTCGCTGGTTTTTGAACCATCGGTGTAAAAGTGTATTGCTTTTTTTTCCAAAGAGTGCCATTTTCCAAAGCTTCTCTTGAAGGTATGGTTATCTGGAAATTATTGTCAAAAACCAACTTGGGGGTGGTGTAGTCGGATCGATTTTTTTTTTTTTTTTTTTTTTTTTTTTTTTCATCTCAGAGACTTAAGTGGCACTGAACTTAGAGCAAGCTCGTCTTTACACACTTATCTACACTTGCATTAATGCAAGTGTTAGTGGTTAGTAAATAACGCCAACACAAGCAAAAAGAGAACGTATACGACGAAAAATAAAAAAACATTACAAAAATATAGCAAAGTAAAACTTAAATTAGATTAACATGAAGAAAACAAGCTAAACTAGTGAAACATAACTAAACAAGGTTATAAATAAAAAATGAAATTAAACTACAGTAATTAAAAATCTACTAAACATGAATCATGCAGATGGTACACTGGTTCTTAATATTAATTTTAAACTACTTTTTCTAATATTGAAATCAACAATAAAAGGATTAGAGTTGAATAACCTACTCATGCGTGCTAATGGCTCATGCATTCCATAGTTAGTTTGGTGGTGGGAGCGATGTATAAACTCTAGATTACGTAGTTGGTGAGTTCCTCCGCGATAGTTGAATCTTATGTGGGAGAGCAAGTCGGAAGCATCAATTATACCGGTTACTAATTGATGAAAAAATACTAAATCATTGTTGGTTCTTCTCTGTGAGAGGATTTGAAGATCTAATAAGCGAATACGATTTTCATAAGGAGGGAGATTGAAAGGATCTTCCCAAGGAAGACCTTCGAGAGCGAAGCGTATGAATCTGTGCTGTAATGCTTCGATTCGTGATTTATGAATATCATAAAATGGTGACCACACCTGAGAAGCATACTCTAGATGGGGGCGAACATAACAGTTGTATAAAGAGAGGGTAACATAAGGGTCATTAAATTCCTTTGCCCATCGCTCAATAAAACCAAGCATTGAATTACCTTTGTTAATAATGAGGTTGATGTGTTCATTAAATTCGAGATTGGTAATAAAAAGAGAACACTGAGGTCACGGAATCTAGAAACTTGATATTGAACATTCTCCAATGCTAGGAGATCTTTTGCGGGAAAAGGTCATACTTTGGCACTTGGAAGTGTTTAAAATTAGTCCGTTCATTAAACACCATACAACAAAACTATCAATATCTTTTTGTAAGAAGTCGCGATCTGAAGCATTTTTGGTGATTTTAAAAATCTTCATATCATCAGCAAAGATTAAAATGTCGCTATAGGAGATGAAAGAAATTACATCATTTATTGCAATAATGAAAAGCAAGGGGCCAAGATGACTACCTTGTGGCACGCCAGACATAGCATTGAAAGGTTTTGACAAAATGTTACCAAATTTGACTTCATAAGTCCTATTTTTTAAATAGGAGCTTATCCAAGCAATAAATACTGTGGGAAATCCAAAAGCTTTTAGTTTATAAAGTATGATGTTATGAGACAGTTGACAGTTGGTCAAACGCCTTAGAGAAGTCAGTGTAAATACAATCAAACTCGTTCCCACATTCAAAAGCATTGGAACACTGATGATGAAAGGATAGAAGGTTGGTAGCCGTCGATCTTCTTTGCATAAATCCGTGCTGCTGGTGGCAGACAACATTCCTTGAAAAAAAGGATACGCTTTCGCAGACTACTTGTTCAAATACCTTAGGTATACATGAGAGCTTTGAAATAGGTCTGTAATTTTTTATATCGGATTTTTCACCCTTTTTGAAAACAGGTATGATAAAAGATTTTTTCCAAAGAGTGGGGAATATTCCAGATTTTAATGAAAGCTTGAAAAGATGTTCAAGTGGAAAGGATAATCGTGAGGAACACTTCCTTAAAACAATTGGCGGAATCCTGTCCGGATCAGAAGAAACGTCATCTTTGAGAGAAGAGAGGTAGTAAGTTATTCTGTCTCTTTGAATAGGGATATTATTTAAATTCACTTGCGAGCAGTGAGTTAAATATTCAAAGTATATTTCATCAATTTCTAGATTTGTATTACAAAAAGAGCCATTAAAATGGTCTGCAAAGGCATTGCAAATGTCGGGAGTATTTTTTATTGAAATGGCATTATAAATGAAGTTGGCTGGATAGCCGTCTGATTTTTTTTTTAGAATTTACAAAGGACCAAAAGCTTTTTGGATCGTTTTTCAGAGAACAGCCCATTTGGGTGACGTAGCTATAGTACAGATTCTGAGAAAGCGTTTTGAAGTTTTCAAAAAAACTTATAAATATTTGGTGGTCGGTTGGAGAAAGAGTAATTAAATAGGTCTTCCAAGCCTTGTTTCTTTTATTTCTCAGAGCCTTTAGTTCCTTGGTAAACCACGGTTGACAAAAACTAGCATTTCTGAGCGTCTTTTGGGGAATGGTTTTTTTCATGCAATTTTCTAAAATAGAGTAAAAGCAAGCGACTGCTTTGTCAATATTTGCAATGGTTGATATATTTTCAATACCAGCCCTGCTTAATTCATTCGAAAGCAATTCGAAATTCGCCTTTCGAAAGTCAAAAGTATATAAACAGTCATTTGAATTATTAATAACGTGAGATGCGTTGCTTAGTTCAACAAAAATATCTAAGGGGGGATGAAGATCATCAATTCTAGTAATGCCTGAATTAGATTGAAGAACAACCGTGCTAATAGCTTCGGAAGAGAAAACAAGGTCTAACATACGGTTTTGGAAATTTCTAATACAGCTTACTTGCTGTAAGTCAGTAGATATAACATTATCTAAACAAGAAAGCTCACGCTGCGGTGAAGTTAGAGAGGGCTTTTGGAATGATCCATCGTCAGAGGGTAACCATTGAACATATGGCAAATTAAAGTCACCTAGTAACAGAATTTGGCTTTCTAGGTCCGATAATTCAAAAATATGATCCAAAACTAGCGACAGTTCAGCATAAGCAGAGGCTGAACTTTTTGGAACAATGTAAACGTTAACGATAAAAATATTTTTAGACAGTGTACAGACTTTCACACAAACAACATCAATAGTCAGTTCAAACGAAAAGAGTATACGAGACGACATATATGTGTTCCTGACCGAAATCAAAACACCACCACCGACCTGATCTGGCCCGTCTATGTGCCGATCCTTACGGTAGACCGAGAACTCAGGGCTCAAGATTTCGGAATTCAAGAAACTTGGACTTAGCCAAGTTTCAGTCAAAACAAACACGTCATGTTTGAAAACGTGGGAGTTAACATACAAATCAGCAGTTTTACTGCGAAGACCTCTTACATTTTGATAAAAGAGGTAAAATCTAATTAGTTTTTTGGAGCAGTATTTATAACCAATTTGTTTTTAGCTCTCCTGTTGATGGAAAATTCTTTAACAAGAGCACCATCAGGCCAAGAGTTACTGTCACAACTCACAAATAGAGTCGAAAGACGAGGGCGGGACAAGCAATTTGAGCGAAGACACAAAGCTATCAGTTTTGCTTATCTTACTACATTTAATAAAATTTTCATTGGGAATCAATTTCTTTTAAACGAGATAATGCAAAACATCGTTTGTATTAAGATCTGGCCTAAGTCGAGACACAAAAATTGATTTCGGTTTTGGAACCGCCTCTATTGGTGTGAAAGATGCACCAGACTCAGGTTCAGAACTGGAATTAGTTGACAACGATCTATTTTCGAGATCCACTACTTCTGCTACTAGTTCCATCGGAACAGAAGGACCATTAACTTTGACAGAGTTGCTTATCAATGTCTTGCGCTTTGAAGGAGGGCTCAAATTTTCGCTAGCCACTGTGCCTTCACTGTTCTTTTTAGCGCCCGTATTTGGAAATGAAACAGATACGGATAGATTGAGCATTAAGATCCTTCAAGCCAAGGGTTTTTCGGTAAGAATCTAAAGTTATCTTGAATGACAGTGTGGGGTGTGTAGCCTGTAGTAGCTGAGCTAGCCGCGACTTGTTTGCTGAAAATCTAGGAGTGTGAGATCTAGTAGTACATTGAGGGCGTCCGATGGCGTTGTCCTCAGTGCGCCACTAATACACAGACTAGCCGTTCTTTGAACTTTGGCCAGCTTGTTGTAGTTGATCATCTTGTCTAGTGCTGTCCACCAGACTATCACCCCGTATGTGAGTATCGGTCTAATCACCAAGGTAAACAGCCAATGGGTGATTTGGGGGGAGAAACCCCATTTCCCACCAATGGCTTTTTTACAGGAGAAGAGTACAACGTTAGCTTTATTTACTCTTTCCTCAATATTGGTTTTCCAGGTCAGTTTTTAGTCAAAAATGAGACCTAGATATTTAGCCTGATTTGACAGTGTGAGAGTTACCCCTTTAATAGTTGGGGGTCTGAAGTCCGGAATTTTGTATTTCCTCGTAAACAGAACTAATTCCGTTTTGTGTGGATTGATGTTCAGACCACAATCTACAGCCCAATTGTTAAGCTTGTTAAATGCTGTTTGTAGCAGCTCAGCTAGGGTTTGTGGGTGCTTGCCTGAAACGGCAATTGCTACATCATAGGCATAGGCTATGGTTTTGAAACCTTCGTCCTCTAGGTCAATTAACAATTTGTTAACGACCAGGTTCCACAGTAGGGGAGATAAAACTCCTCCCTGCAGGGTTCCTCTATTGGCCATTCTGCTTGTTTTGTAGTTCCCCAATTCGGAACTAATGAGCATTAGTGATTGCTGTATTGTTAACATTGTTAAATGCCCTCTATGTCTAGGAATGCGACGAGAGAGTATTTTTTATAGTGCAGGGATTTTTCAATGGTGCAAACCAGAGAGTGGAGTGCAGTTTCCACTGATTTACCTTTTGTGTAGGCATGTTGCGCCGTTGAGATCAGACTAGGTTTTTAATTTCTTGTTTTAACTGTATGTCAATCATTCCTTATAGTGTTTTAAGGAGGAAGGATGATAGACTAATAGGTCTTAAATCTTTTGGATTTACATTTACGACCCTAGCTTCTCTCCAGGCCTTGGAAATATAGGCGTAGCTGATGCATCCTGTCATGATCATCTCTAAGTTATAGATGATGATGTCTGAAACCTGCTGCAGCTCCGCTCTGATTTATAAGGGTCAAAGCTGTTTATTGCCCATAACAGTATATCTCTAGAGATAACCCCTTTACCTGATTGGTTTGCGAGTCGAGGCGAGTGCTCCTCATCTGTTATTGTCAACGAGCTACCAGGGAAATGAGTATCCAGTAGCAAGTTTAGTGTTTCTTCATATGAGTTGGTCCAGTTGCCGTTTTCATCTTTTATATAACTTGGCATGTTTGGACTCGTTGATAGGATTTTTCTAAGTCTTGATGCCTTTGAGGAGTCTTAAATTTTATTGCAGAATTCTGTCCAAGAGGATATTTTGCTTGTTCGTTGCCTTTTTTTTTTTTGTAAATCCTAAGGGATTCCTTATAGAGATCCCAGTCTATGGGATTTCTGGAAGATTTGGCTCGATTGAAAAGCTTCGCACAACTTTTCTTGAGCGGTTCTAGCTCTTTGGTCCACCAGTGTGGTTTTTTTATTTTTTGAGAGGACAGGAGTTACACAAGGCATGGTTAAGAGCACTAGTTAGATCGTCGACTTTGCTGTCAAGATCCTTGGGGTTTGAAGGGAATCTATTGTCATTGTAGTTGTAACAATGTTTGAAGATTTCTCTGCATTTAACCCAGTCAGTTTTCCTATAATTACGGAAGCCTATGGGTTTGGGTGTGTCATCTGTTAGACTTAATTGGATGTATCTGTGATCCTTAGATACAGCCTAATTTCTAATTTTGTTATAGATTGATTGAGATACAAAGGTAACATCTAAAACCTCTTATCTGTTTTTTGTGACAAAGGTTGGTTCGTACCGATATTGCAAATAAGAAGGTAAGTACTAAGTATAAAATTAAAAAGAGACTCACCCCTTTCATTTACATCTGTACTTCCCCATACTGTGTGATGTGCGTTGACGTCACTTCCTATTACGAGATCCGTTTTGAGTTTTGTTGCGCTTTTTATAACGCGCTCGAGCGTCTCTCCTGGTAGCGGCCCAGGTTGGTCATGGCCAGTAAGTCCCACTGTTGGTCTGCAGTTTTACTGTTGTGGTGTCGCAATTGCTGTAATTAGGTAGTAAAAATACGTTAAGTGTTTTCTTTGCCAGTATGCAGGATCTTGGTTCACCTTTGTCCGTCACATACAGCAGAGAATAATCTTTCGTCCTGAGTCCTTTTACCACGGATTTATTAATCCATGGTTCCTGGATCAGGACTATATCCTCGCCGGACTTGCTTAGTCGGAGAAGGAGTCCGGCCGAGTCTTTGATGGAGTGTTGGAGATTAATCTGGAGTATCTGCAGCATTGCTGCAATCATCCAGCTTAATCTCCAACACTGTAGCATTAAGGTCCTCCATATCTGAGGCAGAGTCTAGCAACTCATCCTCAGAAAGGAGAACCCCAAGCATTTCATCGTCGGAGTCTAACAGTCGTATTTATAAAATTTCCTTAGAACATCCTTAGACAGTTGTCCAGCTAGACGGTGCCTAAGGAGTTGGACAAGCCTTAGCCAATTTTGTATTTATAAATGCATTCCAACAGTTGTCTAAACAACCCTTCAAACCGTGCCGTACCATTGTATGTGTTTTGGTATACGAGTACAACAACTATAAGGCTTTGAAAGACAGTGGCGTAGGACTTGAACTAGACCAAAAAAACAGCTGACTGGACTTTGTTTTGCAGCTTTTCCAAGTCTCATAGAATGATCAAATTTGTGCAATTTATAAATGGAATTGTTGAAAGTAGTACCTCAAACTACTAATTTTTTTTGATCTTAACACTCTCAACAGTGTTTTATAACATGTTCAACAAAATTGTTTTTTGCTGTATCAATGGTCACTTTTGCCATAGTTTAGACAACCAATTTCGGTGTCTAAAGTTAGACATTTCTTAGACAGCGATGAAAGTGTTTATAAATACGATTTGGAGTTGGACACTGTTCTAAGAGCTGTCCTAGGTTAGACATACTTTGGAATGGGATTATAAATACGACTGTAAGACTCCACCTTTGTTGTTGTCTTCCTTATCGGACGATTTGTTTTCAATTGCGTCTTGATCAGACACTATTTTTGTAGTCTTTTCGACCAGTTTCGAGCAAGATGGCTGTTCCAAAGAATCAGAGCAACTTGCCGCGTCTGTCTCCATGATGGAAGATTCGACGCTCGCAGTGGATTCCTTGGCTTCGGATTCAGCCGCTTGCTTTGGAAGCTTTGCAGCGTCCTCATCTTTTTTGTATATTTTCAGCACTAGGATGTCAAAGCCGTATTGAATAACACCCCCGCGTGCCGCCAGGGGTTCTAATGACTCCTTATTTAGGATGACAAGAGCCGACCGATAACGACCCACCGACTCTTTTTCTATCACCGGAACCGTCCAATCGTGAGTGGGCAGATCGGGGTTGCTGCACTTAGTCAACTGGAGAACCATCTCCCTTGATTCATGTAAGGCCGGTACCAAGGCACGAGCTCTCGGTCTGCTTGGGATATCTTCCCTTGCCACAACCTCTAGCTTAGCACGTGGCCAGATCTCACCTAAACCGCTGACGGCAAGTTTGTATAGATGAAGCGATCTCTGGTCTTGGCAGGTGATCAGCTTGACGCGGTTTTGATGACAGCCAGCGTCGATAATTGTTGGGAAGGGTCCCGAATTCGCCTCGTTAACAGGTATAAACCTGAAAGCGAGGTGAGCCTTGATGTCCACCCACCTGTTGGCAGAGATGTTTCCATCCATAATGCTCCCGTCGATGACCGCTACAACAATCTGTCTCTTTACCACGTCACCAAAGGATTGCCCCGGCACCAGTGTCGATTGAATGCTAACCCCGACTCTTGGCTTTTTGGGTTGAGGTTTTTCAACCTCAAACGACCTGTTTCGCTTCGACGTTGATTCTTGGCTGGTCTCTTCTGCAATCTTATTTGCCCACTTCAAATTTTCAACCTCACCCGGGGTTCTCTTCATTGCGGGCTTACCACCCACCGTTTCAATTACCTTCTGGCTTGGTGACGCATCGTTTTTTTGATCTGGCTTTTTTTCGGGCGAGCTGGAGTTGTCGATCACCTCTCCCACTCCACCAATTGGAGGATTCATTGTACTCGACGAGGGTATGTACCGACCCGCAGGGGTAGGGTCGCTAATCGCCTCTCTAACCCTGCCAGTCTGGACGGCCCTCCTCGTGTCCTTTATTTTAAGGGCATTCAAGGTGGAGACGGAGTCGTTGATCACCCCTCCATTTCCCCTGTTTGTAGGTTTCACCTCGTCCTGTCTTGATGGTAGCACTAAAGCAGGCGAATTGTTTTCAAAGCTAATATTGGGGACTTCATCCCCTCTATAAGCAGTGGCGGTCCGTTAGGCCTCCGATTCAATGGCTAGAACTAGCTTTGCAGCCTGCTCTTGACCAGTTTCCAGCGGGCTGTGCTGCTCGCCAGGGTCGGGATTCTTGGTTCCCACTGCACAGACCTGAACTGGCTTTGCAGCTGGTTCAGAGCCTGTGTGCGAACCTTGTATCCCACTGGTGGAAGGTTTGTCCGTTGGCTCACATTCCTGCTTCGACTTTGCAGCCAAATCGGAGAATGTGTATAGCTTTCGTTGCCTCCCCCCAGCTTTCTTTTTTGTCTTTTTGTTCGTTTTTTTGTCTGTTTGTTTGTTTGTTTGTTTTTAAAAATTCCATAGAAAGTACCACGAGTAACTACGGAAGGAAAAGGTCAGCCCCGGCAGAGCCGTGTACTGGGGTAAAGCTAGTCTATTCTGGACCCTGCCAAGGATCCAGAAGAGCTCGTTATTGATTGGTTTATCCTCCAACCTTTAATTCTTCGGCACGGATTATAAATGCTCACACCACCACTGAAACTAGGAACCTCGTATCTATGGTGAGATTTGATTTCTAAGGATTGTGCTATTGAGAAGTCACAACCACCCAGGGATCCAACCCAACCTTGGCTGTCACCGTCTGACATCGTACAGACACTGATAAGTATATGTAGTGATAATTAACCGCCCGGCACCCACTTGGAGTGTTCGATCGAGGATTTTTGCCAGGCATCGGTTATCAAGCTACTATGAGCAATGAGTATGTTGAAGTACATGTTTATTACGTCAAGAGATGAGATGCGGAGATGTTTTTTTAATTTTTCTTGTGTTGTATTAAAAAACGTCGAGATGATGGAACATCGTTCCGAAACGCGTCGCACCTAATAACTAAAAACAAAAAAAAAATGTTATGAAAAGTACAATACATTAACGTATTTCACAAAATTAAATAAAAACTTATTTATAAAATTTTTTTCTTTTACTTATTTTTTACTAGCTGTGGCCGCGTCCTCTTCCGCGTGGAATAGTGACTTATGGCAGCAGTTTTATTTTCTAAGACTAATTGTTTTTTTCCAAATAAAACACATTCATGCATTAAGGTAACCTATACCTACTGATATTATTTTATTTAAGTAGGTAAATTTTTGCGACATTCGTACTTTTTCCATCTTTTGCCAAAGAAAGCAATTTTTTCTTGTTTGGTACTCGTGGGATTTTTTTCATAAACGAACGTCTGCAACTTAGAGCGTCTGAGCTTTATTTATACTTATATAAAATACTGGTTTCAGAGGAAACTGGATTCTTTTAAATTGAAATTACAAATCAGTGCCGATTAAAGGAATACGGGGAATCAAAACATTTTCTCTTTTTTCTATTCCTGCCATTATTAAAGCTTTTCTAGTGCAGCATCCCAGATGCGCAGTTTGTAGGTGTGTACAATTTTAGTTTTCTCATTATTGGCACTGAAACACCAACTTGCAGCTACTTCTGATAATCCCAAGGAATTGAGAATTTCTATAGGGTATGATGTGACTTGCTCAGTGGCCATAATATTGTCTACTGATAGACATTCGACAACATCCCCAATACGTCAAACATAATTCATTAGTTTATATGATTTACTATCTTATTAGTTGGCGTCGAAATCAACCTTTCACACAGCCATTCCCAATCGTGTTATCGACAGTTTGACCGAAATGACCTCACGGTGACAGAACTATTGAAATAGATTCAGTAGTTTCAAGGTTGCTGTTTACGTTGCCATTCCCGTAGAAATTAAGGGATCACATTTATAGCCCATGTCGTTTCTTAGGCTCTGGGCTTTCTCTGAACAAGTTTTCCTTTATATTGGATCAGTTGGTTTGGGCGGGAGATTATAACAAAGAAACACGGACAAACAGAGCTAATTTCAGACTTGTAATATTAGCAAGGATGTCCATCCTCAGGTTTCTAGACTATCTCTATACCAAAATTCATAAAACTCGGCTCAATAGTGTGGGCAAAATAGACAGACAGAGCTAACCTCGGATTTATAATGTTAGTAAAGACTTCTTTTCCTGTGGGAATATGAGGGCCGTTTCCGGAGGAACTTAAAGCCTGTATTACTCGGAAATAGTGTAGGATTCTAACGGTGGAAGAACTTTTAAAATCGGTGATGTTTCAAAGTTCTCGAATATGAGTTATGTCTAACATAAACAAAAACACTCCTCAACCACAATCAGTATCAATAAACAATGAAGCATCCTCTATGGAGCTTCCGTTGTTTACAAATTCAAAACTGTAATTTCACTTAATATCTATAACCAACGAAGCATCCGCTGTGGAGCTTAAAAACTGTGAAGTCAACAGTTAAGTTGGCAGCACAAAGAATCTCTTATGGATCCTATGTAATTAAATAAATAAACAATAGAAACGATTATTGGAGTTGACCAACGATCATGATCTTTAATTAAAAAGGCAGAAGATATATTCAATAAATGAATTCAGTCTAATTCGAAACATCGAACTGAACACTTAGTTTCATTACCAAAACTCGCGTTGCAAACAAATAAAGAAACACCATTATTTTTCCATGCAGTAATATACAAAATGCATGCATTTTTTTTGCTCTGTCAGAAATTTTTTGTTTCTATCAGAAAGCAAACTGCAATGCCACTTAACTAGATAGTTACTCACAGCAGAGCATTGTTCATAGGTGCTTCTTATTTCTGTTTTAATTTGAATTTCATTTCATAGGGAATGGGATTTAAAATGTTCAGCAAAGGTTGTTGTTCAACAAAGAAATTACGAATTCTGATCATTCTTTATGTACTAAAATCGAAATATTTTTTTTCTTGAAAACAGACCGATAGAGGTTAAGTGATGTTTGAGCAATTTTGGGCCCCTGGTGATTGCAGAGCTCTGAGCAAGGGCCCAGTGCTTAATAGGGGTCTGGCCACCAAGTCGGATCTGTCAAGAAAACCTGTCATGTTTAGCGTGTCTTTTACAGTTTAATAAGCCTTCAAAAACTTCACTTCATGATTTCATTAAAAAAAATGTTTTTCACGTTTTTTATGAACTTTTAAATGCTTATATTTATGGAAAAAAAATTTAATTTTTGTGAGAAATTAAAAGAATTTTCTTAATACATATTTCAAAAAATTTAAAAGAACACTACTTGCCTATTTAACAAAAACCTTCCTTACATTTAGTTATTTACATTTCGATATCCCTCTCTTTTCCTCAAACCCTTCCCTATTATTTCTTCGTCCCATCATTTCTCCGTTGTTTGCTCTTAGCAATGTGATCGAAACATAGCTTTGAGCAAATGACAAAATAGGTGCATGTCGTAATCAGCGGACGAGCTGAACTGATGTCGGCGTTTGGTGTGTCGAGCCAGAAGCCTCTGGAGACTCGCACACCATTTACTTGAATTGAATGTTATACTTCAGCATTAACAAACACCATCATTCTCATTCATCGACGTTCACATCATTATCATCATTTACACATACTTGCATTCATATACTAAAACCATCATTCACTATTACCATCACTACAACTAATATCTTTGCACTTATCATCATTCACACACCTCATTACACACACTACACAAGCAGGATATATCACACACAACATTATACACATACATACACATATCACAGATGTGAACAATTGAAATGGCACGTGTGAAAGCCATACTTCGTTATGAGACACGCTGGGCAGCGTAGTGCTGCAAGTGTAAACACCCTAAATTTAACTTTTAGTATTGTAAAACCGAATCATTAGAATGAATCGTAAACAGTTTTCCCTTTTTCCCCAAATCTGCGCAAAGATCTACCGAATAGGGTAAAGTAGTTCATTTTGGTTTTGGTAGCTTTTCCTCCCTTCTTCAATTTTCGAAAAGTTGTTACACAGAGAATTTTATCCTTCCCCTGACTCAGTAGAATATATAGCAGAGTACCTGGGAAAATGCCCAGAAGTACTATTTTCAACTTTCAGGAACTTTCATTTTTCTCGACATGTTTTATGGGAGGGGTCTGATCTCGACTAATGAGCTGGATAAATTTTGGGAACAAACCCCCAACAACTTTTTCAGTTCAATGTGATTGGAAAATTGTGCGAGTGAAAGGGCTCGCTGGAATTCGACAACGGAGGTGCTTGTCAGCCATATGGCTGAATGTGCTAGAGAACCGTGACTGAAAACCTCGAGACACGATTGGCCGATTGTATGAATGTGTGTGTGAATTTGAGGGTCGAGAAAGGACAAACTGACAAGATGAACCACTTCTTGGTTGACCTAAAAAGCGACACGTGGTTTTTTCTTGCGAATAGTGATTTTTTTTGAAATTGTTTTCAGGAAAGAACAATTAACGTTTCAATCTTCCGGTTATTTCATTTGTTTACATTTTTAAACGGTTCCCCTAACCGTCCACGATTGTAATCTTATAGTTGAACAGATTTGGGTTTTTAATCCACTTCTTGTACGGTTTTCCCAACTGTTTACAAAATAAATAGCTTTAAATCCCTATTTGGGAATTTAATTGAAATGTTTTTATTCGGATTTAACATTTCAGCCTTGATTCTTGGTTTGGAAATTTCACCTAAAAATTTCCTGGCGCCCACTTTTCTTTGTACACCCTGTACTTAGAAGAAACTTTTAATTCTTCGTTTAATAATTAATAAATCGGACTTTTAATTCGCGATCAATTGTTTTATTCGCGCTACGTTATCGTTTAATTTGTGAACCCAGCCCAGCTGAGCTTAGCCGTGGTGTCAGCAGCCTACCTGCTGAGTGTTACACTTTTACTTATCAGCGCGATTGACAGTTCGTTTGTTTACCTCGTGGCACACCAGTTGTGCATTTCTTTCGATCTTTTTTCGTTCAATTTTCTATTGAAATAATTGATGCTCATTTGATAATAACTATTTTTTATTGAGTTACAAGATTCAAAACAAGAAGTTATTTTCTTTAAAATACTTCAATTTTTGACCTTGAATATCTTTTAAATGGTTAGATAAATGAAAAAAGTATTAGAGACCATTTTTGTAGACCGTTCAATTTCCTATAAATACTAATTTTGCGACTGGTTAAACAATCTATTTTTAAAAAGATATGACCACTTTTATATGATACTAAACTGAAAATGGAAAACTACGATGAGCATCATCTTCCCGTTAATATTAATTAAAAGCTCAAATTTTGTAAGTACTTTCTAGAGGTACCTAAAAACAAGTTTTCGCGTGTCGGATTAAAAAAACAAATTTATGATTTTTTTGACCCACCCTAGGATATATATAGATTAGCGCTAGACGAGCTTACATATGAGATGGAGAGTAGGGGGTTAGAGGTAGGCACCGTAGACGAAATGCGGCGATCGCTTCGTGGTGCAAGGCTCTTAGAGCGTAGGGGTTCGTTAGGTGCTCCCGCACAGTATCCGTTCAGTTTTGAAAAGGATTACGAAGCGGTTGAGAATAAGTTAGGAGAGATAGGGAAAATTTTAGAAACTAAACCAAAGAGTAGGAAGAGTAAAGAATATTTGAAGAGTTTAGCTAAGGTAGAGTGAAGAATAAACTCATCATGTCATTAGCGGACTTGGAGGAAGTCCTAGATTCTGAAGAAGTAGGAGGCGTGATTGATGATGGCAGTCAGCTATCAACCGATAGTCTGAGAGCTTCAGCGGCAGGACCAGCGCCATTGCAATCAACATCAGCAGCATCAACAGCAACAAAAGTAGCAGCATTATAAGGGTAGTCATAACCCCTTGACGTGCACGCCAATTATAAAAAAAAAAAAAAACAGCAACAGCATCATCAGCAGCAGCAGCATCAAAATCAACAGCTACAACACCTGTAGCAGGAACTGTTTTAGTAGGGGTAGAAAATAGGGATATTAATGTCAATAGGGTAGATGAGAGTAGGGAATCTAGTAATAGGGAAAGAGTATATGTTAGTGAGAGGTTTGAAAACTTAGCTAAGTGGGATGTCAAGTTCATCGGAGAGCGATGTGGAGCTTCCGTGAACGCATTCCTGGAGAGGGTTGAGGAGATCCGTCAGGCTCGGGGAGTGACGGAAGCAAAGCTGTTGCGGTCGGCAGCAGACTTGTTTGTAGGTAGGGTGTTGATATGGTTAAGGGCAGTTAGGGTATCGATAGGTTCGTGGCAAGAACTCGTCAGCGAGTTAAAGCTGGAGTTCTTACCACCAAATTATGACGATTTGTTGTTAGAGGAGATTAGGCGTCGCACACAAGGCCGAGATGAATACATCGGAGTCTATGTGGCGACGATGCAAAATATGTTTGGAAGGCTTTCCGAACCCATTTTGGAGGGTAGGAAGTTGTCGATGATTCAAAAGAATCTCACACCTTTCTACCAGACGCAGCTTGGATTGGCTAATCCGACTAGCGTTTACGAGTTGGTCAGATTAGGGCGTAGCTTAGAGTCGCTTAGGGCGAATGTGGAATCATATGTTCCACCTCCAAGCCGAAATAGGACCTTGCTAGAACCTGATCTAGCATATGTAGGCGTCGAACACGAAAGAGTCTTGGTTGTTGAAGATAACAACCAAACTCGTCCAGCTAGACGGAATTCGAGTCTCAACTCGAATTTCTGTCCCGAACAGTCTGTCGGTAGGAGAGTTTCCACTGTTGAGGTTAACAGTGAAAGTCGTCATTCCCAAAGAGCTTCGAATTCGAACTCGAATTCTAATCTCAACTCGTCGAGGTCGGTGGTTAGGAGATGTTACGTGTGCGATGGAGAAGACCATTTCGCAAACAGGTGTTCTGCTCCTAGGAGTTGTTTTGAGTGTGGGAAGCAGGGGGTTACAAAAAGTAACTGCCCTGTGTTCCAGTGTTCGCCCAGAGTTCGGTAAACAGCAGACGCACTCTCGGGTCAGTAGGACGAGAGCGCCGTTAAATGCGTCGGGGTTGCCTACTGGTAACCAGTCAGCGGATGTTAATTTGAGTTTCGCGCTTGAGCATGTAGGTAGGGACAAGAGACCATAATTATATAGGTGTTAGTATTTATGGGGTTAGGTTAGTAGGGCTTTTGGATTCGGGCGCTTCTCGCACGATCATGTGTGGGGATGGATGGCAAATTTTAAAGGGCTTAGGAATAAAGTCAGGCACTAGCAAAGTAGGTAGTGTTAGTTTAGCTGATGGTGCAGGAGTGCAGGTGGAAGGTGAAGTTTCACTTCCAATTATAATTAAAGGCAAGGTAGTTTTAGTGGGGTGTTTAGTTGTACCTCATCTTCCTCATAGTCTGATTTTAGGAGCCGATTTTTGGGCTTTAGCGGGAATAGTCCCGGATTTACAATCAGGGGAATGGGAATTTTTGAATCAGAATTCGTTGAATTCGATTTCCCATTCTGAGCATTTGACTGAGGTAGGAGAGGTAGAAAAACAACAGTTAGAAAGATTTTTAGACAGGACATTTAAAGAAATGCCTGAAGGATTAGGGTGCACACAGATGGTGGAGCACAAGATTAGGACGAAAGCTGAACCCATTAAGCAGAGATATTATCCGGTATCTCCTCTCTTTCATAGATAAGGAATTAGAAGAAATGTTAGCAGAGGGGGTATAGAAAAATCTGAGAGTCCATGGGCTTCACCCATTGTCATAATTAAGAAGAAGGATGGTACGTATAGGTCTTGTGGAGATTTGAGGAAGTTGAATGCGGCTACAGACAGGGATGCGTACCCCCTCCCCTACATAACAGCTATACTTGATAAGCTGAACAACGCTAAATTCTTGTCTTCTTTGGACATCAAGTCTGCCTATTGGCAGATTCCGATGGAAAAAGAGTCAAGAAAGTATACTGCCTTTACGGTACCTGGCCGTGGTCTGTTTCAGTTTTTAAGAATGCCGTTCGGGCTGCATAATGCTTCCGCAAGTTGGCAAAGGTTTATTGATAACGTTTTAGGACCCGAATTAGAACCATATGTCTTCGTGTATCTGGATGATATCATTATCGTCACAGACACATTTGAGAAGCATATGGAGATTTAAGAAGAAGTCTTCAGAAGACTTATTAAGGCAGGTTTAAAAGTTGGTAGGGACAAATGTCATTTTTGTAGGCCATCTCTGAAAGTCTTAGGCTATGTTGTAGACCGCACTGGTTTACACATGGATCCAGAGAAAATAGAAAGCATGTTAGGGATTCCATCGCCAAAGAATATTAAAGAGGTTAGGAGTTTTATCGGCACGGTGTCCTGGTACAGGCGATTTATAAAATTTTATTTGAGAATCATGACCATCCGTTAGCAGGGCATATGGAGGTAAAGAAAACTTTTGCTAGTGTTGGAATAATAATTTTATTTGAATAATTTAGTATTGGCAATATCGGCTTCCACTGGAAATTGTATACCATGTAATAGTGAATTCTTATATACCTAGACAATACATATTCTAATAAAGTCAGTCTTTCTCTCATATTCAAACACGACGGTCGTCTTTCTCTTCGAGTATATAAGTTAACAGGTTATGGGCCCAGCTCACGTGTACTTAAGAGCAGTATAAGATTAAAGTTTTTTTTTGGTTCAAAATGGAGGTTGAAAGTTTTAAAATAGAAAAATTGTGTTTAGACTCGTTTGTCTAAAATGGATGATATCAAGCACATAAACTTGATACCTTAATGATTGTAATGAGTGAACAAGCACTTAAACTTGGTCACTACCGGAGAATTCTATCACAAAAGAAACACCAAAATGTCTGTTGACTTTCGTATGAATGAATGAATGTGTTTATTGTTATTCTTTCAGTTTCTTTTATACCAAATTGATCACAATAATTAAATGAAAAATTGCTTACACCTAATTAATAAATATAGAACAATTATGAACTACAGAATTGCTTACACCTAGATTACTACATATTGAATGGTTATGAAATACAGAATTGCTTACACCTAGATTAATACAAATTGAATGGCCCAGTTGCGACGTCCCCGTTGTTTACTTGTGGTGCAGCGTCAGTATTCCATTGCGTGCAGTTTGACCCACTGACGCTGTTTTTGGTGTTGACCTGAACATTCTCCCCCGCGTTGAACGATGGTTCAACTATTATGAAATCTGACTCTGGTTTTGTTTGCCGAGGTTTTGGCCTTGGTTGCGTATAGATAGCAGATGATCTTGATTTTCGTCTCCATATAAGATAACTAGTGAGTGTAATTGTTAATAAAAGTGCTGAATATCCAATTGCTGAGTTATGATAAGTGTGAATTTGGAGCTTGTGTGGTAGTTCGAGAATTTTTTGGTCTGTGATTATTTTATGTAGCTCAGTGAGGCTCTTCAATTGAATGTTGACATGAGTACTATTGAAGGTCTGAAGTAATGGTTCATGACGCATTGGTGTTGATATTTCAGAGATGTTGCCGAAGCTAGTGTAGGAAGTCTGAATATTTGTGGAAAATACGTTATGCCCTTCGATAGTGATGTGGTTATGTTTCACTGTACACCCTGGCTGTAGTGTTAGTATTCCGGAACCTTCTAAGTCCATTTGTAGATTTCTTCTTCCACATATTGCCGTCAGTCGAGATGTAGTTTTTGTGAAATACAGCCACTGATTTTTGTGTTGCATTTGGATCCAAGTTGAATTTGTTTCTGATTTACTTAAAGAACAAGTAGGTTTTGTTTCATTATTGAAAAGACCCAGTTCACAGGAGCAGATTTCGGCTCCCTTACTGTATCTAGCTTGTAAATTGAAACATAAAAACTGTTCTGATGTTGACTTGATGCAGGTTTCTTTATCAGCCGCTTGTATTGGAAGGTACTGGTCGCGATGTGCACTTACTGCCAGTACTGGAGCGCATAGATCAACAGTTAAAACTGTGTTGTTGATAACACTAGGGATGGGAGTCATCTTGAACATTTCGTAGAATTCTCGGCCTACTAGTGGCAGTGTTATCAAAAATATTGCTTGTCTATTTGTTACTCCTCCTTTAACTGTCATCAGCTTGTATAAGTGTATGAGGTCTTCTTCCTCTGCAGGTAGCTCCAAATAAGATGGTAAATGAGCCTTGATCGTTTTCACTTCGTCTTTGAGCTGTTGTGCTGATATCAACTGAGAACTTACTTTTCCATGGTGGGTATCTGTTAATACGTCCATTAATGTTGATTGCATTCTTTGGATGTTGATCATCATTATGATGAGTTGCGAGGAAAGTGATACAAAAATCTGGAAAATCTTGAGTTGATGACTTTCTTCTCCGTTATCCCGTATTCGATGTTATCTGATCTAATTGATTGTTTATTTGGTCAAATCTGTGGTTGATACTCTCTTCGTTTTGTCTTACAATGTTGATTGTTGAATCTATGACTGAAGTTTGGTTTCTCAGTAGATGAAGTATGCGGTTCTCATTTTCATTTACTTTTTCTATTGTCTTTGTCATCTGATTAGCATATTCGGCATCCAGAACTCCAAAAAGAGAGTTTGCTATGTTTCCGATGAAGTTAGCTGCTCCTCTCTTAGTTCTTTTAGTAGGAAATATAGTGTTTTCTGACTTTAATTCGTTTTGAATGTGTTGAAACTGATTAAGAGTGCTGATACATATGCTTCGTTGTTGCATTTGTTGACACAAGTGATTCAGAGTCAACGTTCCGTTTGCGAATGTATTGTATTCTTCTAATAGTGGATCTAAGTTATAATGAACAATGAAGTTCCATTCACTTGTCGCTATTTTTGCTGTTCCAATGCCTTCAAAGTGAATTCCAAGATTGGATTTAAATTTCTTGATCTGGATTTCATCACTTAGTACTAGTGGAATAACAAGGAGAATTGTTAATAATGAAGTGATACCCATCGCACTAGATGTTTTTCGTTTTTTCGTGGGTATCTCATGCACTGGTTCTGATGAAATCTTGTTTTTTGCTTGTCCGCTTTCATCTCTCCATGTTATATTATTGCTCATCTCTTCCTCAATTGGCAACGGTGCTAGTCGGTGGATAGGACGTTTCCAGACCCCAGATGCTGTTTTAACTTCCGCAACTCTTATTGCGCCGTCATCACCCTTGAATGTCTTGACGATTCTGCCTAATGGCCACTGCAGTGATGGAACATTGTCTTCTTTTATGATGACCATGTCTCCTACCTTGATGTTGGTGGAACATTCTTTCCATTTGTACCGGTACTGAAGTTCTTGTAGATATTCCTGAGACCATCGTTTCCAAAATTCATGTTTCAGGTGAGAAACCAGATTCCACCTTGACAATAGTGTCTGCCTTGTAGACGTTGCGTTGACATCAGTTTTTGCTGTGAGAGGTTCACCGATGAGGAAGTGTCCTGGAGTTAATGCTGTTAGATCGTTTGGGTCGCTGGATAGTGGTGTAAGTGGTCTTGAGTTCATGATTGCCTCAATCCCAACTAATACTGTTTCCAGTTCTTCATAAGTTAAAGATGCTGTGGAAACACTCCTTTTTAACAGATTTTTTGCTGATTTTACTGCTGCTTCCCACAGTCCTCCAAAATGAGGGGCTCTCGGTGGAATGAAATTGAATTGTATAGCATGACTACTGCATTCTTTTGTTATAGTTTCACGTGCATTCTCGGAGTAGATTGTGTCATGTAATTCCGATAATTTATTATTTGCTCCCACAAAATTAGTCGCGTTGTCACAGTATATATGTTGGCAGTGTCCTCTGCGACCGATGAAACGTTTTAACGCTCCAAGAAATGAATCGGTGGTTAAATCACTTACCAGCTCTATGTGTACTGCCTTTGTAGCGAAGCAGCAGAAAATTGCCACATAAGCCTTTTGAGGTCGCTTGCCACGGATTTTGTAATGAATCCAAAATGGTCCACAGTAATCAACTCCAGAGTTGATGAATGGTCTCGCTGGTGTTATCCTTGGTGATGGTAAATTCCCCATTACTTGTTGAAGCAATTGTGGTTTAGCTCTTGTACATCTAATACAGTGGTGTACTATTGATCGTGCCATAATTTTTCCTTTTATGGGCCAGAATCTTTGTCTCATGTGAGCCAATAGTGCTTGCGGGCCACAGTGTTTATTTTTCTCGTGAATTTCTTTCATCAATAGTTTTGCCAATGGATTGTTGTATGGTAAAAGCATCGGATGTTTGGTGTCAAATGGAAGTAGTCCAGAATCTAATCTCCCTCCAACTCGAATGATTCCCTTGTCATCAATAAATGGAGCAAGACTACTGAATTGGCTGTTTCGCTTCGATTCCTTGTATTTCTGAAGGTCACTGATTTCTTCTTTAAAATCAAATGCCTGCATAGCTCTAATAATTATTGTTAGTGATTCTTCCAATTCTTGAGTGGTTAAGTGGATTTCTTGTATACGTTCTTTATTTCTGGCATGATTGCCGAAACGTCTGATATATGAAACTATCCGCTGAAGTTTGTTGAATGATCCTCCATGGTTGATGTTATAAATCATATTCTGGTCACAGTCGTGAGTCGCTATTGCTACAGTTGGTCTTTTTCTTTCCATGTCATCTGAACTCGCCATTTTTTGGGAATACGTTGCTGGCCACATATTTTCTTGACCGTGTAGAAAAGGTGGACCATAGAACCACAGTGTGCATGACGTGAATCCTTGTGGTTGCATCCCTCTTGAAATCACATCTGCTGGATTTTGCTTTGATGACACATGTCGCCATTGCTCGGGAAATGTAAGTCTTTGAATAGTGGAAACTCGATTAGCCACAAATGTTTGAAAAGATGCTGATGGTGAATTAATCCATGCGAGGACAATTTCAGAATCCGTCCATAAGAATGTGGGAACGTCCTTAAGATTCAGATCGTTCTTGACCCTTGCTGTTAATTGAGCGCCCAAGACTGCAGCGCATAATTCTAGTCGTGGTAATGTTTGTTTTTTCAGTGGTGCCACACGGGATTTTGAACATAGTAGCCTTACAATTATTGTTCCATTTTTCTGAACCGAGCGCAAATATACCACTGTGCCATATGCCTTTTCAGATGCATCAGAAAAAGTGTGAATCTGTATTTTCGTTGGTGCATCATTGTTGAACATGTGACGTGAGAAGTGGAAATTGTTTAAGCTTTTCAGGTTTTCACGAAATTGCATCCATCTGGTATGTAGTGCCGCTGGTAATGATTCGTCCCACGACAGCTTTAGTAACCATAGCTCCTGTACGAATATTTTTGCTGTAACAACTACTGGAGCCATTATACCCAATGGATCGAATAATTTGGCAAGATCTGAAGTGACAATACGCTTTGTTATTCGATTTGTATCATTTAATGTTGTTTTAACACAAAATCTGTCGCTCTTAGGTTGCCATGTTAAGCCAAGAGCCTTAATTGATGTGTTATTTTCATTTCCAAAGTCCAGATCGATTTCCTGATCCTCTTTAGCAATGCCTTGAAGTAGTCGTGGGTGATTAGCACACCACTTCCTTAATTTAAATCCTGCTTCTTTTAATATTTGTGTTACTTCTTCTTGCATTTTGAGGGTTACACATAAGCTATTATCCCCAGTCAAACAGTCATCCACATAGAAATCATTGTGTAGGATTTTTGATCCTAATGGAAATCTTTCGCTGTTTTCCTTGGCAAGCTGTTGCAGACATTTAGTAGCCAAATATGGTGCTGCTCTTGTTCCATAGGTCACTGTGTTGAGTTGATAGTAGTTTAGAGGTCTTTTTTCGTCTGTTCTCCACACAATAGTTTGGTATCTTCTATCTTCTGGATGCATGTTGATTTGTCGATACATTTTTTGTATATCAGTGCAAAAAACATATCTCGGCAATCGAAAACGAAGCAACAATGAAAATAGTTCACCTTGCACTGTTGGTCCTGTATACATGATGTCGTTTAAGGAACAACCTGATGATGTTTTTGATGAAGCATCAAAGACTACTCGAAGTTTGGTGGTGCTACTGTCTTCTTTAAAGACACAGTGATGGGGTATAAAGTAATTAGGCGCTTGTATGTTATTGATATCAATTTTGGTCATGTGGCCTAGATCTTCGTACTCTTCCATAAATTGAATGTATTGGTCTTTCACTTCTCTATTCTTTGATAATCTTCGTTCTAGTGCTAAAAACCTGTTGACTGCTATGTCCATGGATTTTCCTAATGCCGATGTGGGTCCATGAAATGGTAACCTGACAATGAACCGTCCTTCACTGCTTTTTTGTGTGTTTTGTGCAAAATGAGCTTCACACATTTCTTCATCTTTTGATAAGTTGTTGAGCTGGGATTCCACTTCTTCGAGGCTCCACAATCGTTCAATCATTTGATGGAGGTCGTTGTCATCATAACTATAAATACCACAAGTTGCTGTGTTTGAACTTGCTTCAGCTAGTTTTCCTGCTATCACCCATCCAAGAACTGTATTTTGTAGTGTGGGTAGATCATCTGCTAAACGTATCTGTCCAATGGAAAGTAGCTGATGATAAAATTCTGCTCCAAGAAGAATATCAATTTTGTCTGGTCGATTGAAATATGGATCTGCTAATGGCACATTCTTTGGAATTGCCCATGATGATATGTTGAAGTGTTGAGATGGCTGTGGAGCTATAATATGTGGTAGAACAAACGCTTCTAATTGAGTATTAAAGCCACTTGTTCTTGACTGCAATTTGACGTTGATTGTATTTTGTAATGAGTGAACAAGCACTTAAACTTGGTCACTACCGGAGAATTCTATCACAAAAGAAACACCAAAATGTCTGTTGACTTTCGTATGAATGAATGAATGTGTTTATTGTTATTCTTTCAGTTTCTTTTATACCAAATTGATCACAATAATTAAATGAAAAATTGCTTACACCTAATTAATAAATATAGAACAATTATGAACTACAGAATTGCTTACACCTAGATTACTACATATTGAATGGTTATGAAATACAGAATTGCTTACACCTAGATTAATACAAATTGAATGGCCCAGTTGCGACGTCCCCGTTGTTTACTTGTGGTGCAGCGTCAGTATTCCATTGCGTGCAGTTTGACCCACTGACGCTGTTTTTGGTGTTGACCTGAACATTCTCCCCCGCGTTGAACGATGGTTCAACTATTATGAAATCTGACTCTGGTTTTGTTTGCCGAGGTTTTGGCCTTGGTTGCGTATAGATAGCAGATGATCTTGATTTTCGTCTCCATATAAGATAACTAGTGAGTGTAATTGTTAATAAAAGTGCTGAATATCCAATTGCTGAGTTATGATAAGTGTGAATTTGGAGCTTGTGTGGTAGTTCGAGAATTTCTTGGTCTGTGATTATTTTATGTAGCTCAGTGAGGCTCTTCAATTGAATGTTGACATGAGTACTATTGAAGGTCTGAAGTAATGGTTCATGACGCATTGGTGTTGATATTTCAGAGATGTTGCCGAAGCTAGTGTAGGAAGTCTGAATATTTGTGGAAAATACGTTATGCCCTTCGATAGTGATGTGGTTATGTTTCACTGTACACCCTGGCTGTAGTGTTAGTATTCCGGAACCTTCTAAGTCCATTTGTAGATTTCTTCTTCCACATATTGCCGTCAGTCGAGATGTAGTTTTTGTGAAATACAGCCACTGATTTTTGTGTTGCATTTGGATCCAAGTTGAATTTGTTTCTGATTTACTTAAAGAACAAGTAGGTTTTGTTTCATTATTGAAAAGACCCAGTTCACAGGAGCAGATTTCGGCTCCCTTACTGTATCTAGCTTGTAAATTGAAACATAAAAACTGTTCTGATGTTGACTTGATGCAGGTTTCTTTATCAGCCGCTTGTATTGGAAGGTACTGGTCGCGATGTGCACTTACTGCCAGTACTGGAGCGCATAGATCAACAGTTAAAACTGTGTTGTTGATAACACTAGGGATGGGAGTCATCTTGAACATTTCGTAGAATTCTCGGCCTACTAGTGGCAGTGTTATCAAAAATATTGCTTGTCTATTTGTTACTCCTCCTTTAACTGTCATCAGCTTGTATAAGTGTATGAGGTCTTCTTCCTCTGCAGGTAGCTCCAAATAAGATGGTAAATGAGCCTTGATCGTTTTCACTTCGTCTTTGAGCTGTTGTGCTGATATCAACTGAGAACTTACTTTTCCATGGTGGGTATCTGTTAATACGTCCATTAATGTTGATTGCATTCTTTGGATGTTGATCATCATTATGATGAGTTGCGAGGAAAGTGATACAAAAATCTGGAAAATCTTGAGTTGATGACTTTCTTCTCCGTTATCCCGTATTCGATGTTATCTGATCTAATTGATTGTTTATTTGGTCAAATCTGTGGTTGATACTCTCTTCGTTTTGTCTTACAATGTTGATTGTTGAATCTATGACTGAAGTTTGGTTTCTCAGTAGATGAAGTATGTGGTTCTCATTTTCATTTACTTTTTCTATTGTCTTTGTCATCTGATTAGCATATTCGGCATCCAGAACTCCAAAAAGAGAGTTTGCTATGTTTCCGATGAAGTTAGCTGCTCCTCTCTTAGTTCTTTTAGTAGGAAATATAGTGTTTTCTGACTTTAATTCGTTTTGAATGTGTTGAAACTGATTAAGAGTGCTGATACATATGCTTCGTTGTTGCATTTGTTGACACAAGTGATTCAGAGTCAACGTTCCGTTTGCGAATGTATTGTATTCTTCTAATAGTGGATCTAAGTTATAATGAACAATGAAGTTCCATTCACTTGTCGCTATTTTTGCTGTTCCAATGCCTTCAAAGTGAATTCCAAGATTGGATTTAAATTTCTTGATCTGGATTTCATCACTTAGTACTAGTGGAATAACAAGGAGAATTGTTAATAATGAAGTGATACCCATCGCACTAGATGTTTTTCGTTTTTTCGTGGGTATCTCATGCACTGGTTCTGATGAAATCTTGTTTTTTGCTTGTCCGCTTTCATCTCTCCATGTTATATTATTGCTCATCTCTTCCTCAATTGGCAACGGTGCTAGTCGGTGGATAGGACGTTTCCAGACCCCAGATGCTGTTTTAACTTCCGCAACTCTTATTGCGCCGTCATCACCCTTGAATGTCTTGACGATTCTGCCTAATGGCCACTGCAGTGATGGAACATTGTCTTCTTTTATGATGACCATGTCTCCTACCTTGATGTTGGTGGAACATTCTTTCCATTTGTACCGGTACTGAAGTTCTTGTAGATATTCCTGAGACCATCGTTTCCAAAATTCATGTTTCAGGTGAGAAACCAGATTCCACCTTGACAATAGTGTCTGCCTTGTAGACGTTGCGTTGACATCAGTTTTTGCTGTGAGAGGTTCACCGATGAGGAAGTGTCCTGGAGTTAATGCTGTTAGATCGTTTGGGTCGCTGGATAGTGGTGTAAGTGGTCTTGAGTTCATGATTGCCTCAATCCCAACTAATACTGTTTCCAGTTCTTCATAAGTTAAAGATGCTGTGGAAACACTCCTTTTTAACAGATTTTTTGCTGATTTTACTGCTGCTTCCCACAGTCCTCCAAAATGAGGGGCTCTCGGTGGAATGAAATTGAATTGTATAGCATGACTACTGCATTCTTTTGTTATAGTTTCACGTGCATTCTCGGAGTAGATTGTGTCATGTAATTCCGATAATTTATTATTTGCTCCCACAAAATTAGTCGCGTTGTCACAGTATATATGTTGGCAGTGTCCTCTGCGACCGATGAAACGTTTTAACGCTCCAAGAAATGAATCGGTGGTTAAATCACTTACCAGCTCTATGTGTACTGCCTTTGTAGCGAAGCAGCAGAAAATTGCCACATAAGCCTTTTGAGGTCGCTTGCCACGGATTTTGTAATGAATCCAAAATGGTCCACAGTAATCAACTCCAGAGTTGATGAATGGTCTCGCTGGTGTTATCCTTGGTGATGGTAAATTCCCCATTACTTGTTGAAGCAATTGTGGTTTAGCTCTTGTACATCTAATACAGTGGTGTACTATTGATCGTGCCATAATTTTTCCTTTTATGGGCCAGAATCTTTGTCTCATGTGAGCCAATAGTGCTTGCGGGCCACAGTGTTTATTTTTCTCGTGAATTTCTTTCATCAATAGTTTTGCCAATGGATTGTTGTATGGTAAAAGCATCGGATGTTTGGTGTCAAATGGAAGTAGTCCAGAATCTAATCTCCCTCCAACTCGAATGATTCCCTTGTCATCAATAAATGGAGCAAGACTACTGAATTGGCTGTTTCGCTTCGATTCCTTGTATTTCTGAAGGTCACTGATTTCTTCTTTAAAATCAAATGCCTGCATAGCTCTAATAATTATTGTTAGTGATTCTTCCAATTCTTGAGTGGTTAAGTGGATTTCTTGTATACGTTCTTTATTTCTGGCATGATTGCCGAAACGTCTGATATATGAAACTATCCGCTGAAGTTTGTTGAATGATCCTCCATGGTTGATGTTATAAATCATATTCTGGTCACAGTCGTGAGTCGCTATTGCTACAGTTGGTCTTTTTCTTTCCATGTCATCTGAACTCGCCATTTTTTGGGAATACGTTGCTGGCCACATATTTTCTTGACCGTGTAGAAAAGGTGGACCATAGAACCACAGTGTGCATGACGTGAATCCTTGTGGTTGCACCCCTCTTGAAATCACATCTGCTGGATTTTGCTTTGATGACACATGTCGCCATTGCTCGGGAAATGTAAGTCTTTGAATAGTGGAAACTCGATTAGCCACAAATGTTTGAAAAGATGCTGATGGTGAATTAATCCGTGCGAGGACAATTTCAGAATCCGTCCATAAGAATGTGGGAACGTCCTTAAGATTCAGATCGTTCTTGACCCTTGCTGTTAATTGAGCGCCCAAGACTGCAGCGCATAATTCTAGTCGTGGTAATGTTTGTTTTTTCAGTGGTGCCACACGGGATTTTGAACATAGTAGCCTTACAATTATTGTTCCATTTTTCTGAACCGAGCGCAAATATACCACTGTGCCATATGCCTTTTCAGATGCATCAGAAAAAGTGTGAATCTGTATTTTCGTTGGTGCATCATTGTTGAACATGTGACGTGAGAAGTGGAAATTGTTTAAGCTTTTCAGGTTTTCACGAAATTGCATCCATCTGGTATGTAGTGCCGCTGGTAATGATTCGTCCCACGACAGCTTTAGTAACCATAGCTCCTGTACGAATATTTTTGCTGTAACAACTACTGGAGCCATTATACCCAATGGATCGAATAATTTGGCAAGATCTGAAGTGACAATACGCTTTGTTATTCGATTTGTATCATTTAATGTTGTTTTAACACAAAATCTGTCGCTCTTAGGTTGCCATGTTAAGCCAAGAGCCTTAATTGATGTGTTATTTTCATTTCCAAAGTCCAGATCGATTTCCTGATCCTCTTTAGCAATGCCTTGAAGTAGTCGTGGGTGATTAGCACACCACTTCCTTAATTTAAATCCTGCTTCTTTTAATATTTGTGTTACTTCTTCTTGCATTTTGAGGGTTACACATAAGCTATTATCCCCAGTCAAACAGTCATCCACATAGAAATCATTGTGTAGGATTTTTGATCCTAATGGAAATCTTTCGCTGTTTTCCTTGGCAAGCTGTTGCAGACATTTAGTAGCCAAATATGGTGCTGCTCTTGTTCCATAGGTCACTGTGTTGAGTTGATAGTAGTTAAGAGGTCTTTTTTCGTCTGTTCTCCACACAATAGTTTGGTATCTTCTATCTTCTGGATGCATGTTGATTTGTCGATACATTTTTTGTATATCAGTGCAAAAAACATATCTCGGCAATCGAAAACGAAGCAACAATGAAAATAGTTCACCTTGCACTGTTGGTCCTGTATACATGATGTCGTTTAAGGAACAACCTGATGATGTTTTTGATGAAGCATCAAAGACTACTCGAAGTTTGGTGGTGCTACTGTCTTCTTTAAAGACACAGTGATGGGGTATAAAGTAATTAGGCGCTTGTATGTTATTGATATCAATTTTGGTCATGTGGCCTAGATCTTCGTACTCTTCCATAAATTGAATGTATTGGTCTTTCACTTCTCTATTCTTTGATAATCTTCGTTCTAGTGCTAAAAACCTGTTGACTGCTATGTCCATGGATTTTCCTAATGCCGATGTGGGTCCATGAAATGGTAACCTGACAATGAACCGTCCTTCACTGCTTTTTTGTGTGTTTTGTGCAAAATGAGCTTCACACATTTCTTCATCTTTTGATAAGTTGTTGAGCTGGGATTCCACTTCTTCGAGGCTCCACAATCGTTCAATCATTTGATGGAGGTCGTTGTCATCATAACTATAAATACCACAAGTTGCTGTGTTTGAACTTGCTTCAGCTAGTTTTCCTGCTATCACCCATCCAAGAACTGTATTTTGTAGTGTGGGTAGATCATCTGCTAAACGTATCTGTCCAATGGAAAGTAGCTGATGATAAAATTCTGCTCCAAGAAGAATATCAATTTTGTCTGGTCGATTGAAATATGGATCTGCTAATGGCACATTCTTTGGAATTGCCCATGATGATATGTTGAAGTGTTGAGATGGCTGTGGAGCTATAATATGTGGTAGAACAAACGCTTCTAATTGAGTATTAAAGCCACTTGTTCTTGACTGCAATTTGACGTTGACACGCTGATGAGATTCTTTCCTTCCGTCGCCAATGCCTTGGATGCTCATTGTAGTATGTTTTGAATGCAGGCCTAGTTTTTTCACTAAGCGTTCTGTTATTAAATTCACTTGTGATCCGGAATCCAATACTGCTCTACATTCTAATCTTTGACCATTGTTTGTGATCAACTCTACGACGGCTGTGCTGAGAAATATGTATTGATGCTTTTCTGGATTGTTGAATGCCGATAGCGTTACTGATGAACTAACATTTGTCTGAGACCTTGAATTGTTGTCCCTGTCCATGTTAGTTGTTTGCCTGTTAATGGTAGGTCCTTTGTGATTCTCAATATGCAAGAGCGTGTTGTGTTTCTGGTTGCATTTGAGGCATCCTCTTGAAAGGCAATTTTTGGCCCCATGGCCAAACTTTAGGCAATTAAAGCAATTTTTTTGTTTTTGCACTAATTGAATTCGTTCGGATGTTCTTAGTTGCAGGAACTGCTTGCAAGCAAATAAAGGATGTGTTCCAGATTGACATACCTTGCAAGTTCCTTTTTCGTTTGATGTTACAGATGCACAAGCTCGAGCTGAATCCTTTCTTTTAGGTCCAATTGATTCCAATGACTGAAATTGGTTTTCCAAGAACAACAAAAACTCTTTTATTGATTGAAGCTCTTTAGGTTTGACAAGGGATTGCTCGTACAAGATTCTTGTGCCTTGGTCAAGCTTGCTCACAAGAAGATGCAATAGAATGGGGTCCCATGATGTTGTATCTACGCCAATATTGCAAAGCGCCATTAAACATTCTTGTGTTGTATCATGTAGATTCTTGATGGCCACTGATGATGGTTGTTGCTGTGTATGGTTAGGTTGCCCAACTATCTTTTGCACGAGTGCTGACGTGAGAACCCTGATGTTGTTGTATCTATCCTGAAGACTGCTCCATGCTGTTGTGTAATTTTCTTCGGTCAAAGATAAATGACGAATCAAATTCTCTGCTTCTCCGCTTAGATGTGTTTTGAGGTACCACATCTTTTGAATATTTGGGATTGACTGTTTGTCCACCATTTGTGAAAACAAATCGAAAAATTGTCTCCATTTCATGTAGTCACCATCGAATTTTGGTAGTACTACTTTTGGTAACCTTACCGCCTGATTGCTGACTGCAGCCGGTCCTGAGTTTAAATTGTGTCGACCATATAAGATTGTAAGTGCATCTTGCACTTCCGCCTCAATTTGAAAATAATGATCTACATCGTAGACCATTGCATCCGGCTCTTCGAGCAGGTCCCAAATCTTGTAATGGAAACCTTGCACGGCTAACCAGTGCTGCTCAATTGTCCTAAGCCTTATTGTATAGAAATCCTGGGCGTGGATTTCCCTGTCATCAATAAGATGCTTAAGGGACGTCTGGATCGTGGCTATCATTAACGCCTGTTTCTTGATTAAGTTTTTCACTTGATTGATTGGCGAAACGTTTGATGGTGCAGGTGCGGAAGTTGGAACCTGACGCAGAGATGGTGCAGGTTGAGAAACGGTTGGAACAGTTCCCGTTCCTCTTTTACTCTCTTCAGGAATGATGGCTTGAAGAGTTTGTGATATCTCTTCAGATAATTTTTGGACCTTGTCATACGTGTTTGACTGTATGTATGGTGTGTCCATCTTTACATGAGACTTGACCTTTTCGTGGTTTTCATGGAATTCCAACCAAAGAGATCCTACTGCTTGCAATCTTTTTGCTTTATATTCTGCAGTTTTGCGGTCAGCACCGTCCTTTGACATATTCATCTTGAGTCGTTGAAGTTCATCATATATAGCCTTCTGGCGGGCTACGAATTTGTATACCTCCAAATCTTCCATTGTAGTGCTCTGCTTTTATAGGGGTAACAACTGGAAATCTGGATATACTGGATATGAAGAATTTGCGTTTGCAAATCTGCTCGATTGAATATATTGCTATTGAAATCTATAGCTGTTTGATTGCTGTTGCTGCACCAGTGTTTAAGCCCTGGTGACGCTTAGCACAATTATTGAATGACAATTAGTGTTCTTTTGTGATCACGTCGGGGTCACCAAAATGTTTAGACTCGTTTGTCTAAAATGGATGATATCAAGCACATAAACTTGATACCTTAATGATTGTAATGAGTGAACAAGCACTTAAACTTGGTCACTACCGGAGAATT
The DNA here is from genome assembly GCA_914767635.1 of Melanostoma mellinum. Classification (NCBI taxonomy): domain Eukaryota; kingdom Metazoa; phylum Arthropoda; class Insecta; order Diptera; family Syrphidae; genus Melanostoma; species Melanostoma mellinum. The sequence continues at coordinate 118,135,067 of OU612060.1, forward strand.
CTATCACAAAAGAAACACCAAAATGTCTGTTGACTTTCGTATGAATGAATGAATGTGTTTATTGTTATTCTTTCAGTTTCTTTTATACCAAATTGATCACAATAATTAAATGAAAAATTGCTTACACCTAATTAATAAATATAGAACAATTATGAACTACAGAATTGCTTACACCTAGATTACTACATATTGAATGGTTATGAAATACAGAATTGCTTACACCTAGATTAATACAAATTGAATGGCCCAGTTGCGACGTCCCCGTTGTTTACTTGTGGTGCAGCGTCAGTATTCCATTGCGTGCAGTTTGACCCACTGACGCTGTTTTTGGTGTTGACCTGAACAAATTGCTTGATTCTGAGCAATATTCGATATGGAAATTTCAAGTTCAGATTTTACTGAAAGCCTCAGGTCTTTTTGAACAGGTAAATGGTCTGAACAGTCGACCAGTAAAAGGGGAAACTGAGACCCAGGTAACTTTTGATGATCGGTTAACAAATTGGATGAAAATCGATAGCAAGGCTCAACGCATAATTGCAACGAGCGTAGGCTCAACACCGCTTCGCCACATCATTAACTGCAACACTTCTCAGGAGATGTGGACAAAGCTAAAGGCGGTATATGAACACTCTTCTAGTACGAATGTTCACTTGCTCCTACAAAAATCTTATAGCTTCGAAAAGGAGCCAGATGATGACGTTGCGACTCACATCTCCAAGTTGGAAAACATTGTTAGGCCATTGTTAGGCAGCTTCGAGATGTTGGTGAGCAGGTTTCCGACAGCATGGTAATCACAAAGGTGTTAATGACTCTCCCTGAAAGTTTCCAACATTTTTTTTGTGCTTGGGAGTCCACGGCAAAGGAACAGCAGACGTTGGAGAATCTGACGTCACGGTTGGTGATGGAGGAAACACGCATGCATTCACATTCATCTAATTCAGGTAATTCCATTAAAAGCACAGCGTTAATTGCAAAGCAGAAGTATAAGAAGCAACAACAGAAAGTCTCCAAACCTGGAAAGTGCTTTAGGTGCAATGAATCGGGTCATTGGAAAAGGGACTGTCCAAAAAAATTTGTTGATAAAAACAAAATTGGAAACCGGAATGAAGTACAAAGGGTGGAGGCACTCATGTGTAATTCTGAGTTATGCTCTGTGCATGACTGGGCTGCAAGTGCAGGTGAGGTTGATATGGGAAGAAATGCTTTTTCTGATGTTGATGAAGTGAGGGCTGGAACTTCAAGTGAGGTAAAAGGGGCAGAATATACATTTTGTGATCGTGATGAATTGAAGACTGGAAGTGGAAGAGAACAGAAAGGAAAGAATAATTACTTCGCTGATATGAATCAAGCTTAGGTTGAGAAGAGAAGTGACAGGCGAAAGGAAAACATATCGATGAGTACATGCAATGCGCTGATAATGAATTCTGGTGAAGTTGATGATAATTGGTATCTCGACTCCGGTGCAAGTGACCATATGACCCATGAAAGAGACTGGTTTGTGCGCTTTGAAAGGTTTCCTGACCCAATCGACATAAAAGTAGGAAGTGGTCAAAAGATTTCGGCACTGGGAATAGGTGATATAAATATTTTATCCTACAATGGCAAACAGTGGTGTGAAAAACATCTCTCAAACGTGTTGTATGTGCCAAAAATTTCCGTACATCTTTTTTCTCAAAGTCGTGCTTTGGATAAGGGTCTCAAGTTTATGTCTGACAGTTTGCGATGTCAATTCAAGAAAGACGATGGATCTGTTGTGGCAGTGGGAGAGCGAAAGGGGCAGTTGTTCAAAATGTGTTTTATTGTTCAGGATACTGTTGATCATAAAGCAATGCTCTCATCTTCCAAAGATATGTCATTAAAGGTATGGCATGAAAGAATGGCTCATCAAAATGTCTCACAAGTGCGTTCTCAATTGTTAAAGGAAGCCATTCCTTTTATAGATGCCAAGGAATTTTCGTGCGATGCCTGTATGTATGGCAAGCAGCATAGGCTTTCATTTCCTACGAGTACATTTAAGGCTAGTCAACCCGGGGAATTAGTGCATGCTGATGTATGTGGACCTATGGAAGAAATTTCTATAGGAGGTTGCAAATACTTTCTTTTGCTAAAAGACAATTTTTCCCATTTTAAGGTAGTCTATTTTTAAAAAAACAAATCAGAAGTGTGTGCGTCGATAGAAGTTCCTAAATAAAGCTAGGTCTGAGATGAGACTGCCCGTGAAGACTCTTCGTACAGATAATGGATTGGAATTTGTTAACGATGCTGTAAGAACACTTCTGAGCAAAAACTTTATTCGGCATGAAACCACCGTACCCTATACACCGGAGCAGAACGGTAGTGCTGAGAGAGAAAACCGTACTGTAGTGGAAGCAGCACGATCGATGCTTCATGCGAGGAACTTATCCAAGAAGTTTTGGGCTGAAGCTGTAAACACGGCTGTTTATGTTCTGAACCGTACTGGCACGAGTATTTTAAAAGACAAGTCACCATATGAGATGTGGTGTGGTCGTAAGGCCCGTTTTCAACATTTTAAAGTCTTTGGCACTGAAGCATTTATCCACATACCAAAGCAAAGGCGAAAAAATGGGACAAAAAGGCAGAAAAGGGTTTGTTTATGGGGTATTCCGAGACTTCCAAAGGATTCCGTATCTGGATACCTACCCATGGAAAGGTAGAGGTAGTGCGACATGTTACGTTCAAGGAATTTGACCAGTATCAAAATGTTTTGACTGAAGCCTCTCAAGAGCCTTCAAGATCCAAAGATTTTCCAATTACAGAAAATGAAGAAGAAGATAGAGAGCGTGCAAGAGAAGACATTTACCAGTCCGCTGACGAAGAGTTGGAAGAAGATGAAACATTCCCGGATGATGATAAAAGTAGTAACGATGATGGAGATGATGTGACACTTCCGTTGAGGGATCGTCTACGCAAACGGAACCCTGTGGACTATTCTGGTATGTGCAATATCATTCAGAAACATGCATTTCTTGCCCAAGGGGAACCAAATACTTACAACGATGCACTTGCTTCTGATGATGCAGCTAATTGGAAGACAGCAATGGAAGAAGAAATGAACAGCCTTCATCAGAATCATACCTTGGATTTGGTACAGCTTCCACCGAACAGAAAAGCAATCGACAACAAATGGGTATATAAGCTGAAGGACTTAGGAGCTAATGGTTCCCATAGATACAAAGCCAGGTTGGTAGTTCGCGGATTCAAGCAAGAACAAGGTGTTGATTATGGCCAATATTGCAAAGCGCCATTAAACATTCTTGTGTTGTATCATGTAGATTCTTGATGGCCACTGATGATGGTTGTTGCTGTGTATGGTTAGGTTGCCCAACTATCTTTTGCACGAGTGCTGACGTGAGAACCCTGATGTTGTTGTATCTATCCTGAAGACTGCTCCATGCTGTTGTGTAATTTTCTTCGGTCAAAGATAAATGACGAATCAAATTCTCTGCTTCTCCGCTTAGATGTGTTTTGAGGTACCACATCTTTTGAATATTTGGGATTGACTGTTTGTCCACCATTTGTGAAAACAAATCGAAAAATTGTCTCCATTTCATGTAGTCACCATCGAATTTTGGTAGTACTACTTTTGGCAACCTTACCGCCTGATTGCTGACTGCAGCCGGTCCTGAGTTTAAATTGTGTCGACCATATAAGATTGTAAGTGCATCTTGCACTTCCGCCTCAATTTGAAAATAATGATCTACATCGTAGACCATTGCATCCGGCTCTTCGAGCAGGTCCCAAATCTTGTAATGGAAACCTTGCACGGCTAACCAGTGCTGCTCAATTGTCCTAAGCCTTATTGTATAGAAATCCTGGGCGTGGATTTCCCTGTCATCAATAAGATGCTTAAGGGACGTCTGGATCGTGGCTATCATTAACGCCTGTTTCTTGATTAAGTTTTTCACTTGATTGATTGGCGAAACGTTTGATGGTGCAGGTGCGGAAGTTGGAACCTGACGCAGAGATGGTGCAGGTTGAGAAACGGTTGGAACAGTTCCCGTTCCTCTTTTACTCTCTTCAGGAATGATGGCTTGAAGAGTTTGTGATATCTCTTCAGATAATTTTTGGACCTTGTCATACGTGTTTGACTGTATGTATGGTGTGTCCATCTTTACATGAGACTTGACCTTTTCGTGGTTTTCATGGAATTCCAACCAAAGAGATCCTACTGCTTGCAATCTTTTTGCTTTATATTCTGCAGTTTTGCGGTCAGCACCGTCCTTTGACATATTTATCTTGAGTCGTTGAAGTTCATCATATATAGCCTTCTGGCGGGCTACGAATTTGTATACCTCCAAATCTTCCATTGTAGTGCTCTGCTTTTATAGGGGTAACAACTGGAAATCTGGATATACTGGATATGAAGAATTTGCGTTTGCAAATCTGCTCGATTGAATATATTGCTATTGAAATCTATAGCTGTTTGATTGCTGTTGCTGCACCAGTGTTTAAGCCCTGGTGACGCTTAGCACAATTATTGAATGACAATTAGTGTTCTTTTGTGATCACGTCGGGGTCACCAAAATGTTTAGACTCGTTTGTCTAAAATGGATGATATCAAGCACATAAACTTGATACCTTAATGATTGTAATGAGTGAACAAGCACTTAAACTTGGTCACTACCGGAGAATTCTATCACAAAAGAAACACCAAAATGTCTGTTGACTTTCGTATGAATGAATGAATGTGTTTATTGTTATTCTTTCAGTTTCTTTTATACCAAATTGATCACAATAATTAAATGAAAAATTGCTTACACCTAATTAATAAATATAGAACAATTATGAACTACAGAATTGCTTACACCTAGATTACTACATATTGAATGGTTATGAAATACAGAATTGCTTACACCTAGATTAATACAAATTGAATGGCCCAGTTGCGACGTCCCCGTTGTTTACTTGTGGTGCAGCGTCAGTATTCCATTGCGTGCAGTTTGACCCACTGACGCTGTTTTTGGTGTTGACCTGAACAAATTACTTGATTCTGAGCAATATTCGATATGGAAATTTCAAGTTCAGATTTTACTGAAAGCCTCAGGTCTTTTTGAACAGGTAAATGGTCTGAACAGTCGACCAGTAAAAGGGGAAACTGAGACCCAGGTAACTTTTGATGATCGGCTAACAAATTGGATGAAAATCGATAGCAAGGCTCAACGCATAATTGCAACGAGCGTAGGCTCAACACCGCTTCGCCACATCATTAACTGCAACACTTCTCAGGAGATGTGGACAAAGCTAAAGGCGGTATATGAACACTCTTCTAGTACGAATGTTCACTTGCTCCTACAAAAATCTTATAGCTTCGAAAAGGAGCCAGATGATGACGTTGCGACTCACATCTCCAAGTTGGAAAACATTGTTAGGCCATTGTTAGGCAGCTTCGAGATGTTGGTGAGCAGGTTTCCGACAGCATGGTAATCACAAAGGTGTTAATGACTCTCCCTGAAAGTTTCCAACATTTTTTTTGTGCTTGGGAGTCCACGGCAAAGGAACAGCAGACGTTGGAGAATCTGACGTCACGGTTGGTGATGGAGGAAACACGCATGCATTCACATTCATCTAATTCAGGTAATTCCATTAAAAGCACAGCGTTAATTGCAAAGCAGAAGTATAAGAAGCAACAACAGAAAGTCTCCAAACCTGGAAAGTGCTTTAGGTGCAATGAATCGGGTCATTGGAAAAGGGACTGTCCAAAAAAATTTGTTGATAAAAACAAAATTGGAAACCGGAATGAAGTACAAAGGGTGGAGGCACTCATGTGTAATTCTGAGTTATGCTCTGTGCATGACTGGGCTGCAAGTGCAGGTGAGGTTGATATGGGAAGAAATGCTTTTTCTGATGTTGATGAAGTGAGGGCTGGAACTTCAAGTGAGGTAAAAGGGGCAGAATATACATTTTGTGATCGTGATGAATTGAAGACTGGAAGTGGAAGAGAACAGAAAGGAAAGAATAATTACTTCGCTGATATGAATCAAGCTTAGGTTGAGAAGAGAAGTGACAGGCGAAAGGAAAACATATCGATGAGTACATGCAATGCGCTGATAATGAATTCTGGTGAAGTTGATGATAATTGGTATCTCGACTCCGGTGCAAGTGACCATATGACCCATGAAAGAGACTGGTTTGTGCGCTTTGAAAGGTTTCCTGACCCAATCGACATAAAAGTAGGAAGTGGTCAAAAGATTTCGGCACTGGGAATAGGTGATATAAATATTTTATCCTACAATGGCAAACAGTGGTGTGAAAAACATCTCTCAAACGTGTTGTATGTGCCAAAAATTTCCGTACATCTTTTTTCTCAAAGTCGTGCTTTGGATAAGGGTCTCAAGTTTATGTCTGACAGTTTGCGATGTCAATTCAAGAAAGACGATGGATCTGTTGTGGCAGTGGGAGAGCGAAAGGGGCAGTTGTTCAAAATGTGTTTTATTGTTCAGGATACTGTTGATCATAAAGCAATGCTCTCATCTTCCAAAGATATGTCATTAAAGGTATGGCATGAAAGAATGGCTCATCAAAATGTCTCACAAGTGCGTTCTCAATTGTTAAAGGAAGCCATTCCTTTTATAGATGCCAAGGAATTTTCGTGCGATGCCTGTATGTATGGCAAGCAGCATAGGCTTTCATTTCCTACGAGTACATTTAAGGCTAGTCAACCCGGGGAATTAGTGCATGCTGATGTATGTGGACCTATGGAAGAAATTTCTATAGGAGGTTGCAAATACTTTCTTTTGCTAAAAGACAATTTTTCCCATTTTAAGGTAGTCTATTTTTAAAAAAACAAATCAGAAGTGTGTGCGTCGATAGAAGTTCCTAAATAAAGCTAGGTCTGAGATGAGACTGCCCGTGAAGACTCTTCGTACAGATAATGGATTGGAATTTGTTAACGATGCTGTAAGAACACTTCTGAGCAAAAACTTTATTCGGCATGAAACCACCGTACCCTATACACCGGAGCAGAACGGTAGTGCTGAGAGAGAAAACCGTACTGTAGTGGAAGCAGCACGATCGATGCTTCATGCGAGGAACTTATCCAAGAAGTTTTGGGCTGAAGCTGTAAACACGGCTGTTTATGTTCTGAACCGTACTGGCACGAGTATTTTAAAAGACAAGTCACCATATGAGATGTGGTGTGGTCGTAAGGCCCGTTTTCAACATTTTAAAGTCTTTGGCACTGAAGCATTTATCCACATACCAAAGCAAAGGCGAAAAAATGGGACAAAAAGGCAGAAAAGGGTTTGTTTATGGGGTATTCCGAGACTTCCAAAGGATTCCGTATCTGGATACCTACCCATGGAAAGGTAGAGGTAGTGCGACATGTTACGTTCAAGGAATTTGACCAGTATCAAAATGTTTTGACTGAAGCCTCTCAAGAGCCTTCAAGATCCAAAGATTTTCCAATTACAGAAAATGAAGAAGAAGATAGAGAGCGTGCAAGAGAAGACATTTACCAGTCCGCTGACGAAGAGTTGGAAGAAGATGAAACATTCCCGGATGATGATAAAAGTAGTAACGATGATGGAGATGATGTGACACTTCCGTTGAGGGATCGTCTACGCAAACGGAACCCTGTGGACTATTCTGGTATGTGCAATATCATTCAGAAACATGCATTTCTTGCCCAAGGGGAACCAAATACTTACAACGATGCACTTGCTTCTGATGATGCAGCTAATTGGAAGACAGCAATGGAAGAAGAAATGAACAGCCTTCATCAGAATCATACCTTGGATTTGGTACAGCTTCCACCGAACAGAAAAGCAATCGACAACAAATGGGTATATAAGCTGAAGGACTTAGGAGCTAATGGTTCCCATAGATACAAAGCCAGGTTGGTAGTTCGCGGATTCAAGCAAGAACAAGGTGTTGATTATGGTGAAACATTCAGCCCAGTGGCAAAGTTCACTTCCATACGCTGTATCTTCGCAATTGTGGCAAATGAAGAATTACATTTATCTCAGTTTGATGTAAAGACGGCCTTTTTAAATGGCGATTTAAATGAAGAGATATACATGCGACAACCCCAAGGTTTTGATGATCGATCTGGACGAGTTTGCAAACTGCAGAAGAGTTTGTATGGGTTAAAACAGGCGTCTAGGTGTTGGAATGAGAAGTTTACGGCAGTTTTGAAGCAGTTTAACCTTAAACCCAGCAAAATGGACCCATGTGTATTTATTTCAGGCGATGTTAATAGGCGTATTATACTCGCGATATATATTGATGATGGAGTAGTAGCTGCACGGGATAAAGAGGACGTTTTGTCATTTATAGAGTATTTAAAAACGCAGTTCGAGATAAAAATTTTGGATGCTAGTTGGTTCCTAGGTATGGTATTAAAAAGGAAACCTAATGGCGCAATTCATGTCAGTCAATCTCGTTATACTGAGTGTATTTTGCGGAGATTTAATATGCTTGACTGCAAACCAGTCTCAACTCCAGCTGAGACCTGTTTTTACTCAGAATCCTCCAAAGATGTCAAGTTTCCCTACAGAGAGGCTGTTGGATCGCTTATGTATCTGGCCGTTGCCACCCGCCCAGACATAGCTTATGCCGTGGGAGTAGTTTCACGTTATTTAGACGCGCCAAACCAGGCTCAGGTCAATGCAGTCAAAAGGATATTGAAATACCTCAGCGGGACTCGAGAATTGGGTATATTTTTCGAAAAATGTAAATGTTTCTCTCTGATTTGTTACAGTGACGCTGATTACGCCGGAGACCATTTGACTAGACGTTCCACAACTGGTTTTATTTTTACTTTGGGAAATGGACCGGTGTCTTGGTCTTCACAGAGGCAAAAATGTGTGTCTTTATCTACCACTGAATCGGAGTACATCGCAGCGTCGCAGGCAGTGAAGGAGATGATATGGCTTCGCCAACTTATCCTGGAATTAGTTCCGACTGGTGTTGGAGAAGTTAATCTAAACATGGACAATCAAGGAGCAATAAAGCTAATCAAAAATCCTGAATTCCACAAGCGAACCAAGCATATAGATGTTCGCTACCATTTCATTCGTGAACGATTTAGTAGAGGTGATTTTAAGATAAATTTTGTTCCTTCTGAGCATCAAAATGCAGACATTAACAAAGGCCTTATGCAGAGATAAATTTGAAAAATTTCGTTTTTTGATTAAAGTAATGTAATACTTATCTATATGAACTTTAAAAATTACCTGTATGGATTACATATTGTTTGAGCAAATGAATTTATTCAAAAGTGGGAGTGTTGGAATAATAATTTTATTTGAATAATTTAGTATTGGCAATATCGGCTTCCACTGGAAATTGTATACCATGTAATAATGAATTCTTATATACCTAGACAATACATATTCTAATAAAGTCAGTCTTTCTCTCATATTCAAACACGACGGTCGTCTTTCTCTTCGAGTATATAAGTTAACAGCTAGGATAAGAGAAAAGTATTACTGGCCTAAGATGAGGTCAGATATTACTAAATATGTTAGGTTTTGTAAAGTGTGCCAAAGCGTGAAGCCGATTAATGAGAAACCGGCTGAGTTGATGGCGGAGAGGAAAGGGGTTACCGACCCTTGGGAGATGGTGTGTGTGGACTTAGTTGGTCTATTACCGAAGTCGAGTAGGGGTTTTGTTTATATTTTAACAGTGGTGGATTATTTTACCAGATTCCCTCTGTTGTTCCCATTGAGCTCTGCTACAGCTAAGTCAGTCTGTAAAGAGTTGGAAGACAACGTTTTCCTTCTGTTCGGCGTACCCAAATTTGTTGTCTGCGACAACGGTCCCCAGTTCAAGAGTAAGGAACTGAAAACGTTGTGTGATGCCTACGGTTCGTCGATTCGGTTTACCGCGCATTATCATCCGCAAGCGAATCCCGCGGAACGTATTAATCAGGCTTTAAAGACTACACTTAGGGCTTATGTGTCAGAGAATCATAGGGTCTGGGATTTGCAACTTGCGAAAGTAGCGTCCAGTATTCGCACGGCCCAGCACGAAGTTTTAGGAGTTTCACCGTATTTCGCGAATTTCGGTAGGGGAATGGTGACGTTTGCTGGTTCCTCCACCGCAACGCCCATTCAAAATAGAAGGGATAGTGATATGGACCAGAGTAGGAATAGCGATAGGGACTTCAGTAGGGAACAGTTTAGGAAGCTTAGGGCGCAGATAGCTATGAGGTTAGAGTCGGCGTCTAGGAAGGCGGCGAAAACATATAACCTTCGACGCAGGGACGTTCAGTTCCTTCCAAACGAGTTGGTTTGGCGACGGAAATTCACGCTTTCTGATGCAGCGAATTATTACGCTGCAAAGTTAGCTCAGAAGTTTCTGGGCCCTTTTCAAGTGATGAAAAGAGTGTCGGCTTGGACATACGTTCTCGAAGATGCCAATGGTGTCTCTCGAGGAACGTGGAATGTCAAGGACCTCAAACCTTATTCCGACGACCCTGAAGAGAGGGCGTAAGGTAGTCGCGTAGCAAGGATTTGCTCGCAAAGAGATACTGAGAGCAGTAAAACTCTGTGATGTGCTCATACTCTCGCCAGGAGCGATTGAGTTCTGGTTGTGCTGTCTGCTAGTGTGTGCTCCATTTTGTTGTGTTGTCTTACCTTTTCTTTTCCTGTTACTTAGGCTTTTCTTTCGAAAAACTCAGTTTCTCTCTTTGGTAGGTAAGGGTGGAATTTGTTACAGTAAATTTTCCCGCAATAAAAACCTTCCTTACGTTTAGTTATCTACATTTCGATATCCCTCTCTTTTTCTCAAACCCTTCCCTATCATTTCTTCGTCTTTCTGGAGACTCGCACACCATTTACTTGAATTGAATGTTATACTTCAGCATTAACAAACACCATCATTCTCATTCATCGACGTTCACATCATTATCATCATTTACACATACTTGCATTCATATACTAAAACCATCATTCACCTATTACCATCATTACAACTAATATCTTTGCACTCATCATCATTCACACACCTCATTACACACACTACACAAGCAGGATATATCACACACAACACTATACACATACATACACATATCACAGATGTGAAAAATTGAAATGGCACGTGCGAACACCATACTTCGTTATGAGACACGCTGGGCAGCTTAGTGCTGCAAGTGTAAACAACACCCTAAATTTAACTTTTAGTATTGTAAAACCGAATCATAAGAATGAAACGTTAATAGTTTTCCCTTTTTCCCCAAATCTGCGCAAAGATCCACCGAATAGGGTAAAGTAGTTCATTTTGGTTTTGGTAGCTTTTCCTCCCTTCTTCAATTTTCGAAAAGTTGTTACACAGAGAATTTTATCCTTCCCCTGACTCAGTAGAATATATAGTAGAGCACCTGGGAAAATGCCCAGAAGTATTATTTTCAACTTTCAGGAACTTTCATTTTTCTCGACATGTTTTATGGGAGGGGGTCTGATCTCGACTAATCAGCTGGATAAGTTTTGGGAACAAACCCCCAACATCTTTTTCAGTTCAATGTGATTGGAAAATTGTCCGAGTGAAATGTCTCGCTGGAATTCGACAACGGAGGTGCTCGTCAGCCATAAGGCAGAATGTGCTAGAGAACCGTGACCGAAAACCTCGAGACACGATTGGTCGATTGTATGAATGTGTGTGTGAATTTGAGGGTCGAGAATGGACAAACTGACAAGATGAACCACTTCTTGGTTGACCTAAAAAGCGACAAGTGGTTTTTTCTTGCGAATAGTGATTTTTTTGAAATTGTTTCGAAGAAAAAATAGAAAGTTTTAATAGTGGAAGTGGAAGATATTTTAAAGATAGTCTTGTATATTAGTTTTGTTTAAATTGTAAGAAAAAGTTTAGATTCAGTGGCAGGAGTAAAATTGAGAAAGGAGAAGAAAACGTCAGACGGACGGAACATAGAAAATTTGAAGGAGGAAGGAGTTGCTGGGAAAAGAAAGATAAGTAGAGTGTTTTAGTTTTTGCAAGTGTTGTCTAAAAAAGTTTCGGTTGTTCTTTGCCTACGAAAACTCTCAAAATTGTGAGACACGCGACCCTTTTTAGTTTTAATAATTCGTCAGCTGAGTTCTATCTTGTTCAATGTCCATTTTTCAAAATGTTGGGAAATCGATTTTTAAAGCTTAGATCGAAATTTTTTTTATTATATTTGAACATTATTGTTTGGAAGTTAATTTTTTCTGCAAGCGTAGACAATTTTAGTTTTAAAACAAGTCATATTAAATGTTTTTCTTTTCTTCTAAACTAGTAATAAATTTAAATCAATAAGGAGGCCATTTTGGATATTTAACAATTTTGTATGGAGCAATGACAAGTTAGAAAATTTTTTTGGTTAATTGAACAAAATAAAATCAATAATTTGGATATTGAACAATTTTGAATGGAGCAATATGACAAGTTAGAAAAATTTTGTGGCTAATTGAACAAAATAAAATTTGAACAAGATAGAAAGAAACTGTTCAACATAATACAGAAATGAGTAAATGAGTGTTTATTGAACAAAAAAACCAAAAAAAAAACTGTTAGAAAAGTGTACTATTGAACAAAGCAGTTTTCCATAACTTAAAAACCAAAAGAGATGGGACAAAATGGTTTGCGCCAAACGAAAGAGCGCCCCCAAATTATGAAGACTGCATACCTAACTCAATTTCGTGAAAAATGGCTTATTGAACAAGATAGTACTCGGCCGACGAATTGTTCTTTTCGGAAAAGAACAATTAACGTTTCAATCTTCCGGTTATTTCATTTGTTTACATTTTTAAACGGTTCCCCTAACCGTCCACGATTGTAATCTTATAGTTGAAAAGATTTGGGTTTTTAATCCACTTCTTGTACGGTTTTCCCAACAGTTTACAAAATAAATAGCTTTAAATTCCTGTTTGGGAATTTAATTGAAATGTTTTTATTCGGATTTAACATTTCAGTCTTGATTCTTGGTTTGGAAATTTCACCTAAAAATTTCCTGGCGCCCACTTTTCTTTGTACAAGCTGTACAGCTTAGAAAATACTTTTAATTCTTCGTTTAATAATTAATAAACCGGACTTTTAATTCGCGATCAATCGTTTTATTCGCGCTACGTTATCGTTTAATTTATTTGTGAACCCAGCCCAGCTGGGCTTAGCCGTGGTGTCAGCAGCCTACCTGCTGAGTGTTACACTTTTACTTATTAGCGCGATTGACAGTTCGTTTGTTTACCTCGCGGCACACCGGTTGTGCATTTCTTTCGATCTTTTATAAATTTCTTCTGATTAATTTAATTAATTGGATTCGGATAATCCAATCGCGTTCAGTTCAATAATATCGTTTCATCATAAAGTTAATTTTCGCGGAATAGAAGTGTAACAAATTTTCCTGATTTTAAAACTGCAGCTAAGTTTAATTTTTTATTTATTTTAAATAAAGTTGTAGCAGCTGTATACAGCTGAAAGAGTAAAAACCCGATAGCTTGGTAAAATCTCTACACGAGACAAATAACCATGCGAGAAGCGCAGCAACAACTTGTATAATACTTTCACTGGTGATGGTATTGAAAACAACCGTCGACCAGAGCGAGCCTTACAAAAGTGCTAATGACTTTGGAGGGAAGCTAATTTTCTAGTGACGGCATTGTAAACAACCTTCGACTAGGTGCCGTGAAATAAGGTCGAAGGCAATAAGGCCGAATCGACCTTATTTCGCAAAAATTGGGAAATAAGGTCGAATTCAACTTTCGACCTTATTACCAATTTTGGGAAATAAGGTCGAAAATCATTGTGGCACTAAATTTGTCGAAAATAGCGTTCGACTTTATTTCTCAGTTGAATTCGACTTTATTTCTTTGTTTAATATTTTGCGATCATTGTTTATAAAGGCTTTTACTTTTGGTAGAAACAGAAATGTTCTGAGGATCATTGGATTTAACGAGTTGAACTTTTCATCCGTAAGGGGGGGGGGTGGCACGGCCCGGTGCGACGCGCGGCCGGTGCGGCGCGTGCCCGGCGCGGCACGGGATTGGTGCGGCGCGGGATCGGCGCGGCGCAGGATCGGCGCGGCGCAGGATCGGCGCGGCGCAGGATCGGCGCGGGGTCGGCGCGAAGTCAGCGCGAAGTCGGCACGAGGTCGGCGCGGCGCGGCTATTATTAGTTTTGTGGTTAGAAAATTAATTTTATTTATGAATTTCTAACCACAAAACTAATAATAGCTTAAAATTCGCGCGAATTTTAAGCTATTGTAGTGTACACCCAACATTTATACCAATTTCCTAATCGAAATTGTTCAACCGAAAACACAACTGGCAACACTATAATGGAATGGTATAAAAGAAGACGTCGTTTGTGAGTGAGTGTGTGTGTGCAGAAATACCGGGAGGGGAACTTGTCTAGACATCATGGTTCATAGAAAAACTACTAGAAATCTCTCGATGTTTCACACTACTATATAAAGAGGGAGCTGACGCAACCAGAGGTCAGTTTTATTTAGAAAGTGATAGTGTGAATATTGGATAAACGTAATTGAGTTGAGTTCGAATAAAGTGTATATCGAAAGTAGATACTGAATAAAGTGGTAGAATTAAATTGAAAGGTAGAGTTTTATTTTTGCGAACTAAGCGCACGTTACATTGGTGTCAGAAGTGTAAATAAAACTTATTTGACTAGTAAAGTGTAAAAAAAAAAAAAAAAGTAAAAAGTAAATAATAATTATATACAGTGAAAATGGGTAAGTTATTGGAAGAGCTCAACTGCACTGAGCTTAAAAGTGAGTTAGGTAAGCGAAATCTTTCTAGAGCGGGATCGAAAAATGAGCTCGTCCTGCGCTTACGCAACTATTTGGAACAGCAAGGGGAAGACGTAAACACTTTTGTTTTTGAAACAGAAGTGGAAAAAGAAGAAGAAGTAAGTGAAAGTGTAGATTTTTCTAGTATAATGAAGATTTATTAGAACAAAGAAACGAACAAAAGAAAATGATTGAAGAGCAACGAAACGAGCAAAAGAAGGAACAGCAGAATGTTCTCGAAAAACTCGAAGAACAACAAAAGAAGCTGATTGAAGAGCAACAGCAAAATATTCTCGGACGTCTGGAAGAGCAACGAAACGATCAAAAGAAGGAACAGCAGAATATTCTCGAACAACTGGAAGCACAACGAAACGAACAAAAGAAAGAACAACAGAATATTCTCGAAAGACTTGAGGCGCAACAGAATGTTTTAGAAGGTCAGAAAAACATTCTAGAAGGGAAATTGGGTAATATTGAGAAAAATGTATGTGCCCTGGACGAACGAGTTGAAGGTGTGGAAAAACAGCTTTCTGTTGTAGAGAATCGTTTGGAAAGCCGATGCGATAACCAGTTCTCTGTTCTGTCCAAGGAATTAGACCAGATCCGGAAAATCAAAATTCGAGAATCTGCTGGAGAGTTTGCAAGGAAAAAGGAGATGAAACCCCCAACATTTGATGGACAGTCTTCTTGGCCAGTCTACAAGAGACAATTTGAGGCAGCCGCGACAACAAATGGCTGGGATGACGAAGACAAGTACATTGCACTGACTCTTGCTCTTAGAGGACCAGCAGCTGAATTACTTCAAACAGTTCCAGCTGGTAAGAGCGGCGATTTCAGTTCTCTCGTGGCAGCTATAGATAAACGCTTTGGAGATAGCCACTTGAAAGAAGTCTTCCGAGTCCAACTCAATAACAGAGTCCAGAAAAGGGGTGAAAGTCTACAGCAGCTCCAAGCAGACGTCGAAAGACTGGTTCACCTGGCATACCCGGATGCTGGAGAAGAAATCATCAACCAGCTAGCTGTTGAGTCCTTCGTTCGTTCCATTTCCGATATACATCTTCAGAGGTCTGTGCGAACTGCTAGAACACGTACTCTTTCCGAAACTTTAGCATTCGCATTGACAATTGAAGCAGCAGAGCAGGCTTCTCAGGGAGTACATCGACTAAGAGAGGCCATAGTCGAAGAATGCTCGTGCCAAAGAGCTGAAATACAAAAGAACCGGAGCGGACTAGCGAGATGTTGGAACTGCAACAAGACCGGGCACTTACAGCGTCAATGCCGACTACCACCAAACAAAGCCGGTTGTCAACATTGTGGAAGCAAGAGATCCAACCCAGAGCAAGGTAACAACAACACAAGCGTTGCCTATCAGCCCGTTTCCCATCAGGGAAACGAGTAAGAACCAACTTCGAGGGGCAGAGGCTGGTTTCTTGTATCGATGGCCCCAGAACCACTATCCAGGTCTCTCAGACCAAACGAGACAACAAAAGTCTGACTGTGGAGACTACTATTAATGGCAACAAACATGTGGCTACCATCGACACCGGTGCCACAGCATCCATAGTACGTCAAGACCTGGTAAAGATGACGTGGCTCCATAACACCAATAGCTACAGTCTAAGAACCGCAACGGGAGAAGCAGCAAGAGTATATGGAGAAGTGTGTCTCAAGATCCGACTGGCCGATCTAGTGTTTACTCATCAATTCCTGGTGGCAGATATATGTGACGAGTGCATCATTGGAATCGACTTTATGAAACAGCACGGAGTTATTTTGGATATCGGTAATCAAGTTTTGAAATACCAAAATAAAGAAATTCCAATGACCTATTCGAATGAAAATACGTCAACACTGAGAACTGTCATCACGGAAGATCTTATTCTGCCTCCTTCTTCTGAAGTGTTCGTTTGGACGAAACTGGAGGGTGAGTTTGGAAGCCTTCGATACCTCATGGTGGAACCAGACCCAGAGTGTTCCTCCCAAAGCGTCATCATTGGGAAAACACTGGTAGCACCGAAAAACAAAATGGTCCCCGTACGATTACTAAACACCAGACCGTACGATGTAAAGTTGAAGAAAGGAGAAGTCGTTGGACGTTGCGAATCGGTTGCAGCAATTACGAAGATCACAGACGAAGCTCCGAGAAAAACTATAACTCCAGAGGAGCTCGAAACCATCAGAGCTAAAATACTGAATTCATCCAACCTTGATCACCAACAAACAAGGATGGCTGAAATTCTCCTACAAGAGTACACTGATATCTTCGCATCGCAAAAGGGGCAATATGGTAGGAAACAGTTGGTGCAGCATCGCATCAACACAGGATATGCAAGACCGATTCGTCAACCCGCAAGACGTCTTCCACTGGCCAAACAAGGTGAGGTTGAGGAAATGATAACAGCAATGAAAAAGGACGGTCTTATCGAAAATTCCAAAAGTCCTTGGGCGTCACCAGTGGTGCTAGTGAAAAAGAAAGACGGAAGCACTCGTTTTTGTGTGGACTACCGAAGGCTGAATGATGTAACTAAGAAGGACAGCTATCCCCTGCCGAGAATCAGTGATACCCTGGATGCCATGGAGGGAGCGCAGTGGTTCTCGACGCTGGACTTGAAGAGCGGATATTGGCAAGTTGACATCCACCCTGATGATCGGGAAAAGACGGCGTTTTCTACAGGTAATGGGCTCTGGCAGTTTAAAGTTATGCCGTTTGGGCTATGCAACGCTCCGGCAACATTCGAGCGTTTGATGGAGTGCGTTCTTCAAGGACTGACGTGGAAAGCGTGCCTAGTCTACTTGGACGATGTCATTGTTTACGGGAAAACATTTGACCAACATTGCAAGAACCTAAAAGCCGTGTTTCAGAGACTTCGAGAGGCTAACCTTAAACTGAATCCAGAAAAATGTGCACTTTTCAAAACCGAAGTCAAGTATTTGGGACACATCATCTCATCCCAAGGAGTAAAGACTGATCCTGAAAAAGTTGACTCCGTCAAAAATTGGCCAACACCACAGGACAAACATCAACTCCGAAGTTTTCTGGGACTTGCCACATATTACCGACGTTTTGTTAAGAACTTTGCTGGAGTTGCAAAGAGTTTGCATCAGCTCACCGAAAAGGGGAAGCAGTTTAAATGGTCAGGTGAGTGTGAGAAATCTTTCCAGGAGCTCAAATACCGCCTCTGTAACGCTCCAGTGCTGGCACATCCAACACCTGGCAAAACATTCATCGTCGACGCAGATGCAAGCAACGTGGGAATCGGGGCGGTACTATCCCAAGTGCATGATGGCGAGGAGAAAGTGGTGGCATACTACAGCAAGGTCCTATCGAAACTCGAAAGAAACTACTGCGTGACCAGAAGGGAACTGCTAGCTCTTATCTTGGCAACAAAGCACTTCCATAAGTACATCTATGGACAGAAATTCCTTCTGCGGACAGACCACGGTGCTCTGAGCTGGCTTTTGAACTTCAAAAATCCAGAAGGTCAAGTTGCAAGGTGGATAGAAAGATTGCAGATCTATGACTACCAGATCCAACACCGCAGAGGAAAGGTGCACTCAAACGCCGATGCATTATCCCGAAGACCTTGCAAAGTGGATTGCAAGCATTGCAGGCGGCAAGAAGACAAAGAAATCATTACCGCTCAGCGACTAAGAGCTGATCCAATAAGCGGATGGAGCAATGAGGAAGTGAGGACTGCTCAAAAGGAAGATCCAGATTTCGAACCCATTCTCGCATGGAAAGAAAATGAAGAGAAACCGGAATGGGGAGACATTTCTGACAGGAGTCCAGTTCTCAAAGCCTATTGGGCACAGTGGGACTCACTATATGTGCAAGAAGGTGTCCTCAGGCGAAGATGGGAATCCGCTGACGGTAAGTCACATGTGATGCATCTGATCGTACCGCAATCGAAAGTCAGTGAAGTTCTTCGGGAGATGCACGACGGACCTTCTGGAGGCCACCTCGGAGTAAACAAAACACTGGAGAAGGTGCGACATCGGTTCTACTGGTTACATGCTAGAGATGACGTGGAGAAGTGGTGCCGAACATGTGACAAGTGTGCTGCAACCAAAGGACCTGGTAGGAAGATTCAAGGTAAGATGCATCAGTACAACGTTGGATCGCTTTTTGAGAGGATTGCAGTAGATGTGGCTGGGCCTTTTCCAGAGACCATCGCTGGAAACAGGTACATTCTGGTCGTGATGGACTATTTTAGTAAGTGGCCTGAGGCGTATGCCATCCCAAATCAAGAAGCCAAAACGGTGGTCGACCAGATTGTGTTTAACTGGGTAAGTAGGTTTGGCGTGCCTATGGAACTCCATTCTGACCAAGGGAGGAACTTTGAGTCAAACATCTTCCAAGGAGTGTGCGGACTACTAGGCATTAAGAAGACAAGAACCACACCGCTTCATCCACAATCTGATGGGATGGTTGAAAGATTCAACCGGACCTTGAAAGAACACCTCACCAAGGTCGTAGGCGACTACCAAAGAGACTGGGATAGGCACGTACCGCTATTCCTGATGGCCTATAGAAGTGCAGTACATAGCTCGACAGGACAAACACCATCTGACATCCTGTTCGGGAAAACCATGCGGCTGCCCAGCGAACTTAAATTTGGATGCCCCTCAGAGGAGCCACAGGACACGAACGAGTATGTGGATGACCTCAAGGAGAGACTCGCTGACATTCATAAAAGAACAAGGGAACGGATGAAAACCTACAGCGACCGGATGAAGACACGGTACGACACAAAAGCGACAACGGCAGGATTCCGAGCAGGAGATCGTGTGTGGCTTTATAATCCTCATCGTCAAAAGGGATTGTCACCGAAACTTCAGCAGAACTGGGAAGGTCCTTATACTGTTGTCACGAGGATTAACGACGTGGTCTACCGCATCCAAAGAGGACTAAGAGGCAAGTTAAAAGTAGTGCATTGTGACCGGCTGCATCGATATAGTGGCGAGGCTGCAGATGGGATTATTCGGGACGAACAATCTTAAGGAGGGGGCAGTGTAGTGTACACCCAACATTTATACCAATTTCCTAATCGAAATTGTTCAACCGAAAACACAACTGGCAACACTATAATGGAATGGTATAAAAGAAGACGTCGTTTGTGAGTGAGTGTGTGTGTGCAGAAATACCGGGAGGGGAACTTGTCTAGACATCATGGTTCATAGAAAAACTACTAGAAATCTCTCGATGTTTCACACTACTATAAAGAGGGAGCTGACGCAACCAGAGGTCAGTTTTATTTAGAAAGTGATAGTGTGAATATTGGATAAACGTAATTGAGTTGAGTTCGAATAAAGTGTATATCGAAAGTAGATACTGAATAAAGTGGTAGAATTAAATTGAAAGGTAGAGTTTTATTTTTGCGAACTAAGCGCACGTTACACTATTATTAGTTTTGTGGTTAGAAAATTAAACTTCTTTATGAATTTCTAACCACAAAAAGTTTCATTTTCTAACCACAACACTAATAATAGCTTAAACCGTCCTTATAACTATGTTGTTATTGTTCTCTATTTCTATGACCTCAAAGGGGCCTAAATAAACTGGGTCCAGCTTATGACCTGATTCGTTTCTTAGCATAACTTTATCTCCTAACTTTAAATCGAGACTAACTATTTTTTTATCGTAATAATCTTTATTTTTAGCTTTATTTACTTCTAATAGTATTTTAGCTCTCTTATATGCTGTTTCTAATCTAAATTTTACTTCCTTAGCGTAGTCATCTACATTATATATAGGATCTATCTTATCTATTGAATTAAACTTTGTTGGTAAATTACTTTGCTTACCATAAACTAGTTCGTATGGACAATAATTATGTGCCATAGAGGGTGTCGTGTTGAAACAGTAAACGAAGAATGGAAGCCAAACATCCCAATCTGTTTTGTCAACTGATATATAGGAACGAATATATTCGTTAAAAGTTCTATGGCTCCTTTCTACTGTTCCAACGGTTTGGTGGTGATGTGCTGTAGACGTTATATTATCTACTTTTAAATATTTGCACAAGTCATTTATAATAGAATTTTTGTATTCTGTTCCCATGTCCGTAATGAACGTCTTCATTGGACCGTACTTCAGAATAAAAGATTCGAATATTGCTTTTGCAATTGTGTTTGCGTTTTTATTCGCAACTGGGACGGCTACTAAATATTTTGTAAGGTCACAAATTAAAGTGACTGCATATTGGTTGCCATTCTCTGATCGAGGTAAAGGACCAATTGTATCAACTATTACCTTGTCAAAAGCATATGTAGGTGTATCTGTTGTTATTAGGGGTGTTTTTGTATGTTTCGTTGTTTTCGACGTCAGGCATTTGTGGCATCTTTTTACGTGTTCTTTAATATGACGTGTCATATTTTTCCAATAAAAATTTATTTATTTTTGCTAGCGTTTTAGTTATGCCTGTATGACCTCCTGTAATTGGATCGTCATGGTACGTAAACAGTATTGCTTCTTGATCTTTTTCATTTTTTATCTGGGTCACCGGCTTGAGTAGCGCTACTCGTAATGATTTTAGTATTTTGTTGCCCATTTTTTTGAAAGATTCAATTGAAATGAATTCAAATATCTTTTCGCACGGTGCCACTTTGAGTTTTTTGATTTTTAATATACCGGCTTCTGTTTCGAGCCTTTGGAAGAACTGACCTAAATCTAGAGTTCCATTGGTATATAAATCTTTAACTACAATTCTTGCTATAATTTTGTTCCCTCGTTTAAATAAACATAAGGAATCCGTTATTCGCAAGGTCACTACTTTTCGTACTTCGTCATTGAAAATGACTTCAAATACTTTGGGCTTAGAATGTCAAGAGATTGCTTATGCAGATCTACTTGTTTTTCTCCTGCGCAGGATTTTTCTGTTTACTTTGGTGCCTGGTAGTGACTTTCAGGACTTTAGCTTGTAAGTCTTTGAGCTCGGATATTGTTATCCTAGACAGGGCATCTGCCACGAAATTGTCTTTTCCCTTTAGGTATTCAACTGTGAAGTCATACTCTTCTAATTCTAGCCTCATGCGTGTTAATTTTGAGTTTGGGTTTGTCATGGAGAATAAATACGTGAGTGGTCTGTGATCTGTTTTCACTATGAAATGTTTGCCATATATATATGGTCGAAAATGTGTTATGGCCCAGTGAATGGCTGTGAGCTCTTGCTCTGTTGTGCTTTTATTGCTTTCACCTTTTGTGAATGAACGTGATGCATAAGCTATTGGGAGTTGAATTCCGTTATGGTTTTGGGTTAGAACCGCTCCACATGCTTGTTTACTTGCATCAGTTATTATGCAAAATTCTTTTTTAAAATCTGGGTATTGTAATAGGTTTGGTTCAATTAATTTATTTTTCAAATATTGAAATGCTTTTTGGCAATCATCTGTCCACTCAAAAGGAATATTCTTTTTACATAACCTCGTTATGTGCCGTGAATAATCGGCGAAATTTTTAATAAATCGTCTGTAATAGTTGCAGAATGCAAGGAATCGTCTAGCGCTATCCGCGTCGTGTGGGACTGGATAATTTTTGATGACGTCATATTTTTTGTCATCTGGCAATACTCCTTTATCAGTGCATTTATGACCCAGGAAGGTCACTTCATGCATGAAAAATGAACATTTTTGTGGATGCAATTTTAAATTGTATTTTCTACATGTGTTAAAAACATTTGTTAGATTTTTAAGCATATGTTTTTCTGAACAGCCTATAACCATAAGGTCGTCCATGTAGAGAAATGCTTGTGAAGGTTCAAGTCCAGAGAAAGCTATGGTCATCATTCTCTGGAATGAATTTGAGGCTATTTTTAAACCAAAAGGTAGTCGCGTAAAACGATATGAGCCATTGCTCGTTGAAAAAGACGTTAAATTTCTGGAACTTTCTTCTAGTTCAATTTGGTGAAAACCTGACATTAGATCGAGACATGAAAAGTATTTAGCTCGACCCAATTGGTCTAGGATGTCATCAATTCTTGGGAGTGGAAATTTATCGGATAAAAGTTTTTTATTTAATTGACGATAGTCGATTACTAATCTCCATTTTTTATCTTCGGAACCAGGTAGGGCTTTCTTGGGGACTAGTAAAAGCGGGCTATTATATTCAGATACAGACGGTTCGACTATTTTGTCCTTTATTAATTTATTAACTTGTTTTTGAATTTCTTCAACATGACTGTGAGGACTCCGGTAGTTCTTAATATATACTGGTTCGCTATCTTTCAATCTCAAGTTTTGCTTATAAAAATTATTTGTAGTTATTGATTCTGTTTCTAATCCGAATACATCACTGAATTCGGTGCATATTTCTGTTAATTGCTTTTTGAATTGGGGCGGAAAATTCTTCTCTAGTTGATTTAGAACTGCTTCTGTTCTACTATTTTGATTAGTGTGGACCACATCATAGTTTGAAAGTGGTTCATATTTTAAGTTACTTAGGCTGGCCAGTTGGTCAGTATCGGTTGTATTTAGTAGACGGACTAATGCAAATTGTGATGTTGCTATTGTATTTGCAACATAGATGCCATGTTTTATTTCTTGGTTGGGAATAAAAATGAAGTCGTCTTTTGTTTTTATTTCAATTTTTCTTATTACTTGTGATCTTGCTGGTAGAAGGATTGAATTTTTACCAGAACTGTATGTTATTGGGACATAAATCGGAAAATTTAAATTGTTGGGTCTGATTATAAACCAATCTTCATTTGATTTGAAATCTAATTGGCAGTTAAATTGTTTTATAAAATCTATGCCTATGATTCCATCACATGGTATTGCAAAATTTGAATCAACTATATGGAAATTGTGTGGAATGATGTATTTATCTGTTTGAAGCTCTATCATGGCCAGACCTTGGGATTTTATTATTCCCTGGCCTATTCCTTGGATACTTATAATCTTGTCATTTTGGATGTCTTGGTAAACATCAGAATCTTCTTTTAGGAGTGAAATATCTGCACCTGTGTCTATAAGGAATGTAAGTTTTTGTTTAGTAAATACATTCATAAATGACACGAAAACGTTGAGATTAAAATTGATAGCATGAACTTTTGTATTTATATGTTGTTTCCTAAAGGGTCTTGGGAGTTTTCCGAGTTACTTTGGGTAACTCGAACATTATTTCGGTTGTTATTATTGTGGCCACGCCACGAGTTAACACGGCCTCTGGGGTTGCCTCTAGAGTTGCCTATATATCGGCCATTTCCCCTGTTATTGTACTGGTTGTTGCGGTAGCCATTATTTTGATAATTGCCTCTTACATGGTAATTTCCACGATTACCCCTGTTATTGGTTTGCCTGTAAAACAATACAGAATTAGAATGTCCGGTTGCCTCTCTGCAACTGTTTACGAATTTGGACATGGCCTCATTCATATCGCTGAATGTGCCGAACTGCATAATAAGTTTTACCTTATCGATAGAACAGTTTTGTGTCATAGCCTTTACAGCGAGCGTTGTGCTATACTTAGCAGCTAGATCAGAAGATAAACCATCGTTTATATAAGCTCCTTCTAAAGATTTTGTCAATTTTTCTATTTCTTGTACATATTGATTTGCTGTCTTATTTTTCTGTTGTAGATTTAGTAATTTCGCAGAAATTACATCTACTGAATCTCCTTTTACTTTTGCATTTAGCTTTTCAACTATCTCAACTATTGTTTTTTCATTGCTTATTAGGTTCCTAGCATGGCCCTTTAGTTTGGTCTTTACAAGACTAACTGCTGATGCTTCATGTGCACCTTTTAACGAATCAATAAGAAGCAGAGCATCTTTGAAGCTTTGTAAATTTTCTGCCTTTCCATCGAACTCGGGTAAGAGTGATGAGGACAATTTAAGAAATTCTGCTAAAGTTTGTGCCATGGTTTCATCAATTTTTATTTTTGGTTTTGGGGATTCATCCAGTGTTTCAATTTCCGGATCGGGATCAAAAAAGGTTTCGAAATCTATATTAAGAAATTTCTTGAAGTCTTTTGGGACCTCTTGGGGAATTTGGAGTAAATCAAATAATGATTCAAGTTTTGATTTTATTGTTGTGAAGTTTAGTGAAATCTGCCCGATGCTCTGTGGTTAAATCCGCGTCTACTGAATTAAAAATACCTGTTATGGTATTGTGTAGACATTGTAACTTGTAAGATATTCAGATGTTTAATCTGCGTTGTTTTTTTTGGAATTGGCAATCTGTTTAAACATTTTGTATGATTTTTCAAATTCGGTTTTTGTTTCTTTTAATTTTTGTGTTAAGCTTTCCCATGTTATTGGTTGAGCCATGAAAATAGGTTTAGATTCCTGGTCTTTGGACTGTCTTGTTAAACTTGATTAACAGGAAAAATTTAAATGACCAAAACAAAATTACCACGACTATAAATACGGCTACTAAGATAAGTAATGTTTGGTTATTGTCTTGGATTGGCTGGTTGTTGTTGTTATTAATTTATTCGTAAAATTTGTTTTGTATGTCTCTAAGCTTTTCTATCTTTTCTTCCTGCCTGTCTTAACCTATTTCATAACCTGATAAACCCATTAAAATGGCGCTTGGCAATTTCTTTAGCAGTGCCATTATCTAATTTAATTTGATGAGAAAAAAAATGATCGAATACAAAAGAAATTCTACGAATCTAACATGTGTGCATGTCGTTCAATGGCAAAAGTTACTTTTTCTTACTTGTACAACACTAAAACAATGTTCATTAAAGTTACAGCTAAAATTGAAAGTTATATGTTCTTTTAACATATTTGAAAAAACATCTTGGGATTTTTGTATTAATATGTTCATCAATGTTTGGATTACATACTCTTTATTTTTTCTAATGAACTTACGGCTATTGCAATTGACTGTGTGTGTGACTGACTGTCATTTGCTAAATATACATGGCACTACAAGTCATAACTAGAATAATTTTCATTAAAATTAAAAGTCATTTTGTTTACTTTTTAAGTGTCATATGTCTTGTACATTCGCTTAAAAATAAAATTCACGGCATCTGGGTGCAGTGAATTTTATTAGTGTCGGTGTATTCCGAACAAAGTTTGCGTCTTAGAAGGGTACGGCAACATCTAACTGATGAGCCCATTGCCGTACCTGGGCGAAACGCTAAACTTAGGAGTTGTGGTGATCTTTACGATCTTTAAACACGTCTTTCAAGAAATTTATTTCTTTTAAGATTCCTATTTTTCAATAAAAGTTCCAACTCCAGGACAAAAACAAAAACAATAACAAAAACTTTTTTGTTATTGTTCCCATTTAATAACTTAAAGCCAAACCAAGGCAAACATTTTGTTTACTTTTTAAGTGTCATATGTCTTGTACATTCGCTTAAAAATAAAATTCACGGCATCTGGGTGCAGTGAATTTTATTAGTGTCGGTGTATTCCGAACAAAGTTTGCGTCTTAGAAGGGTACGGCAACATCTAACTGATGAGCCCATTGCCGTACCTGGGCGAAACGCTAAACTTAGGAGTTGTGGTGATCTTTACGATCTTTAAACACGTCTTTCAAGAAATTTATTTCTTTTAAGATTCCTATTTTTCAAACTCTTCATACTTTACTCACTAGTTTAGAGATGTTAAAAAAAAATAATAACAAAAAATACAAAAGGCTTACAGCATTGTCCATTTACTAAACGTCCATTTACTAAACGTCTTTGGAAAATCCTTTGAGTAGCGATGTATCAAATACGATGGATGGATTGTTTGGCAGTGAGTTGATGTCACAAGTAGAAGCGTTAACAAATATTATTTGTAAATTAGGCAAGGAAACATCGTAATCACTTCAGCAATGCGGTTGTCCGTCTTACCGTCTTTGGAAAATCCTTATGGTAGCGATTTATCAAATACGATGGGTGGATTGTTTGGTATTGGTAGGTAGTTGATGTCACAAGTAAAAGCGTTAACAAATATTATTAGTAAATTAGGCAAGGAAACATCGTAATCACTTCCTAACTTTTCTTTCACTTCTTTTTCAATAATTTTTTTTTTGAACAATCATCATCGCAACTATGTAATTAACAACTAACACCATCTCGCTTATCAATAACTTTATTCACTCTCATCTCTTGGGTTTTTTCTTTTTGGATTAATTATTACAGGTTGATCTCTTCAATGATTCAGTATACGAGAGCTTTTTTTTTTTTTTTTTTACTACACACTTTCTTTACTTCACTCAATACTTCCATTTGTTGAAGATTGCAGCTGTCACGGTCGCCATGTAATAATAAAAAAGTCTTTTCAGTGTTGTAATAATAAAAGTCATTGCGGATTCTTTATTTTAATCTTTATTGTTCTGTGTCTTTAAAGTAACTAACTCTAGAAACTAAAACTATGACTCCACATTCATACATGAAGAGGAGTCAGCAAATTATTCATACATGAAGAAGAGTCAGCAAATTATTCATGGGAAATTATTCGTGGGAAAATTATGGTGTGATGATGTGCACAAGATCACATTGCGGCGTATCAAGTGACGAGTGGAATTCGTCGCTTGACACGCGCATATATCGTGTGCACATAAGCGCACTACAGTTTATATACAAAATCGAATTTTGAACTCGATCTACGAGCTTGTGTCGTTCGTGTTTTTTTTTGTGTGTCGTGTCGTTAATTTTTGTAAACTTTTACAACGCTAAAAAAATTTACAATAAAAAAAAATTCATACATTTTATAATATCAAAAGCTCATTTTGATCTCATCATCAATCATGATTAGACGGCATTTGGTCACTCTGCTTGAAAAAGATAACAGTCAACGTAATGTTGCTTTCCAGATGGGTGTTAGTCAATCCGTCGTATCACGAACGTTTGCCCGATACCAGCAAACTAACCAATACAATCGTTGCCCTGGACAAGGTCGCCTTCACGTCACAACTGTACGCGATGATCGGGCAATTGTCCGACAAGATCTTCATGAGCTTTTCATTAATGCGAACATCGTGGCAGGACATTTCCCAAATAGGGTACATCAGCAACAACATCGATAAAGAGAGCGACAACGACATCAAATGCGAAATATTTCTGCCCGAACAGCCATCAACCGTCTTCGTGAAACTGGGTTAAATGCACAGCATCCTAATCGTGTACCTATGTTGACTGCAAGACATAGCCGAGCACGTTTAGCGTACACGCTAACGCTCATCGGGCTTGGACATTAGGACAATGGGGAAATGTTTTAATTATTGGCGAGGCCCTTCATTTGAGCGACCGACGCGACGTCCTCTTGTTTGGTATTGTCGTGGAAAACGTTTTTGCCAGAATCTCGTTCGTCCGATTATTGCTTACGGTAGTGGATCAATCACGGTTTGAGGCGGTGTTTCGTGAAATTGGAGAACACTTCTGCTGATTGTGCACGAAGACTTAACAGTTCAGCGCTATATTGACCAAATTTTGAGACCAATTGTACTGTGCAGACGGCAACATCAAAGAGCATTTATTCTTATGCAAGACATTGCACGTCCACACACAGCAAACGCTCTAATTCTAATCTAAGTTCTTCAGACTCAGATAATCTCTTCGCTTACGACGACCTATTATGTCCCAAACATGATCGATGGGGTTGAGGTCTGAACTCATTGGTAGGTGCTGCAGCAACGAGATGTCTTGTCTTTCAAAAAAGCGTCTGGTGATGTTTGCTGTGTGTGGACGTGCAATATCTTGCATTAGAATAAACGCTCTTTGATGTTGCCATCTGCACAGTACAATTGGTCTCAAAATTTGGTCATTATAGCGCTGAACTGTTAAGTTTTATATATATATAGTATATATATATATTTATATATATTTATATATATATATACATATATATTAGACTGCTTTTTTTTGGACAAAATTTTTTTTTCACTCCCATCCCGAAATTATGTGGAAAATACCTAAAAAAAAATTCACAAAAAATTTGAGCCCTTGATATTAACATTTAGTACTCGACCAAGGCATGCAAAGATTTCCCATATAAAATACACGTAAACTTAAACTTTTTTTCTTAAAAACTCTACAGTTCAGAGGCATTTTATGGTATAGTCTAGGACATTAGTAGGTTTTCTTTAAAATTGTGTGCTCTACAAAAAATCTCATTACGGCGAAGTCGTAACTCACACCGGCGAGTTAGTACCGGCCACCAAACCCAATTTTTTCGTAAAATTCTTGTTTTTTTGCCCCTATTTCGTAAATGACAATAGCTACAAAAGAAATGTTTTAGACAAACTTGTAAGAAATTTAATTTTCTACAAAAAATTTTTGGAATCAATATGCTTACATCAATATTTATTGAGATATTGAGCTTTTAAAATAAGGAAGTATGGAATTTTAATTAATTATTATTATTATTATTATTATTAATTAAAATTCCATTCTTTCTTAACTTAAAAGCTGAATATCTCAGTAAATATCGATGTAAGCATGATGGTTTATAAAATTTTTTGTAGAAAATTAAATTTCTTACAAGTTTGTCGAAAACATTTCTTTTGTAGCTATTGTCATTTACGAAATAGGGGCAAAAAACAAGAATTTTACGAAAAAATTGGGTTTGGTGGCCGGTACTAATCGCCGCGCCGGTGTGAGTTACAACTTCGCCGTAATGAGCTTTTTTGTAGAGCACACAATTCTAAAGAAAACCTACTAATGTCCTAGACTATAACATAAAATGCCTTTGAATTGTAGAGTTTTTAAGAAAAAAAGTTTAAGTTTACGTGTATTTTATATGGGAAATCTTTGCATGCCTTGGTCGAGTACTAAATGTTAATATCAAGGGCTCAAATTTTTTGTGAATTTTTTTAGGTATTTTCCACAAAATTTCGGGATGGGAGTGAAAAAAAAAAATTAGTCAAAAAAAGCAGTCTAATATATATATATTAAATATATATAACGGGTGCGACAAAAGTATGGAAACCCCTGGCAGAATATGCGTTAAAAAAAACTGCAATAAAAAATGGGGGTTTCTATTTGAAAAATCGATTTTTGGGTCGCCGGGGCTTCAGGGTTACGTCCAAGGTTAAATTCAAGGTCACCATCGGATTCCTCGTCGAAAAATACGTCGGATATAGGGTCTTTGATTTTTTTGAACGCATATTCTGCCATATTTCCAGAGGTTTCCATACTTTTGTCGCACCCGACACACACACACACACACACACACACACACACACACACACACACACACACACACACACACACACACACACACACACATACACACACTCACACACACACACACACACACACACACACACACACACACACACACACACACACACACACACACACACACACACACACACACACACACACACACACACACACACACACACACACACACACACACACACACACACACACAAGAAACGTAATTCCAACTGGGCAACCTACACGTGGCACGCTTTGGGTAAAGCTTATGCTGCCGGTAGTTTTTGTTTACAGTTTCTTGGAAATGGAATCTTAAAAAAATTCTTTTAATTTCTCAAGAAATTAAATATTTTTCCCATAAACTTAAGCAGTTTTATAAGTAAAAATCCATAAAAAAGTGAAAAAACATTTTTTGCATTTTGTTAAAATTATGTTCATTTAGATGAAGTCATGATTCTTTAATTTTTTTTCCAAACTTTAACCGAATAAAACCAAAAAAACGGCTCGAAGGATTGGATTGAAACTTTGTGAGGTTTTTGTAGGCATATTAGACATACAGCACATACCACTTGTCCACACCGCAATTGTAGTTTATGCGCCGCTTAAAGATACACCTAACATAACTGGTTTTCTTGACAGATCCTTGACTTGGTGCCCGATTGTCCAAAAAACACAACAAAAGCCCATTTTTCTTAATTTTTTAAATTAATGTAACGAATGAAAAAAAAATTTTTTTTTTCAATAAAAATCATTTTTGTTGGAAATTTATTCAAAATCTCAAAACCCTCCTTGTTTTTCTTATTCAATCACCGGTTGCTGAGATATTGATGGCTAAAGACAAATAGATTCTTTTTCATTCGAAAATCGATATCTCAGTGAGAACAAGTCGAAAACCACCATACAGTGCAGTGGTTAAATTGGAAAAAATTCCAAAAAAATCACTTATTCGTCCACATAAAAGAAAAGAAAAGAAACAAAAATATTTCGAAAAACCTTACTTCTCAGTATTCATTAGGATTAAGCGGAATAGCTACGTTGCTTGAAATTTTTTTTCATCATTAGATTACGAAACTAGAAGCTTTGAGATTCAAAATGTTTTTTTTTAAATTCCAGTGGGACCTTTTTTAAGGGAATTACAACCACTTGAAAAACCGCAAAAAAATTTGGAGTTTTCTTTTTGATCCCTTAATTTTTTCCCCTGGTAGATAGCTGACACGTTCAAAAAAATATTCCAGATACATCTAGATATCTTAAACAACTTGATTTCTGCGATTGCTGTATTTAAGAAGTGTGATTTATTTCTTTGCTTGTACTCTCGGGTTCATTGCGCAGATATGATAATATGTTTTAAAGAACGACTTTTTCTCATTTTTTTGAAAGAACCATGTATTCCTGAGCTTGGTTTACGCCTATTCTGAATTTACAAAGGTATTTTTTATTTTTTAGGAGCAAAAAGGAAGTTGCCACAGCACTCAAAATATGGATTCAAGAGTTCAAGACATAGCAAACCTTTTTACACCAGTACATGGATTTTACAGTACGACTCCAGAGATTGTACCGTATACGCATTATCATGCGCATCATTCCCAAAAGGTTTGTTTTTTTACAAAATTTCAAATTTCCTTATATAATTACCTACGTTATTTTCAGAACAATCCAAATACTTATGCTTCTCGACAGAACCAACTTCCGAATTTAAGTCAACGAGAGGACATTTTTTATCAGAACAATTTGACAGTGGGTTTAGAAACAACTGGCTCACTAGGTTTGAGTTCCATTTATGCAAACGGCGAAACAAACAGCGTAAAAAATTCCAGTGTAGGTTATTCAAGCTTTACTTCTTAATGTTATGATTTTTTGAGCATATAACAGTCAAATTTGAACACGAAAGTGTATAATTTTTCCTTTTAACAAAATATCACACTTGGTTTTGCCACTTATGCCTAGTACGCTGCTTATGCGAAACGGAGCTTTTCGTTGGCCCCCACATCGACGAAGAAAACGTGAAAGCACGGCGGAAAATATCTGTGCAGAGTGTAATCAGTTGTTAAGAAAAAGTTACACTCAAAGTCAGGAAAGGTTCCTAAAGAAGTAATTAAGAAACTATTTTTTTTTTACAAAATGAATTTACACAGCTTTTTCCACCATTATTTGTTATTCTCGGTTTTATTAGTTTTTTTTTTACTTACTTTGATCTTTTTCCCAAAAAACGTACTTCCATTTTGCGAGTGTGATAAGATAAGTAAAAAGAACAAAGCGGTTAAAATTTCGCAAGCATTTATTGTACCGAGAAATAAATGATAGACGGGAGGGGATGAAGATTTGTGAAAACAGTAGTATATAATTTAGTACAGGTATCCACTTATTGAACTCATTTCGCACTTCACAGAATGTACTGCACAAAATGAATGTACATATTTTTGTATTTTTTCTACTTGGCTAGAGAAATTTGTGCTTTGAAGTCTGGTAAATACTCTAATAAGTTGATAATTTTTCGGACTTGGTTTTTTGATTTCAATATATTATTATGGTAAGATGTATTGTGCATTCATCACAATAAATTACAGTACATATTACAGTTAAGAGTTAATAACATCCCAAAGCATTTGCTATCATGTCGACCGATGCGTCGACGCATCGCGACTTACTGCGTGAACACAATGGGAGCCGCAGACGCAATACGCAGCCTGTGCTGAAAGAGCTGTCAAACTGTGTCGTACGTGTTTTTTAAAAACTGCACACAATGCAGCTGGACGTCGTACGTGTTTTTTGACATATGGTCTGTACTGATGTCAGCTGACTGCATGAAATCTAATTTACGAGTATATCAAATTTGAGTGTGTGAAAATAAAATAAAAGCTAGAATGGAAAGAGAGAATGAGGAGATGGTTTTTTTGATGGGTGTAATCCAGATTTGTTATCTGGCTTTCCAATATTTCAAAGAAAAAAAGCGAAGATGGTGGGTACGACCATTGTACCAAAACAGAAAAACCGAAGGATATTATGAAACTAGCTTGAAATTTATGTTTTTTAATATGTTTTTCCACTCCTTGGAATTTTAACATTTTTATAATTTCTGTTACACAAATTCCATAACATCTCTCGGCTTCGCACTGCTTCAATAATTTTTTCCGACTCGTCCATTTTCTACCGCCTTTAAAACCAAAACATTTTTATTGAGTACGCACGTAAAAGTTAGAAGTTAGCCAACTCTTCCGGCTGCGGCTTGCGGCGCGTAGTGCGTTGCGTATGCATTGTGTTCACATCAATGGATTTGCTACTTTTTAATATTTTGGCAGTTCTTGCGTCTCCGGCTCCGTATGCGTATGCGTATGCATTGTGTTCACGCAGTTACATCAGACTAGTGTGGATGGTAACAGTCGTATTTATAAAATCTGCTTAGAACATCCTTAGACAAATGTCCAACTAGACGGTGTCTAAAGAGTTGGACAAGCCTTAGCCAGTTTCGTATTTATAAACAGTTGTCTAAAATAACCCCTCAAACTTTGATCGAAAAACTAAATGGTGGCGTTCATGATGTATATCCGTGCAGTACCATTGTTTGTGTTTTGATATACGACTACAACAACTAAAAGGCTCTGAAAGAGTGTGGAGTAGGACTTGAACTAGACCAAAAAAACAGCTGATTTGAATTTGTGCTACAGCTTTTCCAAATATCATAAAATAATGAAATTTGTGCAATTTATAAATGAAATTGTTGAAAATAGTATTTTTGCACATCAAACTACTAAATTTTATCGATCTTAACACTCTCAACAGTGTGTTATAACATGTTCAACAAAATTGTTTTTTGTTGTATCAAATGCCACTTTAGCCACAGTTTAGACAACCAATTTCGGTGTCTAAAGATAGACATTCCTTAGACAGCGATGAAAGTGTCTATAAATACGATTTGGAGTTGGACACTGTTCTAAGAGCTGTCCAAAGTTGGACATACTTTGGAATGGGATTATAAATACGACTGTAAGTTTCTACAAATGAACACAATAGTTTACTCATCTCATCATGTTACAATTTACGAAAAGCTGCTGTGGGTTGCTTTACCAAAAATTCCGAAACAAAGAACAAAAGCAATGCTTTTATTGATTTCCTTTTCATGGCCGCATTTAAAAGTCACGATGACCTAGCCATCGAAATTTTACTGAAATGAACTGGATAGCTGACTTTCTCAAATGGATATTCGATATACATATAAAGCCTTTTATTTAAAAGTGTTATAGGTCCATTTTTACATATTGAAATATTTAAGGGTTTGAGTTGAACCAACGTAAAAATATAGAACAACTTTGATTAATGATATTTCTTACACTAATCACATTTTAAATTTAATTATAAAAAGAAGAGGCTATTTAAAGTAATAAAGTAGGGATGAGTTTTGTTGTTGTAGTTGAGATAATCCACGTGTTTTTTATCTAATAAGTGAAAAGTGCATCTGAGGGAATATAAAAAGTGTTTCAACTCTTAAAATGTTTACTTTTAATTTATTAATAAACTATTGTTCTAGCTCCACATGGACTCATACAAAGGAGGTGGTGCATATTTCTATGGAGCCTGGGTCCAGGGCTTACACCTATGAGACTAGTACCAAATGAAAGCTTACGTTCAGCCCAATCAGCCTGCCAAATATTTTTGAATTCGGTCTCGGTGATTTTGAGATAATTAGACTTGAAGTTGAGCGCCGGAAATGGGAAAAATCTGACATTTCTGCAAATAATTACGTATATCTCGAAAAGCATAGCACGTAGGACAGTGATTTTGGTATCATATGAAAGATCATAAAAATATCTTTCATTTCATTTAAAATACATAAAAAAAAAAGTTGTTTGAAAAGAAACATTTTCGTTGACGTTTGCCAGCCAATATCTGGAAAAAATTAGTGATGACCTAAAGCTTTTTTTGCACCACTTTAATCCTTAATTGGTAAGCTTTAATTTAATATATAATTACGCTTTCATACATAAAACATATCACGTACATATACACATTTCCTAAAAAAATTAAAACAAAAAATATATTCCACAGCAAATGCATTTTTTCATTTAATTTTTCGCAATTCCTTCTTTGTTTTTTACTAAACATAAAAACAAAATACATTTTAATGCTGCAAATGAGAAAAAAAAAATACTAATCTTCGTTTAGATCTATCAAAATAACATCCAAAAACAAAGCTGGTGCTATATTCATTGCTTCCTGGTGTCTTGCGTAACCCAAATACCATAAAATACTCATGACATGAGCGCAAAAACCAACAGTCCTCATTCCAACGAGACAGTTACAATAGTAAGCTTTTATTGCGTTCGAACTATGTGCTACGTTTGCATCGCTATTCACCAAGATGTAAGTGAGATACACTTTTCTACTTACATGCCTGGATTTGATTCGCCCTCGCAATAAAAAGTTATTGTTGCCTATAAGACTATTATGAGCAGTAGAGGTAATTCGCATCCGATCTTCGCAGACTTCGATTGTAGATGTTCCCTGGTCTTTTAAATGTTCACCACAGTAGGATCGAGCTTGGTTTGATATCATCACAATGATATCATACGATATACGAAGTTCTTGAATAGTGAGTTGTGGGAAATTACTTAAATTCGGGATGTTACCATCGATGCGGCTGAACATGGCTCTGGTTCTGTTAAGATTATTTTCTCTTACAAAGGCACCTAAATAATTAGGAGTATTAAAACGATTTAAAGCCAGTTCTAGCAGAACGTTCGCATCAGCACTATCTTCAATGGTTGGATGAAACTTATTAAGAATTGCAGCTGCAACTTTGAAGTCGTCCATCAAATGACCAGCAGCTAGATTAAAAAAATCTTGCCGAAATAGTTTAAAATCCCTTTTAAATCGTCCGTTCACGACTTCAACGACCCATCTGACCATAGTTACACACCTGGATCTATTAGCCTGCTCTGTGGTAAGCTGAAAGTTACCTTCAGCAACGGATTCAGGCATGTAAGTCTTATATCCTTGAGAATCAAGATGTGGGATTGCGTCTCTGAATCCTCTGTCCAAAATAAAAACATCGTTTTGTCTAAAGTATTGCCTGAACGTTCCATAATCGTCTCTGAACAGATGTTTCATTATGTTAGCATCAGATACAGTTGCAGCATAAGGTCCTATAACGTCCAGGATATACCCATCACAGCATGTGATCACAAAAGGCTTTACCAGATTTTGATACTTATGTAGGCTGTATGATTGAGTACCGTTCTACAGTCGTGTGATCCATGTTTAAGAGACAGGAAAGTCTACGATCACTATCGCCAGGCCTTAATTTTGCCAAATAGGTAAAAAGCTCTATGGTACGTAATGCTGGAACATAGCTCTGCAGTTCCGCAAACTCTGTAGGGGTAATACCAAGCCAATAATAACATAAATGAGGATTGATAGTACTAATATCACTAAAATCAATTGCCCTCATAGAATTATTACTTAAAAGCGACGTCTACGCCCAGAGCGGTTTGCACGGAGCCAACAAGGTAGGCAAACTCTCTGCAAATTACGATGCTAAGAAATTATTTTTAAGCACCTGGTTTAATTGAAAAAAAAAAAAAATAAAAAATTAAAACTAACCTGACTAATTGGTAACAGTTGATTCAAGATAGACCGCTGACGACAGTTAAGAGGTACGTTGCGGCTTTTACGAGATCTTAACGAAGATCCACAGCAAAGGCAAATTCTTAAATGTCCATACTCGCGATTGGGATTAGGGTGATTTGTTGAAGTGATCCTTTCAATAATTCGATAACAATTCAAGCATACCAAATCTGATTCAGATATCTTTAATTTAAATAAGATATTTAAAAAACAAACAAAAAAAAATAAGCACTGCAACTCACTTCATCTGGTGTTATCCAGGAGGCTAAAACTAACCGCATTTCATGGCTTTGAATGCTTCGATAACACAGGTCTGCGAAAAATATTTTTTTGTCAGCTGCATGAGATATTTCAACTGAATTATATGTTTTAAAGTGCGCTGATTTCAAAAGTGATGGCCATTTTTTTCTATCACATAAGGATTTGTTGCAAGTTCAAACACAAGAAAACACAAAGCTCATTTTGCAGCCTTGAGCTTCGTATGCTACTAGCATCCGTTGCACAATGGTTTTATAGTTAGGTTCCTTAGTACACTTCGCACAAAAATTAAGGGAGCAGAAAAAAATCTAAATTTTTGGGGGATTGTCAACAGGCTGTAACTTATACAAAAATGGTCGTACACCAAAAAAAGAAGAAGCAAATTGTAGCTCTAAGTGTCTAGTTTTCGAATCTGAGTTTGAAATTTTTTTTTCAAAATATTTTTCTAGTAATCAAAAAAAAAAAAAAAACCACCAATCATTACATGAATTTCTCAAAAACTTTCGCACTACGTTCTTGAACGATACCCAAGCTTCTTTTTCCTTCTCATTCATAGTTTCCACAAATGAAGGGTCCGTTAAAAGTTTTATGTCGGGGCCGGTGAAAACTCACTCTTTCAACTTTGCTTTTGACAGCTTCGGGAATTTTGTACATAAATATTTGAAACAGTCTCCATCCTTTTGGAGCGATTTTACAAATTGTTTCCTTGACTCCAGTTTGATACGGAGAGGGGGCAACAAAACCTTTTCTGATGGTACCAAGGTAGTGTTTATAACATTTTTCTCTCCAGGTTTTAAAGTTTCTCGGGATGGCCAATCATTTTTTTTCCAGTGCTGTTCTCTGGCTCTACTATCCCACAAGCAAAGGAAGTCCCCACAAATAATCCATGTCTACTGAGAACTTTTCTTTGTTTCAAGCGATATACTCGTACGTCATTTGACTTGTCTCAACATGTTAAAACATTCCAAGTTTCACCCACAGTTCAGGTTGTTTTTCTCCATTATCAAATAAAAATCATATAGGTTTATTACCAATGAACATAGATACTGCAATATACATAAAAACTTATGTGATATAATAATTTGAATTTTTTTTTCGTTTTTTGGAGGGGTAAATCTGTAAGAAAATGTAAAAAAATCCTAAGCAGTTTTTTGGTCGCAGACCTGTGTAATGAATCAAGTTATTCAAGCGAACTCTACAATTTGCACAGTTATTAGCATTACTCATTTTCACACTTTTTAATTCAAAACAGTTTTTTCTTAAATCTGGAGCGCTGCTACAATTTTTCTCAGTTTTTCTCTCGTTAATGGAGTACAACACCTGAAGACCGCGAAATTGTGAATTACTTGTTTTTGTGTCACTACATAATTTACTCACAAGCCAACAATCAGTTATCAATGATAGGCCCAACGGTCGCGGACTTGTATGTTTAAGCTTGGTACCTAGCAACCAGTTTTTTTTAGATTTGTTTTTTGATGGTATTTTGATATAGATCTAAACGAAGATTTGTCATTTTTTTTCTCATTTGCAGCATTAAAATGTATTTTGTTTTTATGTTAGTAAAAAACAAAGTAGGAACTGCGAAAATTAAATGAAAAAATGCATTTGCTGTGGAATATATTTTTTGTTTTAATTTTTTTAGGAATTGTGTTTAATGTACATGATATGTTTTATGTATGAAAGCGTAATTATATATTAAATTAAAGCTTACCAATTAAGGATTAAAGTGGTGCAAAAAAAGCTTTAGGTCATCACTAATTTTTTCCAGATATTGGCTGGCAAACGTCAACGAAAATGTTTCTTTTCAAACAACTTTTAGGTCTGTTTTTTCGAAATATATGTATTTTAAATGAAATGAAAGATATTTTTATGATCTTTCATATGATACCAAAATCACTGTCCTACGTGCTATGCTTTTCGAGATATACGTAATTATTTGCAGAAATGTCAGATTTTTCCCATTTCCGGCGCTCAACTTCAAGTCTTATTATCTCAAAATCACCAAGACCGAATTCAAAAATATTTGGCAGGCTGATTGGGCTGAACGTAAGCTTTCATTTTAAACTAGTCTCATAGGTGTACGCCTTGGGCCCAAGTATGCACCACCTCCTTTTAAAAATAACAGATTTCAAGAAATAAAGACAAGAGCAATTTAAAGACCATACTAATGTTTATTAAATATATTAATATTAAAAAATTTTAAATTATTTAGTTTACATTATTTTAAACTTATTATACTGAAGCGTTTATGATGAGTAGGTGGTATATAAGGAATTAAACTTATAATATCGTCATAGTCAACGACGATGCCACCAACGCACCAACATCTACACTGACCCTGGGTCAGCATATTTCCGTGGCTAATGCCACCTTCACAACCTCGTCATGTAGAGGGACACCAGCGACAACCAGGACGTAACATCCCGAGATAACACAAGTCAGCCGACTTATATGTAATTAAGATTTTTTTTTTCTTTTCAGCTAAATAATATTAAGTTATTATTTTAATTTTAGAAATGTATTTGGTTAGGCCACCTATGTGCCAACATTCTTTTTTTTTTTTTTAATTTTTTAATTATCTAGAATAAGTGTCAACAGTATATATGTAACGTTCAATAAAAATAATTAAAAATAAGATATCGTCATATTTCTCTCCTGCTTATAAAGTAACATATTAATTTTCCTGAGGTTTTTTGGTTTTCCTTTTTCCTAAAAAAAAAATTACTTTAAATAAAGCATTTTGTTCCTACTGTGTATTATCCTACTTCAATAAACTTTGTTTGAAATCATCTAGTAACTTGTTTCCATGGTGATACATATTGTTCTTTCAAATTATATCAAATCATTCATTCTTTTAATTTTAGTCTCATAACATTGAAGTTATGTTATAAATACTTACTTTTATAAAAGAAAGTGTTTTTTCATTCACATACATATACAACAGTGGTGTCAGAAGTAGGATTACTTCGTATCTAAAAAGTCTTTGTCAAACGAAACCTTTCAATCTTTTGTAGACTTGCTCAATAACATGGAGGTGAAAAAATTATTCAGTTATTGCAGATTAGCTTTAACTTATAGGAGCAAAATTATAAACGAATGTTTTTAAAGCATATGTACATATATCAGTATCAGTATTAAAAGTAGGAGCTAAAATCTTTTTTCTTTAATAAAATGTTGCAATTTTTGTTTTGTTTTGTCAACTAAGCAGACGGCAGTAAAGCCATGCTTTTGTTATTTTTGTTAATTTGTACAAAATCTTGAAAACAACGTTAACAAATAAAAATAAATAATAATCTAAATCTCTAAATCTAAAATCCTTTCAATCTTTAGCAACAATTTTCTCAGACAAATGGTTTTTCGGGAAGCCACGACATCTCAGCAACAATCCTCGAAAGCACCAACTTTTTCCATGGGTGAGTACAAACATTCAGAATCAGTCAGAGATTATTTTGGGCGCTCAAGCTATGCAAGATCAACGAAACCGAATCCCAGCACTACGCACGCGTACAAATTCGAACAGAATTGAACAATGCTGTTAAAACGCTTGCAAGTCTTAAGGATCTTAAGCACTCTCATACGAAGATATTAAAGCCACTCTCATAAAGCACTTCGATGCAGCTAAGAACAAATACGCTGAAAGCATCAAATTCCGACAATATGTTCAGCAATCAAATGAATCCATTGCTGACTTTGCTCTCAGGTTGAGACAAGGCGCTGCGAACTGTGAATACATCATTTTCTTAGATAGAATGTTAGCTGAGCAATTTCTTCATGGACTTGCTTGCCGTGAAACGTGTAATACAATTATAATTAAAAACACCCGACACATTTCTTACTGCGTATGAAACTGCACAATGTATTGAAACAAGCCGAAGTACAGTATTGGAAGTTGAGTCTGAGTTGTCTCCGGCAGGCGAAGCCACACATAAACTGGGATATGTCGCACCACAATTCAAACGCCAGTCTAGGTCGGCGCTTCAACCGTGTAAGACAGTTTTTCTCTATCGTGTGTGTGAATACAATCAATCTCAAACGCGTTAGATCCCCCAAGCCCGAAGACAACCAATTGTCTTCGGATGAAAAACATTGTTCAACAATGGAAATTATAAACAAACAAAAAAAAAACTTTAAATTGGAAGGAATCCACATATTAGAAACCTTTACAGTGCCAACCCGATAATGATATCGAAATAGATGAAATAGACGAAATTCTTGCCCCGACTAATGAAAAAAGAACTTATATCCCCCCCAATCAAACTATTAAAAAAAACAATTGATTTTGTTCATTCCCTAATGAGTACAATTAATATCACCGAATATTCAGTCAAGAAACTATCTATAGGTATTAACCCTCGTTTACAAACCGGCAAAAGTCGTGTCCACCCGAACTGGGGTCCAAATGGACCCCACGATTTTTTCTTCGAAATTTTTTTGATTTCTGACTTATATTGTTCAGTTATAGCTCTTCTGGCTATTGTATGAATTGTTTCTAAGTATTATATATAGCAGGGATAAAGAAATTTAAGCAGAGATGTCATTATGCAGGTATGTAAGAGGTCAGCAATAAAATTTTTCAATTTCAAAAACGATGGAAATTGCCTAATTTTGCAAATCTGGGATTCCCGCTTATCCCTTTCGATATGTCTGTTTTACGTAATTACTGATTGTAATATTGATGCATATCAATGTTCTTGCCAGTCCGCCGAAAAAATAGTCATTTTTTCACTTTGTTCAGGTAAAAATGATTGAATTTCCTCAATACATGCCAAGCAAGCCTGCCAAAAATGGCTTGAACTTTAGGTGGATGTATGAAAGCTCAACGGGCTATCCACTGAAGTTTTCTGTCTACACTGGTAGCTGTGACCAAAGTACAGGACTTGGTCGTGGATATGATGTGATGTCGTTGATGCCATCATATTTCAATTCTGGACGCAACCTCACTATTGATAATTTGTTTACGTCGGTGGATTTGGCATTGAAGTTGCTGGATAAGAAGATCACTATTCTTGGCACGATTCGGAAAAACAAAAGAGATTTGCCTTAACCTTTTGTAGCGAAGGAGGTTCTTGATGAGCAGAATGAGCCTGCAAAGGTCAATAACAAAAAGCAGTATCGTCCAGTCCACTCATCCATTTTTGGATTTTCTGGAAAAATGGCGCTGGTGAGTTATGTTCCGAAGCCAAACAAACAAGTGGTATTGCTATCAAAACACAACTGAGAAAGCCACTTCCGGTCATCAAAGTAAGCCTGCAATGATACTGGATTATAACAGCACCAAAGGTGGAGTCGATGTATTCGACCAAATGGCCTCAGTTTATTCATGTACACGCAAAACAAATCGCTGGCCGATGGTTGTATTCTACAACTTACTGGACGTAGCAGCCCTAGCAACTGTTATCATTTTTCGACACTTCAATCCGCCTAGAAGAAACAAAAATTTGTTCAGAATTGATAAACTCATCGAATTAGCGGAGGAACTGGTTGAGTCAGAACTGAATCACCGTTCACAACCTCTGCAACACAATCTGGCATAGGAAAATCTGCATTGGATGCTCTCTGTATTTTGGGGAGAGTTCAGGAAGTATTACCAACAGTCCCCGAAAGGCTCTCTTGTAAAAGGGGTAGATGTCACCTTTGCCCAATAGCAGATGACAAGAAAACCAGAACCACCTGCGATGGATGTGGCAGATGTTGTTGCCCTTGCCACACTAGAACTTTATGTGTTAAATGTCTCCCGAAACTGCCCACAACTTCAATTTAAATTCTTCTAAACATAAACTAGGTTGCTTTTAAAACAAAATAATTATTTATTAGAAAAAATATGATTTTTCATAGAATTTCAGTACTGGGGTCCAAATGGACCCCAGTTCGGGTGGACGGGTTCTTTTCACAAAAAAATCGCAGAAAAATCTGTAAACATCTGATAATCGTTTCAACTTAAGAAATGAATAAAAAATTGAATTTTGTTCACTGAGTAAAAATCCCATTTAAAAAAAATTAAAAACAAAAAAGTTATGAGTGTTCAAACATGCTCTGGGGTCCAAATGGACCCCAGTTTGTAAACTAGGGTTAAAATTCTATGTGAATCTATTGAAAATTACAATTGTGTTTTAAACAAACTTAAAGAATCAAACTGCCAATTTTTTCGCATGATCTTAAAGGCGCGAAACTATTCAAAGTGGTTCACTATAGTTTGGACGACATGGAAGTGGATGTCTTAAAATCCGAGCTTGTAAATCTCGGCCTTAAATACATTGCCATTAAAAAAATAAATAAATCATACGATAGTCACGACGACACATTTCATTTAATCTCATTGGAAAACGGTTCAATTAAATACATTGAATTAAAGAAAAAATACCGCTCGAT
Source organism: Melanostoma mellinum (assembly GCA_914767635.1). Classification (NCBI taxonomy): domain Eukaryota; kingdom Metazoa; phylum Arthropoda; class Insecta; order Diptera; family Syrphidae; genus Melanostoma; species Melanostoma mellinum. Next base: position 118,178,155 of record OU612060.1, read on the forward strand.
TTTTCATACATAAGTGAAATGGAACATCCAAAAACAATTAAAAGGTAAAAAACAACTTGAGAGATGTCAAGGGACACCAGGATGGAACGAAGTTCCTTTCGATTAATTAGTGAAGGAATTGTAATAAAACCTGTATACACTCAACAAAAATAATCGTCGCGACACCACACTGTTCAATGCGAAATAGAAATGAAAATATCTGGCTTGCTTTCTATAAGAGAGAGAGAGAGAGAGAGAGACACTCAACAAAAATAATCGTCGCGACACCACACTGTTCAATGCGAAATAGAAATGAAAATATCTGGCTTGCTTTCTATAAGAGAGAGAGAGAGAGAGACAGACAGACAGAGAAACATGCGACGCCGCACAGCTTACAATAGCTTACTATAGCAAAAAGTGTCGTGACAACTTTTCGTGAGAATTTTTTCCGTCTAGCCCCCTTTCACAACGCGCGATAAGGAACTTCATTCCAATTAACCCAGTTTTTTGCAACTGGCAAATGTTTGGCCACGGTGAGCGAAATTGTCACATAAAGACGTACTGTTCCATCTGCGCTGGTCGTCATCAGACTAATGAGTGCAGAAACGATTCTTATCCGAAATACGTCAATTGCAAAGGAAATCATAAGGCCACTGATTTGTCTTGTACAAGCCGAACCAAATATTTAGAAATGAAAGAAAGAGGATCATCAGGTCGAAAAACATTTGCTCAGCAACGAAATGCACCAACAATGCCACAACGCTCTGCAAATCCTACTTTTCATCGTCAAGATCTGGTTTTGACTGTTCAATGTTCGGTTCAATGACTGATTCCCCTATGCTCGGTCAGCGAAGGCAGAATTCATCAAATAGAGTAAATGCACCACGCATTACAAATACATATTCAATGCCACCAGCTATGCCCGCGTCCGCATGGTCAAACGTAACTCCCTCACACACAGTTAAGACCCACAATCTCAACTAACAACAAAAGTTGCAACAACAACTCGCTCTGCTCATTCGAAGAACTTAACGATCTTTGCATGGAGATGATATCAAGCTTAGCTAATTTTAAATCAAGAGTAGATCAGTTTAATGCCATCACACGTTTAGCTACTAAATTTCTGTATACTAAAAATAATAAGTAACATGCCTGATGAGTATCTTAATATAATTACGTGGAATGCAAAAGGCATTCGCAGCAAATATTTAGAATTTATTGATTATTTATTAAATAGAAAAAACGTCGATGTTGCTTTAGTAACCGAAACATGGCTTACGCCTGAAACTAGGCTATATTCTTCAAATTTTAATTGTTTCTGCGTTGACAGACTTGGTCAAATGGGTGGCGGTGTTGCAATTTTAGTAAGAAAATCAATTCAACACTCGATGTTACCTACCTTCAAAATAAAGTGCATAGAAAATGTAGGTATAGAAATAAAGTTAAAGAACCAAAATAGCGTAAAGATATTTTGTGTTTACTTTCCCGGCGGGTCATCGTCCGAAGTAAAAAGAAAACTATTGAAGCATGATTTACGCAAGTTTTTTGCAATTCAAGGCGATTGTCTGATCGGTGGAGACTTCAATTGTAGTCACAGAGACTGGGGTTGTCTCAGAGCAAATGCTTGGGAAATACATTATCAGATCTCACCCTCACGTTTCCAATATCAATTCTGATTCCGTCTAGTTCAACGTTTTTTTTTTTTTTTTTTTTTTTTTTTTTACAATAATAAAATAGTATTACATGATTTAAAAAAATAGAATTAACAATGAGACAAAGAATGCCACTTCAAGGAAATTGTTTAGCAATAAAAAGAATAGTGTGGGGTGAATCATTACAAATTACATTTAAAAATAAAAATTACAAAATAATATGAAAGCGAAAAAATAAGTTAAAAAAGAGCTAAAGTAGCGAAGAACTAGAAATGTTGAATTAAATATATATGAATATGATGATGCAATCCAGCCGTATAGTAAATTAAAAGATGGTGTATAGGTACTTATTACAAAATTTTTATTTCCTCCTGATCAAACTCAAAAAGCCATGATCTTACTCTATTCAGGAAAGAAGGTAGTGTCCTGATGCAGCGTATTAAAGCGGGTAGCTTATTGAAAATTCTACAAGAAGTTACAGCATAAGAATTTTTGAAATGGGTAGTACGGAAGGAGGGAATCGTGACAATGAACTGAGAAGCACTACGCAAGCGATGAAAGTCATAGAACGGGCTTTGTAAATAACCGCTACGCAAGAAGAAAATTTTCAAAACTTTAAAATAGAACAGATGTTTCACGGGCAGGATTTTTAATTTCTTAAATAGAGGAAAGGAATGTGTAAGACGAGTAACACCACAAATTTTTCTAACAACAGACTTTTGCAAAATAGCTATTGGAAGCATTCTAGAGTTGTAAGAGCTTCCCCAACAACTTAATCCATACTCTAACTTGGAGTGGAAAATTCCAAAGTAAACCATTCTCAAATACTTACTGTTTATATACTTCTTAAGACGGTGTATAGCACGAAGAGAGCATAGAAGATACTGCTTAAGTTTATTTATGTGGTAACACCAACTCATGTTTTGATCAAAAATGACTCCTAAGTATTTAAATTCATTAACTACTTCAATCTTAAAACAGAAGGAATTGCATTTTTCGTTGGGCCGGAATGTTATTTTTGAGCTGGCGGGGTCGCATACACAAGTAAGGTCACAGTGACGAGGACAATCAGGTTTATGGAATGTTATATCTATATCAGGTTGTTGCATAGAACTCAAATTGAAGAACATTAGTTTGGTCTTATTGCTAATTGATAGTTTGTGAGCGGCAAACCATATTCTTAGAATATGAACGTCTTTGTTGATATCAACAACTAAGTTATGAGGGTTATTAGAAACGTAAGCAATACCTAAGTCATCTGCAAACGCTTTGACTTTGCCACAAAAATTTTGGGAAAAAAGTGAGTTTATGTAAACAAGGAATAAAATAGGACCAAGGACAGATCCTTGAGGAACACCAAGAGTAAGAACATTACATGAACTGAAATTTTCTTTAATCCTTACTTTTTGAGATCTTTGCTTTAAGAAAGACTCAAACCAGCTTAAAATAACACCACGGAAACCCGCACAATACAGTTTGTCCAAGAGTAGATTGTGGTTTACCGTATCGAACGCCTTGGTTATGTCTACAAAAAGACCCGAACAAAATTGTCTTGTATCTAAACCTTTGTTAATTAAAGAACAGAATTCTAGTAGAGCATCTTCAGTGGAGACTCCATCTCTGAAACCATATTGATCAGGGCTAAAAAAGTTTATTCTTTTTAGGTAATTAATCATGCGATTCTTCATTGCTTTTTCAAAGACTTTAGACACTGATGACAACAGGGAAATAGGCCTATAATTATTCTTATCTTTTTTGTTACCTTTCTTATGTAAGGGAATAACATGAGCTATCTTAAGTTTATCAGGAAAGTTTCCTGTAGTAACACTCAAATTGAAAATATGAACCAAAACATCGATTACATTTAGAGCTACCTTCTTGAGAACCAAATTGGAGAAATTATCTTCAACCTGTGAATTAGAATTATCCAACTTGTTAATAATTTGAAGACTTTCAAAACCTGAAATCGGATTGAAAACGAAGCTATTACATTGAGACTCATCTTGGTTTAAAGCAGAATTAATACAGCGGCTGCATAAAACATTACCAACATCAAGCGAAGATAAGCTACCAACAGAGCAGAAATAGTTATTGAACACATTTGCAATCATTGTATGATCATACAGATCTTCACCATCAATGTTTAAAATAATAGGCTTTGGAGCATCTGAGCAGTTCATATTAATTATGCTATTGATAGCTTTCCATTCTTTTTTAGGGTTACCTAACGAAGTTTGAACTTTAGAAGAGAAGAAGAAATTTCTTTGTTTCTTAACCTCTTTATTGACTTCTTTACTTAGTTTTAAAAAACGTCTCTTTAAGCTGACATTATTTGGATGTCTTGAGCACTTTGAACTAAGTTTGTTTTTTGTTTTAATTTTTTTTAAAAGGTGAGAATTCATCCATGGTTTTAGTTTATTATCAGACTTTTTTTTCGCTGATCGCTTTGTACAATTATCAAGGTGGCTTTGAAATATTTGCAAGAATGTATCATATGCACATGAAGCATTATCGACAGAGTATACGGAGTCCCAAGTTTGAAAACGTAATGCGTTGTTGAGCTGTTCAAATCTGATATTTATCAAGCTAGATTGAGGGACCGGTTGTGTGTAAATTTTGGTTTTCAGATTGTGAAATAAAATTCCAGTCATGCAATGATCTGTAATACTTAAATCAAAATTAAGACCTTTGTATTTTTCAATAGAAATATTATTCATTCTAATGAGGACATGATCCAAACAAGTTTTCGAACAAGGCCGAGTTGGCTCATTAATAATAGAAATAAGTCCATTCTGAGCTGCCAAAGTTAAATAAAAATCAGAGGTTACATTTGAACTCAGGATATCGATGTTCATATCGCCTAGAAGGACTAAATTTTGAATATTTTCGTTTGATAAGTAAGTCTCAAGCATTTGTAAAAATAAGTTACAATCATGGTTAATTAGTCTATAAATGCAAACAAACTTAAAAACTTCATTACGTATATTCACGGAAAGTTGTAAGACATCAGCGGACGACCAGTTAAGACAACAAGCATCGAACTCAATAGAATCATGGACAAAAACACCAACACCACCCGCTGAATATGAGTTATTAGTACACGAATAAAAATTATAACCTGATATAGAATAAAAATCACTTTCATAGTCATAAATCCAAATCTCTGAAACAAATATAAGATGTGGTAAGTATGCCAGTGCTTCTATATTGGTCACAAGCAAATCAAAATTTTGTCTCAGACTCCGAATGTTCTGATGAACTACAAAAAACGATTGAAGATCAACGCCAGATGAATTGAAAATACAGTCATCAGTTCTGCGAATAGTATCGGGAAGGTAGTTGCAAGATTGAGGAATAAAGTTATTAGAGAACATGGATCTTAAGATAAGAGCACATAAACTTAAACATTCAATGAAACTAAATCATTGAACGACTTGATAACAACAACCCTTCCTTTATCTACTTTTCGCATTAAAATGCGACAGTTTTTGAACCATAAATATTTATATTTTAACTCGATTTTCTTTTTTTTTGCTTCCATGTACAGAGCTTGTGCAAATTGGAAAAAAATATTCAACAGTAAGCTCGTTTCAACAAACGCGAAATTCAAAGTCTTTAATGCAACCGCTAAATCTATTCTTTTTTATGGAGCTCAAACGTGGGGTATTAAAAAATTTGAAACTGTGGAGACATTGCTGCGTTTTTTCTTGAGAAAAATCTTTTTTTTACCGATGGATACGCCAAAATACATGTATCACTTGGAAACTGGACTACCTACGCTCTTCGTTTCAACTCTAAAGTTAAATGCGGATTATTTGATCCGAATTAAAAAGATGGAAGACAGTAGATTGCCGAAACTGGTGCTTATGCATGCAGTACGTAGAAAATCGTTGTTCTACAAAGATTGGATTGACCATGCAGCTAACTGTGGATGGAGTCTAGACTTAGCCGAGGCAAATGCACAGCAATGGAAAATGGCTCTATATGAAATTATACAATGTATCGACGAAAACGAGAGATATGCATTCATTGAACAAGCAAGATCATCAATAGCAAGAATAACATATGCTAAGCTTAACTACAATTTAAATGAAAGAAATTACTTCACTGATAATAACCCAAGAAAAGTTGTGAGTTGCATTTTTAAGGTAAGGGGGGAACTCTTAAAACTCAACTACAGACCGCACAGGAACGATTTAGAAGGTATCTGCTCTCTTTGCAATATGCGTGTTGTGGAGAACGTTTACCACTTCATTGCAATATGCCCAATGCTGATGGAACTTAGGAGAGTTTTTTATGAGAAGAACTACCTGGAAGAAGAAGACTTAAAACTTATTCTAAATGGAGAAGACTGGGTTCGGCTATACAAATTCACCACTGAAGCGATGTCTTACAGAAGCAGAATTATGTATGAAAACTTTTAAACTCAAATTAAAGCGCTTTGTTCTCAGTAGCTAAATTAGAATTACCAAAATAATAAGCAAAAAAAAAAAAAAAATTATGTTTTGTTTTCACTAAACTAAAAGTCATTCATTAAACTAAAAGCTGTATTCATAAAGCTCTTTTATTTTCTTTTTTTCTGTACCCAAAATACAGTATTTGTTCTGTTTTAACTAAACTAAAAGTCAAAAAAAAAATCGTTTTAACTAAACTAAAAGTCATTATAAAAATCAAATAAATTTTATTTAAACCAAAATATGTAAAATTACTGGTCCACAAATTTTAATATGGATGAATCAACAATTATTATGAATTATTATGAAAGAAAACACTGTAATAAATCAAAAAATTATAGAATAGTCACTCGGGCAGACGGCAGTAATGCCATGCTCTAATTTATTCAATTTATTAAAGCGCAAATGCAAATGTAACTTTTTTAAGGAATGAATAAAAATATCTATCTATCTATCTATCTACAGAGCTTTTGTATAGTTAGTGAAACAATTATTGATATAAATTCTACTATCACCACCAGAAATAAATAATGACGAATTAAGATTTTTAACAGCTGATCGCTTACTCATCATAACTTTTTTCTTTGCATCTTGCGACGAAAATTTAACACAGATTGTCTTGTTGTTCGGTTTGTTGTAGGTTGCACCGGAGCCAGAGTGATTACCATGAGCACTCTTCGAAGAAATGTCTTTAATGTAGATTTGCTGAATATCATCTTTTTTAAGAGATACATTCAGCGCATTATCAAATATTGTTTGCACATACTTATGCATGTTATCATCGTTGACGTCATGAACACCAGTAATTTCAATCTCATTCTCTAAGAGCTTCTGCTCTCTCCAGTTTAATCGACTCTCTAGACTTACTATTTTCTTTTTCAATGTATGGTTTTCTTCTTTGAGTTGTTCAACGGTGGAGAGAAAATCACAATTGATTTTTTTCAAAAGCAGTATTTCTTCATAGAGAGTCTGCAGCGTGATGTTATTGATAGGAGAAACACAGCTATCCTCTTCAGAACCTGTTCTAGCTCTTTTTTGTTGTTTTGGTGGAGGATGCATATGGTTGCGCTTATCAACTGGAGCACAAGTTTCAAAAGAAGAAGAATTTTGAGGTGCGGCGCAGGGGGACAAAGAGACTCCCAACACTGATGGTAATGTGTTATTGTTTTTTTGTTGTAGGAGATTGACGCACTTGTCACAGCGAAAATGTTTTTTTTGATCGGAAGATAAACCGCTGGATAAATTAATGTTTGTACAAGAGGCATGAGCGAATATTTTACATTGACTACATGATATTTTGTCGGCACAATTGCGCGCGATTAAATTATTGCAAATTATACAATGCATTGTTGAAGCACACAAGGTATGTTAGACAGGGGCGGCAGAACACTATTTTTTTAGGTGGGGAGCATGATGGTATAAAATAAGGTATGGTAGTTTTATATATGCATATATGTATATACATTAGGGTGGTCACTAGGAAAAAAAAAATTGGGGACGCCCCCCAGATTGGTTCTAAATCAGGAAAAAAATTCCCTATTTTTTTCAAATTTTTATTCCTAACCCTTCCTGACAGTAAATTTCGTTTCTCAACTTTGACATCACTTTTTCACAATTTAAAAAAAGGCTAACTTTGGTGTACCCTAACCTCTGTCAATACTGATGATAGAGACCTAGTCTTAGACTTAATTTTGCTTAGGCTTAGGCTTAGGGTTGCCAGATTTTAAATTTTAAGTGGTGTTCAAATTTTCCCAAACAAAGTTTTGACTTTGAGGTCACTTTTTTCAGAAAATGCCTGATAAACTTAAAGTTTCTTTATTTTTTACAGATGAACAAAACAATAATAATAAAAAACTTAGTAATAAGTGCACTCAAAAGCCCATACTCTCTCTATCATCATTATTGACAGAGATATCGAATTTAACACAGGTCAGGGTACACCAAAGTTAGCCTTTTTTTAAATTGTCAAAAAGTGATATCAAAGTTGAGAAACGAACTTTACTGTAGAACAATTTTTTTCTTAGAATATGACCAAGAATCACACCCCAAAGGATAATACACGAATTAAAGGACATCCTGTAGATACAATATACAAATACATATATGTATGAATATTCCGTGAAACGTACGGGTACGTCTTATTATACATATGTATTTTTAAAAAAGAATGACTAAAATTAAGGAGAAAAAAAAGGATAAGAAATAATGCATAACGTTGAGTCTATGACCGATAAATAAATGATTCAAATCACTTGGTCAGTCTCAAGCAAGCAAAAATTAGTATAACAATATTCATAATTTCATAACATTTTTTTTTTGCCTCATTTTAATAAAAAAAAATTGGTATATTTCCAAGGCCAGAAGGTGGGGTGCACCCCATGCTCAGAAAAGTTAGGTGGGGTTTATACCCCACCCACCCCATATCTTCTGCCGTCCCTGATGTTAGATGAGATACGGTTGTATTAAATGTAAAGTGCGCACCCCACGACACTCTTTCAAAACACGTCCGCACACTTCAACGGTATGGCAGCTCTTAAAAGAACAAATTGGTCTTGTTTTCGTTCAATAGTGAAAACTAAACTTCAAAATGCATCCCTGGATCTTACAAATATTTGTATCTTTTCAGACGTTGATAAAAAAATTGTTGAACATTTCAGTGAAACTGTCCCAGGTTGTGCTGACAAATGCGTTCCTAAAGTAAGACCTCGAAGTCAATATAAGAAGCTTCCAACTGATATATTAGAACTTATTAAAATAAGAAATGCTCACAGAAGGAACTAGCAAAGATACCACTAGCCACTTTCTCGGCACATGATCTCCTACTACAATAAACAAATATCGGCAAAAATTCACCCCTATCATGAAATCCATTCGGAGAAATCCCCGAGTGAAAAATCACGATACGAGTCCCGACAAAAAGCAATCACAAATTCCGAACGAATTCGAAAAAAGCATTGCCTGATTGAAAAAATGAGTGTCCATTTTCGAAATCAGCTGTCCTATGTCAAAATAAATACTCGAAGCAATAGAAACAAAAATCCCTAAACTTAAAAAAAAATCCCTTAACTTTTCCCAAACACATTTTTTTACCGATTTTTATTTTCTAGTAAAAATTCATTTATTTGCATTTTTGTGACTAAAATAAGCTAAAATAGAATCCGCATCATTGATCAAATCTTAAATCTTATATGAAATAAACAATTTAACTGTCGAATATAATCAAATATTTTCTTCATCAAGTTATAAATTCCCAAAAGAGGATTTTTGTGAAGTGGTCCCAGAGTACTTTCCAATCTGTCAAATACAAATTCATTCACTTAACAAACCATAAAATAATTTGTGAAATCCAAGTTTGTTTACGGATAAAATTCAAGTGTTGTTTTGAGTGGTAATAAATAAAAAAGTAATCTAATAATCTTTAGACTACTACGAGTATTTACAGACACTCCAAATCTGTCAATTTCGCTTAATTTGGACACGGGCATATCAAAGACAGTCATTTGAAAAAATGTAATTTCTTTCGGAAAAAATTTTATTCATTGATATGAGTTTATATAACCGATATTCTTTAAAGGTGAAAACAACAAACAAACAACAGGCTGTATGAAATGTTATCCTGTAATCTAGACAAAGCAAAGGATACGCTAAACGTCCAAAAGTTAACCTCTGGGAGGAAATAAAAACAGAGTTGAATCTACTTGGATTTCAATCAAAAGATGCAGGAATTTAGAGAAAAGTTAGTTGGTAAACTGGAGTTATTTGTTGTTTTTTCTTCAGTAGAATTATATTTTGTAAATTTGTTTTATACAAATGTGTTTTTTATACTTTAACAAATGGATTTTGCCTATGGCTCTACGGTCTACGACAGATGAAACTTGTCGTAGAAAAGGACGTCATTTTTCCGTTTCATTCGGAATTAGTGATACCAGATTCACGAATTTCGAAATTCGTTCCACTCCGAATGGATTATGTGATAGTAACATCGGGAAACGTAGACTTTTTTCGATTACGATGGAATCTGTGATAGGGGTGATTAACTGTCACAGAAACTTAGAATGGAACTCTAAGCTGTCTAGAAAAAATACAAAACCTTTCTGCAACATTGTAAAAGTAACTAAAAACAAAGGAAAAGATATTCCATTTCTAAAAACTCCTTCTGAAACTTTATATACCGACAATGAAAAGGCTGAAGAGCTCTGAAACACGTTTTAAAAAACCATCATGTTTCACAAAATTTGGTGGAAAACCAAACAAATCTGTTGGTAGAAGCAGCCATCAAAACTTTTAATTCAACAGTAGTTGCAACTCCACCTTCCATTTTTGTTAATGTTAACGATATTAAAAAAATCATCAAAACCTGTTGTATTGTTCAGTAATATACACAGGTTTTATGTTAATACTTATATGATCTTTATTCGTGCCGTGCTCAAGTACAACTGAATTATATTCAATCAAAGATTGAGACCAGCATGATAATGTACATTATATGAAGTATATGACGACAAATGACAGTTGTTTTTCTATGTAATGTGATTAGGTATTAGTGTTCAGTGTTGCCAAACTCAATAATACATCATCCTTCTTCCTAAGATAATGTACAATACATTTAATTTCGTTTTAAAAATTTATATAAACAATTGATATAGAATTCATGATTTCAAATATATTTTTGATGTCTAGACAGGGCGGAAGAAATCTGGTTTCTTACAGACCCTGCCATATTTGGTGACATAAGGCTCTGCAGCTTGTTGATGCGATAAGTCTTGTTGGCCAATGTTTTTAATTACTGCGTTATCAGCACCGATATTCGTTACAGTTGATTCTAAATTTTCAAAAACATCTGGAGTTTTTGAAACAACTGGGTTCGTTTCAATCATCCTAAAGTTTGGTGCATGTTGTGATTTTCTTAAATGATAAGTATTTCGACGGATAATTCTATTACCTTCATTCTGTATAGTATATGAACGAGGCATATCATGTTTTGCTACTACACGTGCTGGTTCCCACAACCCATTATTTCGGTAAACTACATTTTCTCCCCGTTGCAATTCGAGTTCTCGTCTAGGTCTAACCGGATTAGTTTTTTAAGTAATATCTCGTTAACGTTCCACTAATTTATTAGGTACGTCCAATGTTACTTTTGGAAAAAGTTCTTCGTTCCTGATGGGAAACCACGTTCTAAACTTTCTGCTCATCAGCATTTCTGCTGGTGAATAATTTAATCCTGCCACAGGTGTTGTTCTGTATTCCAACAAAGCAGCTTCTAAATTACCTTCGCCTTTACCTATTTTTTTTAATATAGATTTCGTTATATGAACAGCTTTCTCTGCTAGTCCATTTGATTTTGGATACCGAGGACTACTGTAAATGAAGTCAAAATTCGAATCTTTAGCAAAATTTTTTAACTCGTACGAGTTGAAGGGCATATTGTCAGCCACAATTTTTTCAGGAATTCCATGAGTTGAAAATATTTTATTAGAACATTTTTTATAGACTTCGCGGTTTTATCCGGAATGTCATTAAGTTCAATCCACTTGGAGTAGTAATCAATTGCAACCAAATACGATTTTCCACCATAGTCTAAACAGTCTACACCAATTTTAAGAAAAGGAGTTTCGGGTGGTGGGTGTGAAATAATCGTATGATTTTTGTTTTGCGGTCTAAATTTCTCACATTCACGGCATCTCATTATCATGTTTTCGATATCTCTTGTCATGTACGGCCAGTAAAGCGAACCTTTGGCTCTATTAAGAGTCTTTGTTATTCCCATATGGGATATATGAAAGAGGTCTAACGTCTCCTTAATGAGAGAACGTGGAACGAAAACACGATTTTCATATAAAACTAAACCGTCTTCCACATGAATACTATTTTTTAGTTGCCAGAAAAATTTTAAATCATCAGGTAGGTGATGTTTATCGATTGGCCAACCTTTAAAATAAAAATGAATCAGTTGTTGTAAAATATCATCATGTTTTGTTTCGTTTACAAACTGAAGTTTCTTGGAGTCACTCATATTAACGCTATGAACCAAGTCTTTAAAAGTTTTTTCCATATCAACTGTACAATCATCGATAAAATTTCTAGATAAAAGATCCGCTACATACAGATATTTACCAGGAACATACTTTAAGTGAAGCTTGTATTTAGATAATTTAATTTTCATTCTTTGTAACCGCGCAGAATGAACCTCACCTATGTCTTTCTTAATAATTGCAACCAATGGCTTATGGTCAGAGTGGACTGTGAAATTGTACCCATATATATAGTTATTGAATTTTTCACAGGCGTATACCACAGCTAGTAGCTCCTTTTCAATCTGAGCATATCTTCTTTCAGCATCAGTTAAACTTTTCGAAGCAAATGCTACAGGTTTGTCATCCTGCAATAAACAACACCCAAGACCATTTTGAGAAGCGTCGGTCTGTATCGTTATATTCTTACTTGGATTAAAAATCTGAAGAATAGCGTGGTTAGCTAATGTGTTTTTGATCTCATTTAAAAGTTTTGTGTGTGAACGCGTCCACAAAAATCCACTATTTTTCTTCAATAAATTGCGAAGGGGTGAGTTTACATTCGAAAAGTTTGGTATGAAATAATGAAATCACGTAAATAATTGAACATTCCCATTATTCTTTCCAGTTCCTTTCTATCTTGGGGTTCTTTCAATTTCAGAACTGACTCAACGCGACTTGGATCAGGACGAATAGTATCACCAGTAAATATATGGCCTAAATATTTAACTTCTTCTACGCAGTACTGAACTTTGTCCCTATTAAATTTGACATTTATTTTGCGAGCTATTTCTAATACCTTTGCAACATTCTTATCGTGTTCTACCTTTGTCTTGCCTCCAATAATTATATCATCAATATAAATGAATATTCCAGGCAAACTACCAAAATGTTTCGTATTTAAATTTTGGAATTTTTCAGCCGCTGTTTTTATTCCAAATGGAAGTACATTGTACTCAAATGTTCCATAACGAGTGCTAAACACTGTGTACTTTTTGGACAACGGGCATAATTCAACTTGCCAAAAACCTTCTTTTAGGTCGAACACTGTGAAATACTTGAAACCTCTCATGGCATCGCAAAAATCGGATAAAGTTGGTATGACGCCATGTTCCTCTTGGAGGTTCTCATTCAACGCGCTTGGGTCCAAGCAAAACCTCAAATTGCCATTTGCTTTTTCTACTATCACTAACTGATGAGACCATTCTGATGGTTCCTCTCGTCTACGAATGATACCACGCTGCTCCATATTTTCAAGAGCTTCTTTAACTTTGTCTCTTATTCCAAGTGGAATCCTACGAGGAGGTTAACAAACCGGTATAGCGTTAGGCTTGAGTTTTAGCCTACATTTATCTGGAAATCTACCGTCTCCGGATAAAAACGTCAGAATTTTTTGTTATGAAATTCTCAATTTTGTTAATCGCGTTTACTCTGCGGATTAAATTAAAATGAATGCATGTTTTTAGGCCAAGCAATGGCTTAGAACTACCATCAACTACCTACGATATAATCAACGTCATCAACTAAATTTTTGTACCGGGTACGAAGACGAACCGAACCCAGTGTTTCAATTTTTGAACCACCATATGCTTCTAATTTATGTTTAACGGGGCTCAATTTCGTTTCACATTTGATTTTTTTTAACCAATCGAGTGTGATTATGTTAACATCAGCTCCGCTATCAAGCTTAAATTCAATAGAACCGTTCTCTACACTTAATTTTTCGTACCAACTACCGAAACCATCACCAACCTCACCTATTGCACCAATATATGCCACTGACTCACCACTGTCATCATCATCACTATAAACTGTAGCTTCATTTATACAGTTGATTCACTTAGATTTGCATACAGCTGCGAAATGGTTAAATTTCCCGCAAGCCTGACACGTTTTTCCGTATGCAGGACAGTTACCTAGGGCATGATGTTTATTGCATTTGTAACACGCATTCCCGTTGTATTTAAAATCACCTCGTTTCTGCTGTACACTATCATACTGATCTCTGTTCTTTGTTACAGACTTTCTGAAATGAGAAGAAGATGGCACATTTAAACTTTGTTTAAAATTCTTATTGGGTTTTGAAAAAAAATTAAATCGTTCTCTTTTATTTTCCACAGCATCCACCGACGATCCTCTTTCAGCTTGCATCTCCTTTGCCTGCATATTAGCTTGTTCAGCCACACGACAGATCTCCTTTGATTTTGATAGATCTAAACCATCAGTTTTTAACAATTGCAGTCTTGTGGTTTGCTCCGTTATCCCCATCACGATGCGGTCTCTTATCATATCCTCTTTCTGGTCTTTGAATTCACAGTTCTCCGCAAGTTGCAAGATATCAGAGAAGAATTTTTCAAACGGTTCTCCTTCTTTCTGATATCGTGAGAAAAAAATATACCGTTCGTATACCAAATTGCTTCGCGGCACACAGTACTGTTGAAAGGCTTCGATGACCTTTTCGATGTTATTTTTGTTTTCTTCTAAGATCGGAAGTGTTTGGTATATTTCAATCGCTTTTTCACCGGCACAAGAAAGGAATCTCGCAGTTTGTATTTGTACAGATTCGGAATTAGTTTTAGTAGCGACAGAGTAGATCTTCCACATGTTGTGAAATTTTCGCCAATTTTCTTTTACGTTCCCCTCCATTAGCAATGGACCTGGCTTTAGAAAATCGCTGGCCATTTTATGCACGTTTTATATTGTTTGTGTATATATTGTTTAGACTTTTCAGCGTATCGTTTAATAAATTTTTTATTTTTTTTTACTTTATAATTTTATTGTAGATATTTTTTACAAGAGTACCGACTGCGCCATGTTGTATTGTTCAGTAATATACACAGGTTTTATGTAAATACTTATATGATCTTTATTCGTGCAGTGCTCAAGTACAACTGGCTTATATTCAATCAAAGATTGAGACCAGCATGATAATGTACATTATATGAAGTATATGGCGACAAATGACAGTTGTTGTTCTATGTAATGTGATTAGGTATTAGTGTTCAGTGTTGCCAAACTCAATAATACATCAAAACCTTAAAAGTAAAAAGATCAGGTGGTCTTGATAAGGTTAGGAACATTTACATAAAAAACTTATTTTTGATTGGTATCTCTTTCTTATTTTTTATAGTCAACGCTTGTTTTAAACTGCAGTACTTCACATTGGCTTGGAAAGAAGCAAAGGTAGTGCCAATTCGAAAGGCTGGTAAGCCCTTGGAAAGTCCTGAAGGTTATAGGCCTATAAGCCTTTTAAGCAACGTGAGCAAGATCCTAGAAAAAGTCGTGAAGGATATAATATCTAAGATTCTCGACGAAAATGAAATTCTTTCTGAAAAGCAATTCGGCTTTAGGCGATTCCATAATACTTCTCAACAAGTAATGAGAATTCGCAATATAGTCAAACAAAATCGCTCCAATGGTAAATCCAGTGGCATGATAATATTAGATATAGAAAAAGCCTTTGACTCTTTATGGCATAATGGACTTGTCTGTAAGATGTTAAAGTTAAATTTCCCTATCTATCTATGCAAGATTGTACAGAGTTTCCTGACCGATAGAAGCTTTAGAGTGCACATAATAGTCTAATTTGAAAAATCCTTGCTTTGGTGCTCCACAAGGTTCCGTGCTTGCACCAACCTTATATAACAAACATATTCAATTTCGATTTTCGACTCCTACCTGAATGTGAGTCAGCAATATTCGCTGACGACACAGCAATAATTTCATCGCATAATTTCGGTCTCAACATTGAGACGAATCTAAAAAATGCGATAAAAATATTGGAAACCTTTTATATCAGCTTAATCTGGAAAAAATGTAAGCCATCTTTTTTTCAAGAAAAAGAAAAGCTTGTTTTCTTCCAAGTAACCAGTTTCAATTATGTGGAATTAATATTTGTTGGCAAAAATCAGTCAAGTATATCGGTATTTATATTGACTGGAAATTAACATTCCAAGAAAATACCACCCAAGTTTTAAAAAAAAATTGGTATTGCAATAAAAATGCTATACCCTTTGATCAATCGAAAATCAAAACTGTCCCTTGAAATTAAAATCATATTGCACAAAGTTGTCTTTCAATCCATACTGCTGTACGGATGTCCTGTATGGGGGAATTGTGCAAAATATCACATTAAAAAATTACAAACATCACAAACTAAAATATTGAAAATGATGTTGAATCTTCCTTGGCATTATTTAGTAATAGAACTACACGAAAACGCGAATGTTGAATTGATTGACGAAAGAATTCAAAAACTCACTGATCGGTTTCTATTAAAATGTAGTTTTGCTGAGAATTGCCTCATTCGTGAGTTAAGTCCCTAAAACAAAATAGTGTAAAATTAAATTGTAAAATTAAATACTTTTTGTTTCTACTAAATATAACTAACTTATTTATTTATTTATTTATTTTTTCAAACTATTTATTTACTGTAATTTCATATACTTTTGTACTCACTTATTTGTATGCTTGTTTATTAATATTTTTTATCTTATTTGTTTATTATTTATTAATTTATAAATTGCAAATTCCATGTTTATTTATTCATATACTTTTAAGTTAATTAACTGTCTTGTTTAATATATTTATTTATTTATTTGTTTATTTGTTTATTTATTTGTTTATTTATTTATTTACTTATTTATTTATTTATCTATTTATTTATTTTTAACTATTAACTACTTGTTCGGTCAACGACCGAATACTCATCGCACACAGAATGCTGACGACGCAACATTTAGTCGTCAGCCACCCAAGCCAACCAACTACACCAGCCACCCTCACCACCTACATATCGATCTACTTACTTGCCAGCCACCTCAGATGACAACACACGACGACCGATCGTGGATTTGGCGGCTTGGCTTGGCTTCAGTTCAGTTCAACCTCTATCCTCAACCGACGTGGTCGTCTCCAGGTCAACTCTAGTTCTCACGCGACGTGGTCGTCTTTTAAGTCTAACTCTCACTTTGAACCGACATAGTCGTTTTTGATTTGTAATAAACTCAGTATTGTAACTTGGTAGTAAAAGATTGTGTATAAATTAAAGGAAAATAAAATTATTGAAAGAAAGGTTGTGTTGTTCGGCAAAGTGCCCTTTAGTTCAAACGATTATCACTTTCAGCTCTTCTCCTCCCCCCCTGACGCGCTCGGAAGACAAATATACCCAAACATTTGGTGCCTCCTGTGAGGTGCGGAAAGAGCCCTCTACGCTCAAACCCTATGTTGCCAATAGGGTAAGACAGATTTTGGACATCACTCCTCCCGAACATTGGAACCATGTTCACACCGCGCAGAGCCCCGCCGACTGTGCCAGTCGGGGTGTTACTGCGACCGAGCTGATACAACATCCATTATGGTGGCAGGGTCCCACTTGGTTAACTACTGGTCAACTTCCCCTCAGCCCAACCGGGCAGCTGCGGGACCAAGACCTGACGCAGGTCTCATCCGAGTTGAAACCAAACATCTTCGCTGGCGTCGCCATTCGATACCCAGAACTCACAACTCGTCGTCGCGATGGCGTTCAGATTCCTCTTGTGGAACGCTTCATTTCGCTCAATCGGCTATTACACACCGTGGCCTACATCTTCCGATGGCGGAATCGACAAGCACGGATAAATCCTGTGGTGACAGCGGACGAGCTTCACCAAGCCATGCAACGACTCATCATCTTAGAGCAAGCAAGCGCCTTCCAAGACGAAATACGTGCAGTGCGGACTCAGGCTACTCTGGCCAGCCACAGTCCACTGCTATCGCTCAACCCATACTTGGACCCTAGTGGCATTCTTCGAGTCGGTGGACGACTCACACATGCAGAGCTCCCTCACGAGCAGAAGTTCCCGGTGGTACTCCCCAAGGCCAGTGTGTTGGTCTGGCTACTGATCATGGATCTTCGCGTTGGAACGAAGCGATCGAGGACAACTGTCAAGGGCTACCTAGCCATATTCATATGTATGGCTACCAAAGCGGTGCATATCGAAGCTATAGAAGACCTCTCTTCACAGGCAATTTTGGACGCTTTCACACGCTTCGTCAGTAGACGTGGGATCTGTCGAGATCTCTACAGTGATAACGGGACGGCATTCGTAGGTGCCAACCGGCATTTAAGGAAGACTTGGAGGTCTTCGAGAGTTAACATAACCAGCAACACTTGGCGCATGCCGGAACTCAGTGGCATTTTATCACACCTGGCGCACCTCATCAAGGTGGCCTATGGGAAGCAGCAGTCAGGTCTGCTAAGCATCACCTCACGCGACTGGTGGGTACCCAGTCCCTTTGGTACCACCAGCTCCACACCTTGGCGACCCGGATTGAAGCCTGTCTCAACTCCCGGCCTATTGTTCATCAACACGATGATCCAGACGAGAAGCTCGCACTCACCCTTGGCGACTTCCTCATTGGGCAACCCCTTTTGGCTATCCCGGAACCAGCCATTACAGACGTGCCACTTAGTCGACTCAAACAGCACCAGTGGATCAGGCAGATCCACCAAGAATTCTGGAAACGCTGGTCTGAGGAGTACTTGGCCACTCTACAGACCCGCAACAAATGGGAGAAACGCGAGCCGAATCTCCAGGTAGACGACATCGTCATCATCAGGAGCGAAAATCTTCCTCCTACACATTGGCGCCTTGGACGCATTATGGAAGTGCACCCGGGCAGTGACGGACTGGCCCGCAACGCCACTATACGAACGAGCGTTGGAACCTCACGCCGACCAGTACAGAAACTTTTTCGGCTCTTCGATGTCTAACCAGGTCCATGGTACAACAATTCATCGATCTGCATACTAACCCCTCCGAGTGCGGAACTACAATACACCCTGCACTAAAGTAACTTGTAGATACCTTCAAATCCATTGTAGCGACGAACGCACCATCCTCATCATGGACATTTCCTTGAACCCAATGGTTCAACCGGGCAGAATGTTCGGTCAACGACCGAATACTCATCGCACACAGAATGCTGACGACGCAACATTTAGTCGTCAGCCACCCAAGCCAACCAACTACACCAGCCACCCTCACCACCTACATAGCGATATACTTACATGCCAGCCACCTCAGATGACAACACACGACGACCGATCGTGAACAGTCACCCTAGCCGCAGCATACTGTGTATATGGACACACAACCGCACCTAGAAAAGTATCTGCCAATGCTTTGGTACGATACTTTTGCTTGAGACGATTGACCCAAATCGCCACTACTTGGCTATGGGTATCGGATACACATTTGGGTTCCCATATGCCATCGGATGGCAGTATTTATTCTGTATAAATACTGTGGCATCTATGGCAGTGGGAATAAGTATCAACAAACGAATAGAAGTACACAATGTCACCACTTTGGATTGGAGCCATAATTGCTGGAGTCGGCACATTATACTTCATGTGCCGTTGGATCGGCAAAGCCTGGAGCTGGTATCAGCTATTGGACTCCCTTCATGTGTGGGAGTTATGGTGCCGCTGCACATTCTTCATGGGCGAATGGCTGGATGCACGAGAACCAGGGTGGTTGGATTTGGCGGCTTGGCTTGGCTTCAGTTCAGTTCAACCTCTATCCTCAACCGACATGGTCGTCTCCAGTTCAACTCTAGTTCTCACGCGACGTGGTCGTCTTTTGAGTCTAACTCTCACTTTGAACCGACATAGTCGTTTTTGATTTGTAATAAACTCAGTATTGTAACTTGGTAGTAAAAGATTGTGTATAAATTAAAGGAAAATAAAATTATTGAAAGAAAGGTTGTGTTGTTCGGCAAAGTGCCCTTTAGTTCAAACGATTATCACTTTCAGCTCTTCTCCTCCCCCCCTGACGCGCTCGGAAGACTAATATACCCGAACACTTATTTTTGTTCAAATTTTCATATATTTACAAATCAAATCATTCTATTCATTTTTTACTTATTTATCTACAAACTTTACCTTTTTTTAGCATTCAGCTATTTTTTTTTTATTATTAAAATAACTCTTAATAGTTCGAATGAAAGTTTTTCTTTCGTGCTTCCTTCGAATATAACCATTTTGTAAAATGTTAAACTTAAATATAAAATGAATAATGTTTCAGTAGAAAGATCATAAATGTATCAAATCTCTGTGATGTAAAACGTGTGGTGGCAAGCCTTTTGGAAAAAAATTATACGAAATAAACAATGTCTATCTATCTATCTATCTACAATTCAAACGCGGCCCAAAAGAAGTATCAAAGTTAGAACCGCACCAAGGTAAAATGAAAGAATTAGAATTAGAATTAGAATGTTTATTTCTTATAATTTCATGACAATTTTCATATAAAGTAAAATAAATTAATAACATTTTAAGAAAAAATAAGAAAGGTTGGTGACATTCATTATTTTCAAAACAATTAAGAAAATAGATTTGAATGCCACTTCAAATAATTTAAAGATTACAAAGTTTCTGGGTGGGGTGACCCTTAAAATTTTCAAGAAATTCAAGATAGTAAAATCAAAGTTAATTAGTAATACAAAAATAAATTTTACAAAAGAAAGAATTAAACAAATTATAATAAATGGTTGTTGAAAACCAATTACATTTAAGCAAGAATTTTAAATTTTTTTAGTTTTTATACCAAAACATTAGAAATACAAGATTCCAGAGCAATATAATTTAATGTAAAGAGCCAAGTTTTAACATTTTTAAGAAACGCTCCAGGTATAGTGATTGTCCTTATTGATTGAGGAAGAATATTAAATAACCGATAAGACATGATAGAAAAAAAATTTCGGTAGGGAGTGGTGCGAAAAAAAGGTACATCTAAAACGTTCGAAAGGTTTCCTCGAAGATTGTATCTCGAAATTAAGCGAAAATTTAGGTTACCAGATTTCATAAAAAATAATTTTAATGTCTTAAAACAATATAAATGACGAACTGGGAGAATTTTGAGAGCACAAAACAAAGGAAAGCTAGAATGTCTACAAGGCTTACGACAAATTTTTCTAACGACGTATTTTTGTAAAATCAATATTGGTTGTATTTTATTTTGATAAATACCACCCCAGCAAGCAATTCCATATTGTAACTTGGAATGGAAAATACCATAGTAAATTACCTTCAATAGCTTAGTTGAGCACACGTTTCGTAAGTAGTAAAAATGTCTGAGGGTACAACGGAAATATTTTTTGAGGGATTCAGCATGATTTGCAAAAGACATCCGAGAGTCTAAGGACTTGAAAGACTTGCCCACATGCAATGGCTGCGGAGACAAATACTTCAGGACTCATTGTAAATTTCGTGAAGCAGAATGCCATTCCTGTGGTAAAAAAGGTCACATCTCAAAAGTATGCAGATCGAAATCAGCACAAATCAGTGAAATTAACGAGGAGCAATCATACCCTGAGGAGATCGTGCAGTATCTCCAAAATATAAATAGAGTAAATTGAGTAAATGGAGTAAATGGAGTTGAACACTGAATCTTCGTGTGCTATCGTTAGTGAAAAAACTCTTCGGAAAATAATACCAAAGTTTTTGCCGGTAAGATCAGACAGGCACTTGGCAAGTTACACAAAGCACAAAATTAATTGCTTATGTAGTATTCCTGTTACAGTAACTCTTGTCACAACCGTACTTAAATTGAATCTCTATATGGTGGATGGACACTTTGACAGCCTTTTTGGACGAGAATGGATCTCTCAATTTGCAAGTGTAATAAACTTCACCGAATAATCTCCAACTACAAACTGCATTAACTCTCTAACATCAACAGGCCCTAATCTGTCACCTCAGTAACGAAATCGTCTCAACTCCCTATTCAATCAGTTTGATGAAGCATTCAATAACGTAGCTGGGAAGTTAAAAGGTCCACCAGTCAGACTTCACCTTAAGCCTGATGTGTCACCAGTTTTTATGAAAGCCAAGGAAATTCCTTTAACATTACGAGATGCCTACGCAAAAGAACATCCAATCCCTTAGGTCGATTACATTTTCAATCAGATGAAGGATGCTTCTATATTCTGTCATTTAGATTTGACTGATGCTTACTCTCATTTGACTGTTGATGACGAGTTTAGTCACGCCCTGACATTGAACAACTTACACACGGATTAATTCGTCCAAACCGTGCTGTATATGTGGCTGCAAACATACCAGCAATTTGCCGAAAGCGCATTGAATCTGTTTTCCAAGGGATGCGCAAGATACGAATCTTTCTCGATGACATTTTATTACATGCAGAAAACTTTGAAGAAATGTTGGAAATCCTCAAAGATGTGTTGTAAAGAGTAAGAGCACATGGTCTTCAACTAAATCGTTAGAAATACATTTTCGCTACATCATGCGTGGAATTCTTGGACCATAAAATATATGCTAATGTGATGAAAAAGTCGGAAAAGCATACAGAAGCATTAAGAAACGCTTCCAAACCTTCCATATTTGAAGAGCTACAACTATTTGTGGGTAAAGCAACTTACTATAGGTCCTTCATTCCAAACTGATCAGTCGGCATAGTAGGTAACTCATCAGTGACAGCATCCAGTTACCACATTCCTCCAGCTTTTAGTTTGTTCCGTATCGTTGTGGTGTTTTGACTATTCTGCCGAAACGCGTAACCCTTGCGGTATCCGATAACTCCTGTGGAGCGATCCTTACAGCATCCGATTCCTCCGTTGTGGTGGTGGGGATAAGGGCCTTTGGTTTTGGTGATGAATCGCGCTCTTTATTTTGATTTGGTAGTTGTTTTCCTGCTACTTCGGTACTTGTGTCTGCTGATGAGATAAGGGGTGGTGAGGGTGTAGATGAATTTTCCACCACAATTTCACTGTGCTCTTTGTCTGCAGGAATCTGTACTTCCGAAGGCTTGGCGTTGGATATACGACGTTTTATTTGGTCAACATGTCTTCGGCCAACTCTATTTTCTAGAGATTTCACCACATATGATACTGGACCAGTGACTTCGATTATCTGGCCCTCCAACCATGCAGGGCCTGTAGTATAGTTCCTGAAATAAATCAAATCTCCGACCTCGAAACGCCTGACACCTTGTTTTGTCTCAAAATCGAGGGGAGTTAATTTCCCGTCATCGGGATGGACGATGTCTAAAACCGTTCTTAATCGCCGGTTCATTAGAAGTTCGGCGGGGGTTTTCCCAGTAGTGGTGTTCGGGGTAGTGTTTTGCTTGAACAGGATCCGTTGTACTCTCGTTTGCATATCACCTTCCGTTATGGTCATTAAAGACGTCTTCAAATACTGCACCATACGTTCTGCTTGGCCATTGCTAGAAGGATGATAAGGAGCTGTGGTATTGTATTTAATGCCGTTTGAGATGTAAAATTGTTGCATTTCTGCTGAAATAAACGCCGTTCCGTTATCGGAAATAACTCTTTGAGGTTGACCATGTGTCGCTATAATTTCGCAAAGTTTATTCTTTACTTCGGCTGATGTCATATTTCGAACAATTTTGACTTCTAGCCACTTTGACATTGAGTCCACCACCACCAAAAATGTGTGACCCTGGAATGGACCAGCAAAATCCATATGCAGCGTACTCCACGGCTTTTCGGATGGTGGAATGAATTGAGGTGAGGACGTCGCCACATTTCGTGAAGTTGTTTGGCATTGAGAACAATTTTAGACCTTGAGCTCGATTTCCTGGTCTAGCTTAGGCCACCATACATAACTACGTGCATATGCTTTCATCAAGCTTATCCCCGTATGATGTCCATGCAGAAGTTCCAAAATAGGTGTTTGGTATTTGGGTGGCACAACCAGTCTACTTCCCCATAGTAAACAACCCTTATGGGTTGACAATTCCGACTGACGCCGCCAACAGGGAACGAATTCTTCCTTTTTTTCCAACTCCTTAGGCCATCCATGCAGCAGGCATCTTAAAACGCGTGACATTATTGGATCTTTTACTGTTTCTGTCGCGATTTGCTGTGCTTCAATTGGTGCGTTGCTACTCTCAAGCATCAGGATATCAGCCGGCCCCTCCTCTGGCGCATCCATTTTGCACTGCACTGGCAGTCGGCTTAAACAATCAGCGTTGGCATTTTTTGTACCTGGCCGATACTACATCTTATAATCGTAGGCCGACAATAATAAGCACCAACGTAACATGCGTGGTGAAAGCATTTGCGGAATCTGTTTTTTTCTATTAAATATCCCAAGTAAGGGCTTATGGTCGTTAAAAATCATCAATGGAGAAATATCGTCACCATATTTACTTTCCCTAATCAAATTTAACGTACCTGCCCGTCGGACTCGAAACTATACACCTTTACACGTCAGCTTCCAAAGATATAATTATTTAGCCAACGAGCCTCTGACAAGATGTTGCAGATTTTTTAATGATTACTATTCTGTTTGTGATGTTTCAACTAGTGATCTAACAAAATTACATTTGTTAAATTATTTTAAATTAAATTTCATTTAGTTAGTTTAAGTTTAACCAAGACTGTTAGTTTTTAAACTGTAGTCAATACAAATAAATAAATAAATAAATAAATAAATAAAATCGTTACCTCTCTTCCAGCTACATACTGATGGAAATGTTTCATTCCGAATATAATAGCCAAAGCTTCCTTGTCGAGTTGTGCGTAATTTCGCTCATGAACACCCAGTGTGCGAGAAGCGAATGCGATAGGACGCTCTACTCCAGAGCTCCCAAAACTATGTGCCAAAATCGCACCGACTCCATAAGGAGACGCATCACAAGACAAAACAAATGGCTTAGCAATATCATAGTGTATAAACACAGTTTCAGAATCGAGCAACGCTTTGAGCTCGTTGAAAACAGTTTGATGATCATTCGTCCATTTCCATTTAACATCTTTGTCTAGTAGGCGGTACAACTTTTCTGCAACAGTGGCCTTTTGGGGTAAAAATGCATTATAAAAATTCAATAATCCTAGAAATGATTGTAACATTTGTTTGTTTTCAGGAGCCGCCGCTAATTGAATAGCCTTAACTTTTTCTTTGTTTTGTGAAATACCCTTACCACTGATATGGAATCCTAGAAAATCCATTTCTCTTTTTGCAAATAGGCACTTGGGCTTATTAACTGTTAGGTTTGCTTCTGACAATATTTCCAACACTGATTCTAGATTACGCATATGATCCGCTTCATCTGTCCCAGAGATAATTATATCGTCGAGATATGCCTTAACCCCATTTATACCGGCTAATAATGTGTCCATACATTTTTGAAATAAACCAGGGGCGGCAGAGATTCCAAACGGCAACCTCCGGACCCGAAACAACCCCTTGTGGTTGTTGAGTGTTAGGACCTCCGCTGAGAAATCGTCCACCACAAGTTGTTGATAAGCTTGTTGTAAGTCTAGCTTCGTAGATATTTGACCTCCGGCAATCGCGGCCATTACCTCTGAGAACAGTGGCAAGGGATAGGAATTTGCTTTTATAACTGCATTGACGGTGCTGCGGTCGTCACCACAGATCCTTTTCGATCCGTCAGATTTGTACACTGGAACTATAGGCGTAGCCCATCGAGAAAATATAACTGGTTCAAGTATTTTTTGTGCCACATGTTTAGCAATTTCTTTTTCTACTGCTGGCTTCCATGCAATCGGGCATTGCCTATGTTTAAGAAAAATAGGTGTGGTTCCCGGTAAAAACTCAATTGATATCGGCATACCCTTGCAAGCCTCCAAATTTTCGCTAAAAACGTTCTGGAATTTCTTCAGTGCACTCACCCAAATCTCTTTCTCCAATTCCATAGCACACACTCCCTGTACCGTGATTCCTAAAACCGAAAACCAATCCCGGCCCAACAAGCATCTCCCACCACCTGCAATAACGAGAACTGGCAAGTACATTTCTTTATTGTTGTAAATAATATTCACCCTAGCTGAACCAAGAACCTTTAATCTCTCTTTAGACCATGTCTGAAGGATTACCGAGGTAGGAATAAGTTGCTTATTTTCGTGATTGATACGACTCCAAGTTGCTTCCGATATAACCGTGCATGCAGCCCCTGAATCCACCTCAAATAATTCCTCAACGCCATTCATCGATATTTTTGTCAGTATCTTATGAGAAGACGATGCTTGAATGGTGTTTAACTCATAAAAATAATTTGAATTGACATTCGATGGCTCCGTATTATCATCTCTCTGTTCTACTACGTGAACAGCTTGTTTACGCAACGCCGCCTTTTTCTTAAAACATGCCCTACTAGCATGTCCCCTTCCGTGGCAAAAATCACAGTTCTTGTCCCTAAAGAAACATTTATCTGCGCCATGGTTTCCTTCACAGCGATAACAATGACCTTGTGCGGTTGTTTTCCTTGCAGCTACCGACATAACCTCCACTTTCCCGCGTACATCCATCACGTGTCGATGGGCAGCCTCATGGGCTAATGCGATTTCATACGCCCGTTTGAAATCCAATTTTGGTTCGCTGAAAAGACGTTTCTGCAACGCTTCATCCGCCACTCCGCAGACAATCTGGTCTCTCAACATATTGTCCAGCTCAACAGAATTGCAGTGCTCCGACAACCTTCTCA
Organism: Melanostoma mellinum; assembly: GCA_914767635.1. Taxonomy (NCBI): domain Eukaryota; kingdom Metazoa; phylum Arthropoda; class Insecta; order Diptera; family Syrphidae; genus Melanostoma; species Melanostoma mellinum. Next base: position 118,204,731 of record OU612060.1, read on the forward strand.
GATCCTTCACAAAATCTGCGATCGTCTCGTCACTTTTTTGGCTTCGTTTATGGAAACTGAAACGTTGCACAATTTCATTGGGCTTCGGGTGGAAATGGCGATCTAATTTTTCTACGATTTCATAAAATGAGACATCTTTTGGTGTCAACGGAGTAAGCAGAGACCATATGGTCTCATATGTTGATTCCCCAACACACGACAGGAATATCGCTCTCATGGCGATTTCGTTTGTAATACCATTCGCCTCGAAGTAAAACTCCATGCGTTCCTTATAGTTGTTCCACACCATTGTTGGTTGGAATTGCTCTAACTTCCCAAATGTTTGCATCCCTGCATTATTCACATTTGCCATCATGCTTTCATTAACTGCCATGCTTTCCTTATTTCCTCGTCGCCAAAATGTAATAATCTAAATTAAATGAAAAAACCTAATGATTAATAAGTTTGACTTAAATTCACTTTATTGATTCTTAATCATTTTCTGGTTTGATGTCGAATGCCACATGAGGTCTTTTCTGCTTGACAGTTGTATAAATGACATTTGTGATCAGTCGGCATAGTAGGTAACTCATCAGTGACAGCATCCAGTTACCACACAAACCTTTAAAAAAAAGATCGACCCTTAAGAGACATGTTGAGATGTGAAACGTTTAGTTGGACTTTAAAGGCAGAGGAAGCGTATTTAGAGATCAAGAATATTTTGTTGTCACCACAGGTTTTAATGCCATATGACCCGTCTCTTCCGCTCCTATAAGCCACCGATGCAAGCAAAACTGGACTAGGCGCAGTCCTTTCACATGTATTGAGTAATGGAAAGGAAAGACCATTAGCATATGGAAGTCGCACCGTGAGTACAACAGAGCAACGCTACCCTCAGATGGATTAAGAAGCTAGAAGTTTGGGCTGTACAAAAGTTTTTTATGTATCTATACGTACGCCAGTGGACCTTCATCACAGACCATAAACCACTATGTCAAATTTTACATCCAGAAAAATCATTGCCTTTTCTATGCATCAGCCGAAAGGCAAATTATGCTGAACTTTAACCAACTTCAACTACGACGTCAAATTCAAAACAACAAAAGAAAACGCTAATGCTCACTATTTCTCACGAGTTCCCTGCCAACGTGTATCAACAAAATATTTTCTCTCCAACAGTTTGAAAATTAGGAATATGACCCATTTGATCAATTTTTAGTCCAACAAATTCATCAACTAGAACTCAACGCACAACGAATCGCTTTGGAAACCAGGAAAGATTAACATTTGGGTAAAATATGCTAAATACTAGAATCTGGTCAAAGCCTAACTCGTATGGGTTACAAGGCTCCGGAGTCCAACTACAGGTTGGCTGCTAACTGCCTTGATATCTTACGTGAAACCGTCTCAACAGATCTCAACCTAGCACATCTGGGAATTGTGAAAATGAAAGGTTTGGCGCGATTCATTTGTTTTCTGGCCAGGAATCCACGCAGACATTGAGCGAGTGACAAAAACTTGTATTAACTGTTCCAAAAATGCACACTCCCCCCCTAAGTTTCTAGATCACAATTGGGAATACCCTAAAGGACCTTGGGAACGAATTTATATAGACTTTGCGAAACCCTTTGCTGAAATGATGTTTCTCATTGTGTCTGACGCATAAAGTAAGTGGCTCAAAGTCAAGCCAACCAGTTCTATGACTGCCAGTGCAACCATATCCATTTTAAACGAACTGTTCGCTGCGTATGGTGTACCAACGATGATTGTTTTAGATAATGCCGCAAACTTTACATCAGCCGAGTTCAAAACATTCTTGCAAGCAGTTGGAGTTGAATATCAAAAGTTGACAGCTCCATATCACCCATCAACCAACGCGCAAGCCAAGCGGAGAGCGGGTGCTCCGCCCCCTGATACTGCCGCTGTTGCTGCAACGTCTCATTCGGGTATTCGGCTGCCAAGGATAGATCTTCCAAAGTTCGATGGTTCATACACCACCTGGAGAGCGTTCCAGGATAAGTTTCATTTTATGGTGCATCAAAACAAGTCGATAGACGATATCGACAAGCTGCACGGGCGATTGCACCTCCTACGAGCGTTGATCGACACAGGTTCAGAAACGTCGCTCATTACCGAAACTGCCGCACTACTGTTGAAGCTAGAATAGCTGCGCAACTTTGCTGAAGTATTTGGGTTAAGATTGGTCAGCAGTGGCACTACACAGCACTCCGGTGAAGTGCGCTTTGCTTCCCGCCACTCGACGTTTGAGACGGCCGTCCAGGCTTTGGTTTTCAAGTCACTGATTGGCCTTCTCCCGGCCCAACGAGTGATACACGGCAAATGGCACCACCTCAAGGGTCTTTCGTTAGCAGATCCCCATCTCTACGAACCTGCACCCATCGATTTACTGCTGGGAAGCGATGTTTGTGAGCAAATCCTTTTGCCGGACGTAAGGTGACCTCAGGATGGTATCGGTCCCATAGCACAAAACACCAAGCTTGGATGGATAGTTTTGGGCAAGGTTGCAGTAGAAGATCCCCAGCGAGTTCGAAGTTTCGTGCAGTTTGCAGACCTGAACTCTCAACTGGAGAAGTTTTGGGAGATCGAGGAAACCCCGTTTCATAACCTGGCAACAGAAGAAAAAATCGATTGTGATGACCATTTTAATCGATATACAAAACGCTTACTTGATGGGCGATATGAGGTGGGTGCCGAAGAACTCGCGGATCTCATTTGGCAAACGATGATCTCGCGGATGTCTAAAAACTTTTCATTTATTTCGCAACAGTCAGCTCGTAAATTGTAATTTCGTCTTTTACTCATCTCGCTGAAACATTAAATCGCACAAGTTATTATGCATTTTATTCTTTTGCATTCCAATCAACTGGTTAATAATGCAACTGGCTGGTTATACTTTCGGATTCCCTTATCTCGCAAACAGTTAATTCGCCACACGCTACTAATTCACTTGTTAATGCAATTCATTGTATGCATTTTTTTATCAGTGAGAAATTTGCGAACATGAGATAATGTGAAAACCAAACAAATAAAAAAAAAAACAATAATAATAATGTGCTGCCAAATAACTTACTTACTTACTTAAGGTGGCGCTACAGTCCGGATCGGACTAGGGCCTCAACCAACATGCTTCTCCAGCCAGCTCGGTCCCTAGCTAGCTGCCTCCAGTTTTGCACGCCAAGTTGGTTGAGGTCCTCTCCTACTTGCGTGCGCCACCTGAATCGCGGTCTTCCTCTACTGCGCCGTCCCTCGGGATTGGATTCGAAGACTTTCCGGGCCGGAGCGTTGGTGTCCATTCGCTCTACATAACCCAGCCATCTAAGTCGCTGGACCTTGACTCGTTTGACAAGGTCAGTGTCGCTGTATAGCCCGTACAATGCGTCGTTGAATCTTCTTCTCCACTCTCCATCTATGCAGGCGGGACCAAAAATCACCCGAAGAATTTTTCTCTCGAAGCATCCTTAAGCGTTCTCGTCTGCCTTTGACAAGGTCCATGCCTCTGCGCCATAGGAGAGGACTTTACTACTCAATTGCCTTCTTAGTCCGAAGAAACAGCGATTGGCAAGAGTTATTCTTCGTTTGATTTCAGCGCTGGTGTCGTTGTTTGGATTAATAGGGGTGCCTAGGTAGACAAAGTCCTTAACTACCTCAAAGTTATAGCTGTCTATTTTGACGTTCTGTCCAAGACGTCGGTGCTGGGTGTTCTTTCTTGATGACAGCATATACTTGGTCTTGCCCTCATTTACCACCAAACCCATCTTCTTCGCTTCCGTCTCAATGCTCATAAACGCGCCATTGACATCACGCTGCGTTCTTCCAATTATGTCAATATCGTCGGCATATCCGAGCAATTGAACGGTGTATGGTGGACTTTCCTGGTCTAAAGCCGCACTGATAAGGACCTAATAGTTGTTGACGAATGGCTTCAGACGCTCACACAAAACGGCAGAGAGGATCTTATATGCGATGTTAAGAAGACTGATACCTCTGTAGTTGGCGCAGTTGAGAGGGTCTCCTTTCTTGAGGACCGGGGAAACAATGCTGAGGTTCCATTCATCGGGCATGCTTTCTTCCGACCATATTTTGCAAATGAGCTGGTGCATTCTCCTGACCAGGTCATCGCCGGCCGATTTAAACAATTCGGCAGTGAGGCCATCAGCTCCAGCAGCTTTGTTGGACTTTAGCTTGGATACTGCTGTCTTCACTTCGTTTAGGTCGGGTTGGCGGAATTCTTGGTCTACGTCGCCTGAATCGGATGGTTCTATCTCTCTAACAGCGGAATTGGGTCCATCATCGCCGTTATAGAGCTTGGAGAAGTGGTCTTTCCATATCCTCAGCATTGACTGCGGTTCCACCACGATGTTCCCTTGATCGTCTTTGCAGGCTTCGGCTCGGGGCTTGTAGCCCGAGGCTGTTGTTTTTACCTTCTGGTAAAACTTCCGAACCTCATTCCTGCTGTGGCACCCTTCTATCTCCTCGATCGCGCGCTTCTCATGCTCTCTCTTTTTCCGTCTGAGAAGCCGGTGTTCGTCTCTCCTCTTCTGCTTGTAGAGCTCATAAGCAGTTCTAGTCTTTTTGTGCAGCGCCGCTTTGTATGCTTCCTGCTAAGCTGCATGTGCTTGCCGGCATTCGTCGTCAAACCAGGGGTTTCGTTGTGGTGGCTGTGTGAAACCCAGCACTTCAGAGGCGGCATCTCTGATGGCTGATTGGTAGTGCTGCCACTGGTTCTCTATACTTGATGCTGGCGGCATAAGATTCCTTGAGAGGTTGTAAGAGACTCGATCGGAAAAGGACTTGGCGATCTCTTGCGATTGTAGTCGTCTAACGTCGAATTGTCTCACAGTATTTCCTTGTGTTGGCTTGGATCGGGATACCCGCAGTCGTACCTTGGCTACAACAAGGTAGTGGTCCGAGTCAATGTTGGCCCCTCGGAATGTTCGGACATCCTCCATACTGGAGAAGTGTCGTGCGTCGATCGCAATGTGGTCAATCTGGTTGACGGTTGATTGATCAGGAGATTTCCATGTCCCTTTGTGGATATTGAGGTGCTGGAACCGCGTACTAGCTACCAGAACATCTCGCCCCGCAGCGAAATCGATCAGACTGAATCCGTTATCGGAGGTGTTGTCGTGCAGGCTGTATCTTCCGATTATTCCACCAAAGATATCCTCTCTTCCTAGCTTGGCATTAAAATCTCCTAGAACAATCTTAATGTCATAGCCAGGGCACTGCTCATATGTTTTGTCCAGGAGCTCGTAGAATATGTCTTTGGTGTCTTCATCCTTTTCCTCTGTGGGGGCGTGTGCGCAAATGAGTCTTATGTTGACGAATTTAGCCTTGATGCGGATTGTTGCTATGCGCTCGTTCACATAGTTGAAACTCAAGACTTTTTGCCTAAGTCTAGTTCCAACAACGAATCCACATCCAAACAGTCGCTGCTTCTGTTCCCGGTAGCAATCGCCGTAGTAGATATCGCAGTCTTTTAATCTGCGTCTACCTAGTCCATCCCATCGCATTTCTTGGATAGCGGTAATATCTGCTTTGTAGCAGATGAGGGCTTCCGCTAATTGTTCGGCTGCACGTGGTCTATTAAGGGACCTAACATTCCACGTACAGATCCGAAGCTCGTTGTTCGTTTTTCGTTTGCTGGGTTCGTCATCAGTAAATCCGTCCGTATCCGAGGCTTGTTGGTGCTTCGCAACTAATAATTGCTTTACGTGGCCGGGAAGTCACCCCGACAGCACGACCCCCAACCTGGAGGGCCAGATCCTTGTATAACTCCAAAGATGGGGAGCCGGATAAACCGTTCCTTGTAGGCCTGAGCTCCAAATATGTTGTAGTAGCCTTATAAGGTGTTCACTAAGTAGTTCAACCTGACTGGAACTGTAGACGCCACCGTTGATTCCATCTAGGGAATTCCTCCGCTGCCGTCTGGATGAAAGAAGAGGTGCCTTAGTGGGAACACCTCTCCCCCCCTCTCTCGTTTGCTGCCAAATAACATAAAGCGAAATATCAAAAAGCGAAATAAATCAATGCGAGATAAGGGAAGGCTATTTAAGTAACAGCGAAATAATGAGCGAGATGATCTTACAGCGAGATGAACGCCAAGCCAAACATGAATTTGCCAAACAAGAATTGCGAAAAAACAATATGCGAATTGTTGATATGCGAAACAAGAAATTGAGTATTGACCTTTGCGAAGTAAACATTTACGAGAACAAAACCGCCCCTACCCTATATGAGGTAAAGCTGCCTTTCAAAGACGACTGTGTTCCTGCGATGGGATCGAGTCGACAGAGCGCCTTCCGGCGTTTTCTTCATCTTGAAAAACGGCTGGATGCAGATCCAAAACTTCGTGCGGAGTACACAAAATGTAAGTTAACGCCACAATTAATGAGAAATATTCTCGAACCAGAATCCCACGATTCAACTCATTTTACTGCGAGTCTGCGTCTGTGACACCTAATACTCAACACCTGCCGCATTCCATAGACACCAGTGCACGAGGCTTAGGATGGCTTAGGCAAGCACAATTTTGGTATTTAAGATATAGATTTTAAGAAAACATTGTCTAGGAGCAATTAATTTTAGTCAAAATTGAGTAAACCCAAAGTGAAAAGTTTAAAGAAATAATAAAAATTAAGAAATTAGTTAAATCTAACATATTTGTGAAGTGAAATTAAGAAAATTAAAGTAGAAATGGTTTTAACAAGGGGAGGAGCTGGTGCTACGTCAGATCCAGACCAGGCCGAACCTAATCCAATAACTACCTATAGCCCTTCTGGCAGCAATAATACCCCACCAACTTACGTAACCGCGGCAAGCGCTGCATCATCTTCCAATTTCAATGGTCACCAGAATGGTAGACGTTCATTAGATAATCAACTTCCGGCTGAAGACGTTAGGTCTTCCGCCGAATTAGATGCTTTAATTACATCAATTGTTGGTCGAGTACTCGAGCAACAATTGAATCCCTTTTCAGTAAATCAAAACCAGTCCGTCAGTGAGCTAGAAAAAATTCCAGACGTGGTAAAAAGTTTGAGAAACTTTTCGGGAGAGGCTTCCGAGTTTTCTTCGTGGAAAAGAAGTGTAGACCGGGTATTAAAACTTTACGAACCAATGAGGAATACCATGAAGTATTACGGGATACTTAACGTTATCCGTAACAAAATTATAGGTCAGGCTGACGCTGCTTTGGAAGCTAACGGTACGCCCCTTGAGTGGAACAGTATCGTTGACTGTTTGGCAACACACTATGCCGACAAGAGGGATATCACAACCCTCGAATATCAACTGTCTGGGCTGGTTCAAGGTAATCAAACCATCCAGGAGTTTTACCAAACGGTAACCTGGCAACTCACGTTAATAACCAATAACATTGCCTGCATGGACATCGGTCAAGAGGCGATGAGGTTATTGGTTCAAACGTATCGGGATAAGGCTCTCGATACCTTTGTAAGGGGATTGAAGGGTAATCTGTCCGATCTTCTCGGCATGAAAGAACCCGCAGACCTTCCCACAGCCTTACACCTCTGCCAAAAATACGAAAACCAGCATTATAGATCCCAATACGTTCAGAACACTCAGGGAGCAATAAGAAAAAATTTTGCTCCACAACCTACTCCAACACGTTTACAAAACACGTTTCCTCCAAGGAATACCAATTCTGGACACCGTAAACAATACCCGGACTTCCAACCCAATCGGGCAAATCCTTCTAATTTCACTCAGCCTCAACCCTATCGACCAAATCAGCATAATCAAGAGAAGTTTCTTGAATCAGAACGATAGATTTGCAAGACCTTTCTCACAGGGTCAACCTGTAAAACAGGAACCTTTCACCCAAGGGCCTAGTAACCAGGCCAGAGATATTCACAACCGAAACCGGCAGAACTTTGGCGGTACGGCTTGGAAGGTAGGTGCTAACAAGATCCCTCCAACTGGGAACTATCAACCCAATTTCCACATCCAACCGTCCGAAGAGGAACTTAGTTCTTACTACCAAAACCTCGACTTAAGTGACGAACAGGAAGAGCAACATTTTGCTGAATATCTCGAAAACACTGATGCAGCCTCCAACATTGGAGGAGGAGAAGTCGCCGAACTAGAGCATATCGACATTAACTTCATCGGGCTCTGCGACTCCTCCCTGCCATATTTTGAATGCAAATCAAAAAAAGGTGAGACTTTTAGATTCCTGATAGATACAGGATCCTCAAAAAATTATATCCAACCAGGAATTGTTGAGAATCCTCAGCAAAATGAAAATCCTTTTTTTGCTAAGTCTATAGCTGGAGATGTTGAGATAACTCAACATACAACCATCCATCTGTTCAACAATCAGAATTTAGGCTTAAAATTCTACCTATTGCCTACATTAAAAACATTCAATGGTATTATTGGCAACGATAGTCTTAAACAACTATCTGCAATCATAGATACCAAAAACAATACTATGAAAATTTTAAACTCCATTAAGATTAAGATAAGGCAGTTAAAAGCACCAGGGGTGAACACCCTCACAACACATTCTGATCACATGACAGAACAGCAAAAGAAGCTTATTGGCTCAGCCATAAGTTGCTGTCCAAACCTTTTTTCTGAACCTAACCAGAAATTGACTTTCACTACGAAAGTCGTAGGGGAAATTCGGACATCTACCGATGCTCCTACTTACAGCAAGTACTATCCTTTCCCAATGGCTCTCAAATCCGAGGTCGAGGAACAAATCCAAAGCCTACTAGCTGATGGAATTATTAGACCTATATATAATTCCCCGGTGTGGATCGTACCCAAAAAGTCTGATCCCGAAGGAAGAAAGCAATACAGAATGGTGGTTGACTACCGGAAATTGAACGGTATCACCATAGCCGACCGTTACCCAATTCCCAACATAAATGAGGTTTTATCGCAATTGGGAGAAAACAAATTTTTCAGCGTTCTAGACCTGAAAAGCGGCTTTCATCAGATTCCCTTGAAGGAATCTGACATCGAGAAGACTGCCTTCTCCATAAATAGTGGTAAATTTGAATTTACCAGGCTCCCTTTCGGGCTGAAAAACGCCCCAGCAATTTTCCAGAGGGCTCTCGACGACATCTTGCGGGACCACATAGGCAAGATCTCCTATGTCTACAGAGACGACATAGTGATATTTAGTAAAAGCGAAAGCGATCATGCCAAACACATAGTAGACATCTTCAAAACACTCGATGAAGCAAATATGAAAGTTCAATTGAACAAGTGTCATTTTTTTAAGAACGAAGTGGAATTCCTGGGATTTATTATCTCATCCGAAGGAATAAAAACTAACCCAGCAAAGGTAAGGGCAATACAGGATTTCCCAAAACCTCAAACGTTGAAAGATCTACGATCATTCCTTGGACTGTCAGGGTATTATCGTCGCTTTGTGAAGGATTACGCGAAGCTTACGAAGCCCCTGACAGCTCTTTTAAGAGGGGAAGAGGGACGTATGTCCAAAACCCAATCCGCCAAGAAGCTTATCTATCTCGGCCCCGAAGAAATTGATTCATTTGAAAAAATTAAAAGCACTCTCGCTTCTGAAGACGTAGTTCTTTCATATCCAAACTTTACGAAGCCATTTGAGCTAACTACAGACGCGTCCGACTTCGCTCTTGGTGCGGTCTTGGCTCAACAGGATAGGCCAATAACATTTATCTCCCGTACACTTGGTAAAACCGAGGAGGGGTACACAGCCAATGAAAAGGAAATGTTGGCAATTATATGGGCACTAAATGCCTTACGCCAGTACCTATATGGATCTGCGCATGTAAAAATATACACAGATCACCAGCCTCTCACATATGCTCTCAGCAGCAAAAACAATAACAGCAAGATGAAGCGGTGGAAGGCTATTCTGGAGGAGTACGACTATGAACTGCACTATAAACCGGGTAAAACAAACATGGTAGCAGACGCTCTTTCACGTCCTCCCCAGATAAACTCGCTAGTAAATTCGCTTACGGTCACCGAGCACAGTGACGACAGTTCGTCCCACAACTTAATACACAGTGTGGAAGTCCCCCTTAATGTATTTAAAAATCAGATTGTTCTACAGGTAGGCGAAATCTCTTCAATGAGTTTCAATATTGTTTTCCCAACCTATCACCGACATGTCGTGACAGAACCTGAGTTCAACGAGGGGAACTTAAAGGAAATCCTGAAGAAAGTGTTGAACCCTTCAGTTATTAATGGTATCAGAGCCGCAGAACCAATAATGGGCCTAATACAAACACTATACGTGTCCCACTTTAGTAGCTTCAAAATTAGATTCACTCAGATTCAGGTCGAAGATGTTACTGACGATTCGGATCAGGAGAACATCGTGACCAGTACTCACCGGAGAGCGCATAGAGACGCAAAAGAGAACAAGGTTCAAATCCTGAAAAAATATTATTTTCCGGGAATGATAGGGAAAATTCGCAGAGTTACGAAAGCATGTCAAGTCTGCATAGAAAACAAGTACGACCGCCATCCAAACAAGCCGGAAATTCAGGCAACACCAATCCCTAAGTTCCCTGGTCAGATCGTTCATGTAGACATATATTTCACGGACGGCAAAATAATCTTAACTGCCATCGATAAGTTTTCGAAATACGCGCTTACAAGAATGCTAAAGTCTAGAGCCACAGAGGACATCAAGCAACCTCTCAGAGAACTCGTGTTGGCCTTTGGAGTTCCCGAAGTAATCGTGATTGATAACGAGAAATCGTTGAGCTCAAGCTCCATAACCCATATGTTAGAAAATCTATTTAAAATCACAATCTTCAAGGTTCCCCCCCTACACAAGCTCTGCTAACGGTCAAGTGGAACGCTTTCATTCCACACTCTCCGAGTTATTGCGCTGCATGAAGACCAAGAAGATTCACAACTCCTTCTCTGAGCTGTTGGACATGACGGTGTACGAATATAAGGGGTCAGTGCACTCAACAATTAAAAGGAAACCTATCGATGTTTTCTTTGGTAAGGAGTCGCTTAATAACCCAGAACTATTAGAATCAGAAAGGAAGAAAAATGAGGAGAGAATAAAAAGCAAACAAGAAGCCGACCTAGACTATCACAATAAAAGTAGGAAACCACCAAAAACGTATTGCGCAGGCGACGTAATATATGTTAAAATAAATAAGAGATTAGGCAATAAGCTTTCTGCAAGGTACAGAAAGGAAGTAGTTTCAGAAAATAGGTCAACGACAATTTTAACCACATCTGGCAGAGTAATTCATAAGTCGTTAATAAGGAATTAAATTTTTTAGGCTCTGCGTTGCACCCATCATCGCGGATGTCAAAATGCTGGATTACTCTAACGCCCAACTGATAGCAATAAATTCCGGTTCTGCAAAAGTGCAGACCGGAACATTCAAAATTATACACGTCATCGAAATTGATCAATATCAAGAATCCTTAAAGAAAATAGACCTAAGTATACGCGATTTCGGTAACCTTCCACATCCCATGTTTCCGTTCCTATCCCACGAGATCCAACAGATACAAATTCACCTTAACCGCCTCTTTCCCAAGTTAAGAAATAAACGCTCAATAGATCTCCTTGGTTCCACCTGGAAGTGGATCGCTGGAACACCAGACCGGCACGACTTTGAAATAGTAGAGGAGAAAGTTAATAATGTGCTGTCAAATAACAACCAACAAAGGATTGTTAACAGCTTGTTGTTAAATAAAATTAACGAAGTAAGTAATGTAACAAACGAAATTGTAAGAAGTTCAGAAGCAAGCCTTAAGCAAGAACTCCTATTAAACTTGAAATTTAAACTAGATATGTTAAAAGAGGAAATAATTAATATTGAATATGCCATACAATGGGCAAAAACTGGCGTTGTTAACACATATATTTTATCCAACACTGAAATTAAATTAATTGAACAAGTAATAAACAGAGAAAACATGCCTTATGATAATATTATTGAAGCAATAGAATTCGCTAATGTAAAAATAGCATCAAACAATTCAATATTACTGTACATCCTAAGTTTGCCAGTAGCCGACCCAGAAATATGTAAAAAATTGCTAATAAAGCCAGTAAAAAGAGGAAAAAACATAATTAAGTTAGATTTTAAGGAAATTTTGCAATGCCGAAAAGCAATCTATGGGTTAATCGATAATTGTAAGACTATTAACAAACTTTCTATTTGTAAACAGACTTCTATTCTAGATGTAAGTAACGACAAGTGCATTAGCCATTTATTATCCAGCCGCCCGCCTTTCTGCACACAAATAAACAATCAACACGTCCCCGCCGTAGAAGAACTAACTCCTGGTGTCATCCTTCTAAACCAGTTTGACGGTAATATAGAAATAGACGAAAATCGAGTTCCACTGAACGGAACCTACATCATCCACTTCCACAACGCTACCATAAAAGCCGAAAAATATACCTTCACCGCAACTGAGGTTACAGAACACAAGCCCCTTCCGGCACTGCTACAACCTTCTGCAATCAGGCCCAAGCTTGAAGAACTACTCTCCTTGGAAATGATTAAGGAGATCGAAACCAACAACACACGGTACATTCAAATGCTGGAAATCTCAAATCAAAAGAAGAGCATGGCCATGTTGCTATTAGCAGCCATCGCAGTCTTGGCAGTCATATTCATTCTCTTTAAAATATCGGGAAACCCTTTGAAGCCTTGCAACATTCGCAAACGCGAGGCTAAGAGAGAAGAAATTGCAATGAGGGAATCAGTCATCAAAGCGGAAACCTCGAATACAGCAGTAAACGTTTCGGTGGAGCAACCAATTTCAACGCCCAGAACAATTGGCGTAGAGGAAGCTGTAAAGACATTAAAATCAGCGGTATCGAACGAGGGCGTTCGATTCTAAAAGGTAGAGGAGTTAACGCCACAATTAATGAGAAATATTCTCGAACCAGAATCCCACGATTCAACTCATTTTACTGCGAGTCTGCGTCTGTGACACCTAATACTCAACACCTGCCGCATTCCATAGACACCAGTGCACGAGGCTTAGGATGGCTTAGGCAAGCACAACTTTGGTATTTAAGATATAGATTTTTAGAAAACATTGTTCAGTTGTGTAATAGGCAGAAACGCTGCCAGTTTGATTTGATAAATAAAGTTTTTTTTTAAATTAAAATAACATAAACTTTTCTAACTTGTATACGGGAGTATGAAGAACTCCACCATATGGAAGAGATTGATGCGAATTATGCAGTTTGGCAGACTCCATTCCATTATTTCTTTCCGCATCACGCGGTGTTTGAGGAAGCTAGCTCCACGAAGCTGAGACTAGTGTTTGACGCAGCGGCGAAGGCTTTGGATGGGAAATCGCTCAACGACCGTCTTCTTGTAGGTCCAAAGTTGCAGCCGAGTATCATAGATCTCGCACTAAAACACCGGGACGGAACATCCCGAGATAACTCAAGTCAGCCGACTTATTATCAAGAATTCTCTTTCTTTTTAGCTATATAATATTAAGTTATTATTTTTATTCTAAACAATGTATTCGGTTCGGCCCCCTATGTGCCAACATTCCTACATTAATATTATTTCCTTAATTTTTAAATTACCTAGTATAAGCATCAATTGTATATATATATATATATCGTTCAATAAACATAAACTTTAAACTTAAAACTAGTACTTAAATGGCGGGCTCATTGTGTCACATTCACGGCCGACATTGAGAAAATGTATCGGCAAATTTTAGTTAGTTTCCCAGACAAAGGTTTCGCAACTACGAATCTTCAAAATGAATACGGTCACTTTCGGGACGGCCAGTGCACCTTATCTTGCTATCAAGATTTTGAAGAGAGTTGCTGAGGACGAAAGTGGAAATTTTCCGGACGGGGCGAAGGTTGTCCGTGAGGACATGTACGTCAACAACCTCATCAGTGGTACGGACTCCGTCGAAGAGGTGCGCATAAAACGCGACGAAGCTAGGCAATTTTATGCTTCTGCACGCTTCCACCTACGAAAATGGACGAACAACGTCAAGGAACTCGTGGATGATGTTCCGGTCCAAGACCGTGAGTTGGATTTTGAACTGCCGTTCAATACTTCGGAGCATGTTTCCAGACCATTTTTCTTATCAAAACCTGCAGCCATCAAAGGAAGCAACAACAAAAAGGTGCATGTTTTCGACAATTGCCAAACTTTTCGACCCACTTGATGGGATATCGCCGTGCATCATCGCGGCAAATCTTATGATGCAGAGACTCTGGGAAATCGGCTGCGATTGGGATGATCCGATTCCACCATCGTTGAGTAAAAACTGGGAAGCTTTTCATCGAGAACTTCCTCAGATCGAGCAGCTTCGAATTCCACGGTGGACCTAGATGAGTAAAGACAACAAGGCGATAGAGTTGCACGGTTTCTGTGACGCGTCGATGAAGGCTTTCGAAGCAGCGGTGCACGTTCGAGTCTTAGATAGCGATGACAACATCCACACCAACCTACTTTTCTCAAAGAAGAAAGTTGTACCAAATCAACGGATTACTCTTCCCCGTTTGGAGCTTTGTGGTGCTGTAGTTTTGGCGCAACTGATGCAGTACACCAAGGAAGTTTTGTCTATCCCCGATGTCAAAACGTATGCTTGGACGGATTCAACTATAGCGCTCGCTTGGATAAAGGCCACTTCCGCTAGATGGACAACGTTCGTGTCCAACCGAGTGTCAGAGATCCAGCGGCTAGTGGGAATCGATTGCTGGGGACATGTTGCAACGCATCATAACCCAGCCGATCTGGCGTCCAGAGGTGTGTTTCCTTCGGAACTGAAGTCATTGGAGCCACGGTGGAATGGTCCAGAATTTCTGCGTCATCAATGGGTCTTCGATGTCCCACATCAACCTGTTGGTAATGAAACGGAAGAGGAGCAGCGTACTGTGAAGGTACTCAGCGTTCGGGTCAACCATAGCGACCAACCAACCATGCAGTATACTGCAAACAATATATGACGACTGTTCGAGTCTTCTTAAGCTCGTTCGAGTCGTCGCTACTTGTCTTCGTTTTGTTGCTAGGTGTCGTCTTAAATCTTGAGCTCATGTGGGTCCACCCCAACTGAGCTGGAAGCAGCGCGCAATGTCTTCGTCAAGACAGCGCAGAAGGAAATGTTTAAGACGGAGATCCAACAAATCGCGGATACGTCCCAGACCCCAAAATCCCTTAGTGCATTGAACGCTTTTCTCGATGCAAATGGGATCTTAAGAGTTGGAGGGCGTTAAGAGAACTCTCTCCTCGCTTATGAAGTGCAACACCACACATTGCTGCAGAACAACCACCACTTCACAGATCTGGTTGTTAGAGATGCCCATAAAAACACTCTGCATGGTTGCATCCAGCAGATGATAAGCTATATCCGCCAACGATACTGGATTAGCCAGATAAGACGGAGTGTGAATTATCAACTACACAAATGCTCTTCTTGCTACCGGCAAAAGGAGTCAGATATGCAACAGTTGACGGGAAACTTACCTGCGGCTAGAGTTTAAATGTCTCGACCTTTCAGCCACACCGATGTCGCCTATGCTGACCCCATCGAAATCAAAAGGTGGAAATCACGCGGTGCTAAGATACTGAAAGGATACTTTGCAGTGTTCATCTGTCTGGCAACAAAAGCCATTCACCTGGAAGTCGTGTCTGATCTGACGACCCAAGCGTTTTTGGCAGCATTTCATCGGTTCACTGCAAGGAGAGGAAGCTGTCAACAGGTTTATAGCGACTGTGGAACCAACTTCGCCGGTGCTATCAACGAATTAGCAAAAATGTTAAAGGAAGCCACGCATGATTGGAAGGAGATAGCCGAAAAACTTGCAAATCGCGGTACACATTGGAATTTTATTCTCCCAGCTTCTCCTCACTTTGGTGGTCTGTCAAACACCACTTAAAAAGAGTTGTCGGAGCTGAATAGAAGCGTGTTTGAATTCGAGGCCCTTATGCCCTCTATCCGATACCTTCGATAATTTGAATGCGCTAACCCCTGCGCACGTTTTAGTCGGTGAGTCACTACATGCCATACCACAAGGCGAACTTTACAACAAGGTCACACATCTCGATCGATGGAAACGAGTTCAAGCGCTGGCGGAAGGCTTCTGGAAAAGATGGAGTTCAGAATATCTTGCACGGCTCCAACATCGACCAAAATGGACGCAAGTCAAGGAGATTCCCAGACTAGGAGACTTAGTTCTGCTCAAGGATGAGCGACTCCCACCAACCTACTGGAATCACGGCCGAATTGAAGGAACCCATGCAGGATCAGACGGTCTAGTACGCGTCGTCACCGTTAAAACACAGAATTAATTAATTTATTTATTTATTTATTTCACCTACGAGCAATGAGCTCAACAGATTACACATTATTACAAAAAAGGTTTCAATTTCTTAAAAGTAAGTAGTACAATTTATTTCGAAATTTATCTATAGAGAAGGCTTAATCAATATGACCACAAATTTCATTAGATTTTCTAATTGATCTTGAAATTGGTTCGCTCATGCCATAATTGGTTTTGTGCCTTGATTGAAAAAGAAGATTTCTATCCCCCAACGGCCTCTCTGGAGCATAAATACAAATTAAAGACAACAAGGAAGGACACTTTATATGATAACATAAAATGTCTCGCACAAAAACTATGTCATGACTAATTCTACGTGATTTGAGCGACGGCAAAACTAGAAGACTCTGCCTAGCTGTGGAATTCGGATGAAAGTACCATCGCATTTTGTAAAATGCATACTTCGTTAACCTATTCTGAACTTTCTGAATTCGATCGGAAAAACATTGTTGGTGAGGGTTCCAGATGATGTCTGCATACTCTAGGTTGGGTCTTACCAGTGAGGTATAAAGAGACACAAGGGTGTAGGGGTCAGTAAAGTCTGTTGAATTTCTTTTGATGAATCCTAACATTGAGTTAGCTTTTGATACAATAGCCTCTATATGTGTGTAAAAGTGAATTTGGAGTCAAAAAGTACGTCTAAATCCTTAAATTTTTCACTTCTCTGAAGAGGCTTGCAATCGAGATAATATGAAAACTCTTGCATACGATTCTTTCTAGAGAGAGAAATCACAAAACATTTTTTGGCGTTAAGATTCAAGCGGTTTAAAACACACCAGCGAGATAGATTATCAAGAAACAATTGGAGTTTTTGGCAATCACTAATAGAGGTTACTTTCAGAAAAAGTTTCAGATCGTCTGCGTATATAAGGCATTTGCTGAAGTTGACACAGTTATCAATATCATTAATAAATATCATAAAAAGTAGAGGACCTAGATGACTACCCTGTGGAACACCAGAGGTACAATTTATCTGCCTTGAGGTGAATTCGTCAATTTTGACTTTTTGAACCCTTTTTATGAGAAAGGAACAGATCCATTGAAGGAGGCTTGAGTGGAAATCAAATGATTCCAATTTTTGAAAAAGTATTTTGTGACAAACCGAATCAATCACTTTGCTAAAATCGGTATAAATAACACCCACTTGATCTTTACTTTCAATAGCGTCAACAACGAAAGATGAGAAACATGTTAAATTGGTAATTGTTGATCTTCCCGAGATGAACCCATTCACTTATATGTTCCTTCACTAGGAAATCAAGTTTTTTTTTTACAAGGCTTTCAAAAAACCTAGGAATTGCAAATAGTTTGCAAATTCCTCTCTAGTTCTGTACATTGTTTTTGGAACCCGATTTAAAAATTGGAATCAAGAAAGAGGGTTTCTATTCATCTAAGAACAGTCCAGATGACAATGAAGAATTGAAAATGATTAGTAATTGAAGAGCCAGAGAACTGGAACATCTTTTCAAAATTATAGCAGGAATACCATCAAGGCCAGGTTTAGCGTTTGGCTTAAGATCATGCAATCCTTCTGAGACATCGTTGAGATCTAACTGTAAGGATCCTATACTTACTTTAGGATTATAGCCAGAAAGGTGAACTAGATTTTCATGTGAGTTAGAATAGACCGATTCAAAAAACCGAGCAAATAGCTCAACCGTGTTTTCAATTTCATCAGACTCTTGATTTTTAAAAAACATAGAATTCGGAATTCCGAGCGATTTTCGTTTTGAGTTTATAAAAGACCAAAAACTTTTTGGGTCGTTTTTTAAATTGAATTCAACCTGCATAATATAATTTCTGTGCGAGAATTTACTTAACACATTGAACTCCCTGCGAAGATTACAAAGCTGTATTTGGTCAGCCAAATCATTTGACTTCTTAAACTTAGCTAAAGATTTATTTATTAAATTTTTAAGGTGTGTCAGCCTGTTATTATACCATGGAGGTTTGGAAATATTCTTTTTCTTTTTGTGGTGGCACTATTTGATTGAAAGCATTATTTAAAATCTACGAAAAGCGATCAAACATATTTTGTAAATCTAAGTTTAAAAATTTAGTTTTCCAGTCAATACTTTCAAGATAATTGTCAAGTTCATTAAAATTTGCCTTTAAAAAGTGAATGATAATGAATCGTTACTATTAATTTTTAAATAAGTGTTCAATTGAATTTCAATAAATAGTTCCTTTAGAATGATAGAATCGTTTAATAATGAAAAAGGAAGCGTATCATACACAGAACCCTTGAATTCATCATGTGGTATGAAAACAAGATCAAGAATATTATTCAAACTATTGACAACGCTACTGATTTGACATAAGTTAAGAGCAAATAAATGGTCAACAAAAGTTATTTCGATAGCACTTTTAAAGTTACAGGGAATAAGCATATTTTCATTAGAAGAATAAGACCATTTCACATCAGTTAGATTAAGATCACCGATTACAAAAACCTTCTGCGGACAGTCATTCAAATTACTTACAAAATCAATGTTAGCCAGGTGCTTTTCGTAGATATAAATGGAACTTCTAGGTGGTATGTAGCTGGTGATGATATACACGGAAATACCTGTTCCGAGACGGGGTGACACGCATAATTGTTCGATTTCGATGATTGGCAGCGATATTATATGGGATGGAAAGCATGAACGAACCACCAATAGTAGACCACCTCCGCAATCTTCAGCAGTAATACATCGATCTCGTCGGAAGACTATATATGAACGGCCGCGCCGCCGCCGTTCACAATTTCAGAATCAGAGATTCTACTCCAAAGCCAGGTTTCCACAATAAAAATAATATCGTAGTCTACGTGGGTAGATGAATGATATAAGGCAGGTTGTTTGGTTCCAATCCCACTTGCATTATGATAATAGATTTTTAGGCAATCAGCGTTCATGGGGTTGTCATTGTTTCGTGCATGAGAATGTGTAAACGAGGCCCTTTCAGCTGTTGTTGTGTCGTCGCTTCTTGCTGCGAAAAAAATCATGTACCACAGTATGTAAAGGCCAAAAAGACTTATTGCATAGTAAATTGAAGAGCTCGAGGTTTCTTCCAACTTTGATTTCGAAAGAAGAATATTCCTTTTCTGGTGTCATGATGAATTTTCGAATGGTAAGATTAGATACACAAAATGATGAACAATTTTTTTGAATATAATAATTGTGTACCTACTAAATCTTCACACGTTGATTGAGAAAGGCGAGAAACAAATATACTCCTCACAGGTGGTAAAGCAGTGAGTTCTTCAATATTCGATTGGTTTGATATAGAGTTTGTTACAGTGGACAAATTTGCTATTGAGTTGGAGCACCCCTCATCCGTGATGAAAGCTGTTGGGG